>CM068734.1:47393117-47875617 GCA_035136125.1 Quercus rubra
TCATCTTGCTCTAATCTCATGTCAGGTACTTCTTCGAAGATACCTTACATTCCAAATCTAACACATTCTATCTTTTCTGCAAAAATAATCAATAGAAAGGCTTTTAGGGAATCTAATTGGGTCATAGATACAGGAGCTACATATCATATCGTACATTCTGTCCCTTATTTCACTTCCATCACTAGCACTCTAACCACACATGTCAATCTCCCCAATGGAGAAATTGCTTTTGTCACACACATAGGGACTGTTAGGATTTTAGAAAGTCTTATACTCTATAATATTCTATGTGTTCCTTCATTTACTTTCAATCTTATTTCTATCAGTCAATTGGCAAAATCTATCCTTTGTTGTCTCATATTTTTTGGAAATCTATGCTTTATCCAGGACCTTGCTCTCTAGAGCACGATTGGTCTTGGTAAGGAGATCAATGGTCTTTACTTGCTGAAAAGGGGAGATTCAACTTCAACCTCAAGTTGTTTTTCTAGTTTTATTTCTGTTTCTATTAATAAAACTCAGCCATACATATGGCATGCTAGGTTAAGGCATTTATCAAATGCAAAACTAGCTTTGATGAATAAGAACAATGTATTTCTTATCAACTCTAATGAAAAGTTTCATTGTGATATCTGTCCTCTTGCAAAACAAAAAAGGTTGCCCTTCAATACAAGTTCACATATTTCCAATGAATGTTTTGATTTAATTCATTGTGATTTATGGGGGCTTTTTTCTGTTTCCACCATTGATGGTTTTAGGTTTTTTCTAACTATTGTAGATGATTGTTCAAAGTGTACTTAGGTATATCTGTTGAAACACAAATCCCAAACACAATTCTACTTAGAACAATTTTGTACAATGGTTGAAACACAATTTACAAGAAAGGTGAAATGCATTAGGACAGATAATGGTATTGAGTTTATAATGAAAAGTTTTTTTGCACAAAATGGCATCTTGCATCAATTGAGTTGTGTTGAAACTCCACAACAAAATGCTATTGTGGAGAGAAAACATCAACACATCTTAAATGTTGCAAGAGCACTCAAATTTCAATCTAATCTGCCCTTGCATCTCTGGGGTTATTGTATACTCACTGCTTTTATGATTCAGAATTCCAACTTCAATTCTGAATCATAAAAATCCTTATGAAGTTCTTTTTGGTCATCTTCCTTCTTATTCTCACTTAAAGGTTTTTGGGTGCCTTTGGTATGCCTCAACTCTTTCTCATAATAGAACTAAATTTGATCCAAGAGCAAAGAAATGTGTTTTTCTTGGATATCCTATTGGAGTTCAAGGGTATAAGTTTCTTGATTTGTCAACTAATGTTGTTTTTAATTCTAGAGATATTGTTTTTCATGAAACCATGTTTCCCTATGTCAGTGGTGCATCTGATTTTACTAATCCTTTTACTATTGTTTCTGAGGTTGTTGCTCACTCTCCTGATAACAACATTGCAAACTCATTTGTTACTCCTATTAGCATTCCCAAAGCTCCCATTTACCTAATCCTTTTTCATCTCCTTCTGCATTGCATTCTCATGATTTTGGTACTGACAAAACTGATTTTGTGTCCACTGAAATTGTCATATCTCCCTCCACTTCTTCTACTCCTCTTATCCCTACTCCATTTTCTTCTCTTGTGCCTATTCTTGAGTTACCACTCACCACGAAATCCAGCAAGGCTCACAAAACACCTTCCTATTTGTAAGACTATGCTTGCAATTCAGCTACATCTTCTCACACTCCAGGTTCACCATATGACATAGTAGATTACTTGTCATATTCCCATCTGCACCTTTCATATCAGTCTTATCTGATGACTGTTAGTGCTTGTCATTATGAACCTGCTTCTTTCTTTCAAGCAGTCTAGAATCCTGTCTAGAGAAAGGCCATGGATAAGGAGATCTAAGCTTTAGAAAAAACTAGTACTTGGGTCCTTACTCCTCTCCCTGTTGGTAAAAGGCCCATTGGTTGCAAATGGGTGTATAAGGTAAAGTTGAATCCTGATGGTAGTGTTGAAAGATATAAAGCAAGGCTAGTGGCAAAGGGCTATACTCAAAGAGAAGGGCTTGATTTCTTGGAAACCTTCTCACTTATTGCCAAAACTATTTCTATCAGAGTTTTACTTGCCCTTGCTTCTACCAAAGGTTGGCCTCTCCATTAGCTTGACATCAACAATGTTTTTCTTCATGGAGATCTTGATGAGGAGGTTTACATGACCTTACCACCTGGTTTTCACAGTAAGGGGGAGTCTTCAGCTGCTACTTCTTCTACTACTTTGGTTTGCAAACTTGTTAAATCACTCTATAGGTTGAAGCAGGCATCAAGGTAATGGAATGCTAAGTTGTCTGCTACCATTTTACAACTTGGATTCACACAGTCACAAGCTGATCATTCCTTGTTTGTTCATTCAGATGGTGATTTGTTCACTGCATCGTTAGTGTATGTAGATGACATAGTCATTACAGGAAATGATCTAGGCTGTGTTGCTTCAGTAAAATTTGTTTAGGACCAAAAGTTTGGTATTAAGGATCTTAATTACCTTAAATACTTTCTTGGCTTAGAAATTGCTAGAAGTGATAAAGGCATTAGCTTGAATCAAAGAAAATATGCTCTTGAGGTACTCAAAGAAGCAAGGATGATAGGGTGCAAGCCTGCCAAAACACCTATGGAATAGCAATTGAAACTAGCAAAGGGCGATAGAGAATTGCTTAAGGATTCAGGCCAGTTTAGAAGATTGATAGGGAAATTGATGTATCTTACTCTTAGTAGGCCTAGCATCACTTATGTTGTTCATAGACTTGGTCAACTCTTATCACAGTCTAAAGTGCCACACATGAAGGTAGCTACTAGGATTTTACAATACATCAAAGGAACACTTGGACAAGGGGTGTTCTTCCCTGTGGGCTCAAATTTGCACCTCAAAACCTATTGCGATGTAGATTGGGCAGGTTGCCCTGATATTAGAAAATCACTCACTAGTTGTTGTGTTTTTCTAGGTAATGCCTTGGTTTCTTGGAGATCAAAGAAACCGAATGCGGTGTCAAGGTCGAAGCTGAATATAGGTCCATGGCTTCAACCACATGTGAGGCAACCTGGTTGTTGTACTTGCTAAACGATCTTCATGTTTCACATGACAAGCCAATCCTAATGTACTGTGATAACCAAGCTGCATTACATATATCTGCTAATCCAGTCTTTCATGAAAGATTCAAGCATATTGAGGCAGATTGCCATATTGTGAGGAATAGAGTTCTAGATGGTACAATCAAGACTTTTCATGTGTCTTCTAGGAATCAATTGGCAGATATTTTTACTAAAGCACTTGGAGTGGACAGTTTTCTAAGGCTACTAAAGAGATTAGGAGTTATTAATATCTTTGCATAAAGCATTCACTATCCTGAGTACTTATCACAAAACCAAAAGGCAAGAGCTTTGCTCTTGAAAGGGAGTGTTGAAAGTAAGAAGGGATGCACTCAGGATAACAGCAAGCATAGAAATAGAGCTGAAGAAGTGAGCACTGATCAAGCAACTAACACACAGACTAATTGGGCTAATGCAAAGCTGCTAGACTTGATTGAGGCAGTCCCTTACCATGAACACTTCATCCATACCTCTGAAGAAGCTATGCCATGTGGATAGAAGAAGCAGTTACAAGTTTTAGTCAACTTACACGTGGTCAAATAGTTAGGATCATCTGTAACAGTTTTTTCCTTTAATTCCGAAGTTAGTTACTTTCCTTACTTGCTTAGATTGTATATATTGGAGTAGTTATCTATTTCTCAATTCATTGTATTCATTTTTCCTTAATCAATAAGATCAAAATTTCTATTTAGAGAGAGGGTTCTAGAATTTTACATAAACACATCAAAACTCATATCAATAACAGTCAAACAGATAACGCTTTATTAACCATTTCCTTGACAACCAAACATAACACCACCACCTGCAAACCCAGAAAACCCAACCAACACCACCAATGGACCCAACCAATCCAAGCCCAGAAAACCCAAATCTACCCACCACCTACAACCTAGAAAGCCCAACCAACACCACCAATGAACCCAACCGATCCAGACCCAGAAAGCCAGATCTACCCACCACCTGCGACCTAAAAAAACCTAACCAACACCATTGATTTGACCCAGCCACCACGATCTCCACCTCCATTGATTTGGCACAACCATCAAACCCAACCAACCCAACCCTCTCTCTCCACCTTCATCGTCGATCTCTAATGATATGAGCCATTCTCTCCACTTCCATTGCCAATCTCCACTAAGACTACTCGCACCACCGATCTAAGCCCCTCTATCCAACTCCACCACCAATCTAAGCTCCTCATCTACCTCCACCACCTCCACTATCGATCTGCAACCACGACCTCCACCACCACCGATCTAAGCCCTTTTCTCTCTCTCTCTAACCAAAATCAAACCCATAGGAAAATGTGAGAGAGAGAGAGAGAGAGAGAGAGAGAGAGAGAGAGAGAGAGAGAGAGAGAGAGAGAGAGAGAGAGCTAAAAATGAAATGAAAACTAAATTCATGGATCTAAAAAGAAAGAAGCAAAAGAAGAGAAAGATAGAAACACAAACACACACCAGAGAGTGAGGGAAAGATATTAAGTTTTTTTTTTTGGGGGGGGGGGGTTATTTTAAAAGAAAGAAGAAAAAGAATGGAAAAATGATTTTTTTTTAAGGAGTTATTTTAATTTTATTTTTTTAAAATTAAAATGCTGCATGGCATTTAAAAGATATAAAATTATTTTTTAATATATTTTCTTAATAATCACATTAGCATTTAATGTGCTAACAGTGCACTCGGTTTGCCACATAAGTAATTTCCGTTAGTGAGCTAACCATAAGGACCAAAATAATCTGCGTTTTTCATTCTGAGGACTAAAAACAATAAAATAGATAAGTATGGACCAAAAAAGAAATGAGGTCAAAATGTAGGGACCAAAGTACATTTACGCCTATATTGAGACGCAACATAACTTGAAACATTACGCTGACCAAATACAAAAATTATGTCATCTCATATTTTGTGTTCCACTTTATACTTAACCAAATATGGTAAATTATGTATTTGATTTTTTCCTATTTTGAATTTTGCTTATTTAAAAAAAAAAAAAAAAATGATAAGTTATGATTGGGAGAACATAAAACATCACAAGCAATTTATAGAATTATAGCCGGCTTATATCCAACTTAAATAAACTAGTGGTTGACTAGTATTGGAAATCTAGAGGATTTGAATCCATCACCTAATACATATATGGAATTTTAGTGTGCGTTTGGCTCCAAATTAAAAAGCCAGCTTATTTTATTATTCAGTTTATTTTTGTTACTATTCATGGGCTCATTGCACTTTTTAGTACTATTTATAGGTCTTACCGTATTATTTCAGCTAATTTTTACCTTTATTTATAGTACTTTCAGTAAAAAGTTTTCAGTTTCAACAAAATAAATAGATCTCAAACAGAACTTTAGTAAAAAAAAAAAAAAAACATTTATGAGAGATTTGGCAATGTTCATTCATTTTCATTTGTTTTACCACATATATATATGTGTGTGTGTGTGTGTGTGTGGGACCTACTGCGTCTTCCTCTTAAGCAAACAAAAACCATTTTCCTACAAATCCCAAAACCAAAATCGATCCAACAATGCGCCAATTAATCCTAAAGAATCAAATCTTGTCAACGACGTTGAGGTTTTGTTGGATTGCAAAGTTTGAGTTAATTTTTAATAGATTTATTCGGCCTTCTTCTGGGGCAGCTTTTGATGTTGGTGAGGTTATGGTGGTGGTCTTTGTCAGTGCCGATGGTGGAGGTTGATGGTGATAATAGTGGTGGCCTTGGTGGGGAAAGGAAGCATTTGTTATTTTTGTTGCTATTTTTTTTTTTTAGGTAGGAGAAAGTATATGCATAAATTTAGGGATTAATGCACACATGGCATAATTTTATTAATGGTACATAGAGTTGTGCAGAGAAAATGATATAAAAGATTTTGATTCATACCCAATACCCATCATTTTAGTAGTTTTTTTTTTTTGTAAAATTTTATAATTAGGCATTTAAGACTCCAAATATTGTGTTTATTTTTTTTTTTTTGCACATATATTATCAATTAAAGGATTTTCAATAAAATACTTGAATAATCTTTGGAAAGGAAATGGTTGGTAAAATTAAAAGGTGAATGACAATTTAAGAATTAATGGTCATAAATATGAATAAAAACATGAACATAAATATCATATTAAAAAAATGCATTTACTTCCTTCAAAATTTTTATTTTGACCACCATATTGATATGTACAAATAATCTTTTAACATGTGATGTTTTTTTTTTTTTTTTTTTCCCATATAATGTAAGAAGTTGTCACATGTCATTATAGTATGCTAAAAAAAAACACATGATATTAGAGTGTACATCCACCAATTTTAGGATCCAATTTTTATATTATATTATAAATAAATAGTGAAATGATTTTCCTAGTTTCCACACGTCTGATAGGAACCCAAGCATGCGTCCCTATGAATTATTTATAACGTCCAATTAAATTAAAGAGAGGCATCTGTCACCGACATAGCAGTCAGATTGGACCAATCTAATTCTCTGTTCAATGACTGCATGCTATAAAGCCCAAAATGACTTTGTTTACAAAAAGATATAAATGACAAAAGACATTATGCCAAGCCAATATAAGCCTTTATTATTATAAAAAATAGAATCGCACATCTACGAACGACAGTACAAAACACAAACAAATAGAGGAGATTTTATGTTTTAAAATTACAAGATACCAATTATTAAATGTTGAAGTCGCTTCTTGGTGATATACCAAGAACAACCACCTTCAAGCTTGTTACCCATAAATGCAGAATTCCTTGTAAAAGTACACCTTCCAAAGCCACTGACCACCCATGAATGTGAATAAAAGTTCCAGAAATGGTTTATCAATGATCATTTTTTCTTCTTTGTTAGATGTAAAAGTGGGCTGCACAAATTGGACTTCTTTTCTTTATGAGCTAGGCAAGGTGGGTTGGAGCTTGTATTTGTACCGTTGTAGTACTTATATAGGCTTGAGGGAGAGTGACAAACTAAGTCTCCTTAATTTCTCAATATCTCATCAGATTTCCTTCTTAGATTCAGATACCATAATTGGCTAAAGGCTCATTAATATTCTAAGACGCCTTTCCCACGCTAGGAAAAATTCATGGAATGTATATGCATTTTTCAGTATTCCAATCAATTTTCCATAACTTCTAATTTTCCAATTAAGTTTCCAGGTTTGAGGGAAAATTTTATCCGAGTCACTTCTTAAACTAAGCTGGGTCTTAATTATGATAATGATGGTTAGTATTTCAAATTTGGATTTGGCTTACCTTCAGTACTTTTTTAATTAGAATATTTTTTTTGTTTTAATAAGAAATTGTCACATCACCCACTAACTAAATAAAAGTTGAAAATTAAAACTCATTATCACTTGCTGTTGTGTATTTAAAACAAAAGAATACTTCTAGTTAAAAATGTATGGAGGGTAAACCAAATCCTTCAAATTTCAATTAATATTTCTACGCAATGACCAACAATGTAAGTGCCTTTCCTTATTTAGGGAGATTTTTTGCCCATTTTATTCCATTTATTTCATATTGGGCAAATTCATACTAACCAGGACACGTGATTTAAGAAAAAGAAAAAATTGGAAGAGAAATAAGATTTTATTGAATAATAATCATTGAATGTCAAAATTTCAAACTGTTGTACAAAGTCTAGAACCCATGCAGTCATGCTATCCAAGCCAACACATTATCATTATCCACTGTTTTAGCATGTTTAGCCAAACTATGAGATTCTCTATATCTATACTATAGCCTTCCCTCTTCACATGGTACTTGCCATCACATGAAACTCGATCCTTAGCACGATTCTCGCATCCTCTAGTGTTTGATTCAAGCTAACTAATAGCACACATTACAGGAAGAGAATGGCCCTCCATAAGGGTTTTTTTTTTTTTTTTTTTAATTATTATTATTATTTTAACTTAAAAGAATATTTTCCAAATTTTTATGTAATAATTTATAAGACTATTTATGTTTTATTATTTAAATAAGTCATATGACCCATTAAAAAAGTCATGTAATTAAAAGTATATATGAATAGACTTTTCAACTTGGACCGAATCACTTTTTAGACTTACAATCTAAAATTTTGTTATATGGGAAAAAGTAAAAATTTAGACTTTAATTTTAGAAATATTTTCTATTTTACCTCTTTGTTTTAAACCTATGTTTCCCTAAACCCTATACACTAAAACTCAAACCATTAGCCCTAAACCGTAACCCTTGAACAATCAGGAACTACAATTTTCTTAACTTATTTTACTGACATGATGATATACATTGCTTACATAAATAAAGATACTAGGAGGGCTTTCTTTCGTAATTTTTCCTTCTACTTCCCTTATTTTTACTATTTGATCCTAGAATCAGACCTTAAACTCTCAATCTTTTTTAAAGGCATGTTGGACAATGAGTTTTTTTGTTTTTTGGAAGGGATGATCATGACTTAATTTGTTTAGGTTATATGTAAGATCAAAATTTTGAATTAGCAAAGTATTTCATGAAAAAAAAAAAAAATGATAAAGTAATAGTGTAAATCTTTATATATATACTAGCCTCATCACTTCGCACGTGCAATGAGACTTTTTTTTTTTTAGTTTAATATAATTTTTCAATTTGAATTTATCTATTTTTAGTGAGGTTATACAGGAAATTTTTTTTTATAAAACTAAAATTTATAATTTGAAATGGAGTAAATTGTTGGGTTTAGTGTGTGCTAATTTTTAGGGAAAAAAAAATGTATCAAACGTGTATGAGATATGTTTAGATAGAGAGTGTGCTAATTTTTAGAAAAAAAAAAAAAGTTTCTCTGGTAGGTGTTTTTTTTTTTAAATTTATTTATTTATATAAATTTTGTTGAATTACAATTTTAACCCTATTTTTTATTTTTTAAGAATAAAGATTAATTAGATTATAAGTATTTTTAACATTTTTTGAAGTTATAACTAACTTTCTGAATCCTCATAATATATATATATATATATATATATATGTATGTATGTATATATAATGTTACACCATCCAATAATTGGTGTAACTCTAAATCAAGGGCGGACCTAAGATTTCAAGCTAGGGAGGTTGAAGTATAAGAAACAAAAAATCAAATAAGTATCCATATAGTATTAACAAACTATCAATCAAGATAAATACACAAAATCATTATTTCTTAATACATTAAGATGCAATCATCTATCAACAACGACAAAAAAATACAAAATAATATTGTTTCTTAAGAGCATCAGTTATTGCAAAAAAATTTATTTTCACAAACCAAGAATGACTTTTGCTACTTTAATATAGCATTTGAAATGTCTTATACAGTAGTGTTTTTGGTATTTGGTGTTCTAAATATTTAATATTTAGCATTTAAACACCTGATGCTACTATTCTAATACTGGCTGACTAGGATTTTTTATTTTAAAATTTCATTTTTTTTAAGTTTTGGAGTTGAGTAGTTGCTAGTTGGGCTAGGCTAATTAAAAAGGAGGGGGTCTAAGTTTTGGGAAGAGGGAGACGCAACTCTAGAAATAAAAATATATAACCAATAAAAAATATCTTTTTTTTTTTTTTTTGGGTGGGAGGGACTCAATTTTTTTCCACCCCTACTCTAAAAATTTATAAAGTAATTGTTCAAATTATATCTGATGTAATTCTAAGCAATATTATATCATCCAATAACTTGCTATTGAATTCATATTTTAAAAACTTAACCTTTAAATTACTTGTTTTATATGTTCTTAACATGTATATCAATATTCATGTCAATTAGTTATTATTTACCATTCAATCCATAAAATTATCTTTTATGCATTGTTTTAAACTACAAAAACTTGAATTTAAATAATTGATTGATAACATAACTATTAATATTTAATCATCTTCAAGTTTTGCAAGTATGGAGAATGCACGAAGATAATATAATCCAATGCTTAATTTGTTAAATTCACATTCAATTAAAAAATATTGAGTGGTGTAACGTTGCTTAACATTGCATTCAATGTTACATCACTTAATATTTTTTAATTGGATGCGAATTTTGACAAATCCACTGTTAGATTACATTATTTTTCGTATATTTTCCATGCTTACAAAATTTCAAGGTGATCAAAAATTAATAGTCATGTCATCAATCAATTGTTTAAATTCAAGTTTTTGTAGTTTAAAATAATACATAAAAGATGAGTTTATGTATTGAATGATAAATAACATCCAATTGACATGAAAATTGGCGTGAATGTTAAGAACATATAGAATATGTAATCCAACGGTGAAATTTTTAAAATATGAATTCAATAACAAGTCATTGGATGATGTAACATTACTTAGAGTTATATCAGATATAACCATGAGCAATGCTAGCCATAACCCAGGGGGTTCAAATGAACCCATTGACTTGGCAAAAAACATTATATAATATATATAATATATAAAATATTTATTTTGTTTTGAGCCTCTAAAATTAAATTTTGAACACTTTGACCCTAATTTTTTTTTTTTTTTTTTTTTAAGCAGAACTAAAATAACCTCAAATATAAACATGCCCAATATCTTGGCATTTTTAAGCAAACAAAAACAAAAGTCCAACAAGCCAATTTAATCTAAAACCTTGAAAATAAAAATTAGTTGTTGAATCTAAAGTGCTTTTAATTTGTTATTTGTTGAGTAGGGGACTAGGGGCGTGTGATAGATTAAGAGTGATTGAGTGAAGATAAAGGCAAATGTTAATGGAACAAAAAAATTTTGAGTATCTATGTGGGAACAAGTTATCTAATTTTTTTATTAACAATAATAATTAATATGTTTATTATATTATGAAACTATATGCCAAATGAACTAATAGTTTATATTTTATTTTCTTGCAATAAAGAAACATCATAGACCATAAGATTCATTTTCTATCTAAGCTTTATCTTCTTATTGACCCCCTAAAAAAAATTCCTAAAGCCACCACTAAGTATAACTTGAAAGCAACCCTATATATATATAAAACACTTTACAGATCCTTACTTTCTACAAAAAAAAAAAGGGGTTTAGGGTTTAGGGTTTAGGATTTAAGATTAAGTGTTTTTTGAGATTTAGGTCTTGTTTGGTTTGTCACTCACTCATATCTCAACACTCGTAACTCAAATCTCCTCACTCAAACTCATATCCCAATATCTCACAACTCTAACTCAATAAAACCCATAACTCACGCTCGTTTGGCTGAAGATTTCATAGCTATCTCAAATTCAAAAACCCACCTTTCTGTCACTCACTAGGTCCCACATAGCATTGATTGCACTGCAAAAGCACTACAACGGCAATAGAGACACTATTGTGGGACCTGTGTTTGCTGGAAATTTACAAAACTGCCACTGCTAACTCAAAACTCATAACTTGAAAATAACATCATTGTGTTTCCAAAATTGCTCACCCATCACTTAAAATTATGAGATATCATCATTGATTTAATGGTTTGGAAATTCATCCAAACAAACATGCTACCCGTGGGCCCCATCGATTTTAGGTTATGAGTTAACAAAGCTGGGATTTGTGAACTCAATTCAGGGAAATCCAAACAAGGCCTTAGGGTCTAAGGTCTAGGGGTTTAAATCCCTATCCCTACTCTCTACAAAGAAAAATAGGGAAATGAAAATAAAAAGAAGGGGAAAATTTTGTCTTTTTTAATGCAATTAGTGTCTGTATAGGAAACTGCACCTATTTGACAACCTTCTATATCTCAAGGATGTAGTGGTGTCAAGCAAGATACAAAATGCTTTAATTATTCAAACATTCAGGATATTACACCTTTAACTTTGCAATTAGCTAGGTCCGACTTACTAAAATCTTGCACCCATACTGTGTATAAAGAAGCAAACGATTTTTCATCTGTAAATTTTTTCCCCCCAAATCTATTCCATTTCAAGGAAAATGTCAAATGAGTCAGACCATGTTTAGAATCTTTAGATACGTCAGTATTTTAAGACATATTTCAAGGAACAGGTTCTTTTACACCTGTTTCTCAGGAAAAAAAAAAAAAAAAGAAGGTTCTTTTACACCCAACGCTACTACTACATTACTACTAGAATTACACCTCTAACTCCAAGCGTTTTTGTGCATGAGAAAGCTACTCTATCGATATTAAATTTAGGCTTAAATATGCCTTTGGTCTCTTAAATCTATTTCATAAATGATTTTAGTATGTGAAATTTAAAATCATAATATTTATATAAAGGGTTTGGATTGCCTCTAGTGCTCAGAGCTCTAGACACAAAACATGTCTTTAAAAATCTGTGTCACTTCTGCATCTTTTTTTTTTTTTTAATGGAAAGCATGATAACTTTATTAAGGTGAAGAGAAATACATAACATCTTGAATCACAAGAGACTCAATAATGGATGGATTTTCCTCTAAGTTACAAAATTGTTAATTCCGTTAGCATATTTTGCTAGAGTATGAGCTGGTTTGTTGCCGCTTCGTAGTACATGGAGAAAAAGAGTGGATCTGAAGAAGTGCAACTTGTGTCGGATGCTGACGATGAGGTTCGCGATAGCTATTGGGGAAATGATGGTTCCATTGAGTGCGTTAAAAACTATGCGTGAATCAGTCTCAAAGATAACGTCCCTAATCCCAATATCCCATGCAAAAGAGACAGCTTCATCCATTGCTTTCCCCTATGCTTCCAACGAACCCAGCGATAAGGGGAGGTGTTTGCTCATGGCAGCAAGCACCGATCCTTCATGGTCCGGAATTAAAGCACCCACCCCCACAGAGTTGAACTGATTGAAGATAGCGGCGTCCACATTGATCTTGTACCACGGTGGGGATGGTGGGACCCAGCGAGAGTCCATGGCATCCTTGTGCTGTAGTGGGCGATGATGTGCAAGCTGGAAATTGCTGAGCATGCCACGAGCTTTGTGGAGAATCTGACTTCCCATTTGTCTTGGCTGGCCCATACGTACTTTATTTCTATTAAACCACATGCATCACGTGATGGTGACAATGAGTTCAAGGAGATCATTTCCAACATGCTTGAGGTACCATAGCCAATTCACAAAATCATGAAAGCGGACCCATGCGTATCAAAAGAAATGCCTGAGATATCCCAAAGTTCAACAGCTTTTGTGCACTCCCAGAACAAGTGGGCAGTAGTCTTTGAGGCCAAACCACAAGCTTTACAGGTGGACTCATCAAGCACCCGTCGGTGACAGAGATTCTCTTTTGTGGGGAGGATATTGTGGCACGCTCACCAAGCGAAGGTCTTGATTTTATTTGGAGCATGCAAATTCCAAATTTTTTTCTAGAATGCGCTCTGATCACGGCTAGTGGAGGGGGACCCGGTGGTGTTCTGTGAGTGCAGAGATAGGGCGAGCTTATAGGCACTGTTGACGGTGGAAGTTCCTTTAGGCGTGTAAGCCCAGACCTGCCGATCTCTATTCCGATTTTTGTTGATGGGAATGCTCAGGATTTTGTTGGCATCTTGTGGGAGGAAGGCTGCATTGATCAAGCCGTGTTTCCATTCACCCACCTTGTCATCTATAAGAGCGCTGACAATGGCGCTTTCAGGTAGGAAGCTGCACGGTGGAGAAGTGATCTTAAAGGTGGTCGGATGAGGCAGCCACCTATCATTCCAAACGTTGATGGACACTCCGTCTCCAACCTGCCATCTACAGCCTTGCTTAACAACATTCTGTGCTGCCATAATGCTATGCCATGCATACGATGGTTTTGGACCTAGTTCAGCATGGAGAAAGTTGCCATTTGGAAAGTAGCGTGCTTTGAAGACACGAAGCAGGAGGGAATGCGTGTTTGTTTGCAAACGCCAACTTGTTTGGCCAAAAGTGCCAAGTTAAAGGTCGATAGATCACGGAAAAGAGAGAAGTTTTCTCCCTATTTAGTTGCTGTCCTTAAGCAAGTTCATAGGTTTCCAGGATACGTGCAAGGTGGTTGCATTCTTCTAGGGTTGCTTGACAAAAGATGATACTATCATCAGCGAAGAAGAGGTGTGAGATACATGGGCCTTGTGGGTAGGCAGCGACACCTTTAAGAACACCAAATGCTAGTGGCTTTGCGAAGTAGAACTGAAAATCCTTCTGCACAAAACAAGAACAAAAAGGGAGATATGGGGTCCCCTTGCCGCAATCCCCTAGTAGGGGTGATGTGGCCTCGGGTTTTGTTGTTAATTTTTATAGAGTAGGGGTGGGTTTGGATTGCACGTATGGCGTTTGGCGTTTGCGTTTTTCCTTTTTTTTTTTTTTTTTTTTTTTGTTTTGCACGTGTTTGTGAGACTGCGGCTACTGTTCATGTACTGTTCAATGAACAGTAGCCGCAAAGTTTGACTTTTCTATTTTTTTAGCCAATCAGTGCACATCGTGTACTGTTCATGGACCCACAAATTTCACTTTTCAACAACTTTTTCATTAAAAATGGGTCCCACGGTACTATTTACACATTTAAAAATTATTTTCTTACAGTATTTTTCAGTTTTCAGTTTCAGTTTTCAGTTTTCAGCTATATCCAAACGGACCCTAGGTAACAGATGTAACACATTGCATCATGAGGTTAACCCATCTACTATGGAAGCCCATTTTATGCATAATTTTTTCCAAAAAACCCCCACTCAATCCTATCAAAAGCCTTACTTAAATCAAGCTTTAAAGCCATTTCCCCAACCCGGCCAGTTCTTTTTTGGTTTAGGTGATGCATTGTTTCAAAGGCAACCAAGACATTGTCAATGATGAGACGGTCAGACATAAAGCACTTTGGTTTTCCCCAATGATTTGGGGGAGGAAGCGTTTTAGTCGGTTTGCAAGGACTTTGGAGGCAAGTCTAGAGATGACGTTGGTTAAACTGATGGGTCGGTATTGAGTTATCTTGGTGGGATTTTTTTATCTTTGGGATGAGGGTGATGTGTGTCTCATTAAATTTAGGAGGGATGGTGCCAAAATTTAAAAAGTCAAGAATAGCAGTTGTAATACACTCACCAGATAAAGACCAAAAATGTTGGTAGAAAGGATGGGGCATACCATGGGGGCCATGTGATTTCTTTGGACGCATTTGTTTTAAAGCTCTATGGACCTCATCTGCTTAAAAAACCTGGGTTAAGGAATTGTTCATATCAGTAGTGACTACTGATTGGACAGTATCAATAGTAGCTGAGATATTAGTGGGCCCATTTGTAGTGAAAATGCTAGAGAAGTAGTCCAGAATAATGCCTTCCATAATTTGGACATCTTCTTGCCAAACCCCGTTGGAGTCACAGATGCCTCTAATATAGTTTCGGTCCCTTTGGTTTAAGGCTTTTTGGTGGAAGAAGTTGGTATTACGATCGCCATCAGTGATCCACTTAGCTCTTGATCATTAGTGCCACATTGTGTTTTCAGCGTCCAACCAACAGTTTAGAGCAGAACGAACTTCTTGAATCTCCACTGCGTTTTGGGTAACATTTAACTCAAGGGATTATAGTTTCCTTTCAAGCCTATAAATTTGTCTTCCCACATGGCCGAATTCTCACTTGTTCCATGTTGTCAACCTATCACGACAACTATCAAGGCAATTCATGATTTGTGCACCGTTAGGTTTGAGGAGGCCATCTTGCCATGCTTCTTGGACGACCTCAATACAGCGAAGGTCACGCAGCCACATGGCCTCAAAACGGAATAGCCGGCCAGGAGGACGTGGTTTGGTGGAGGAGGGAAGGAAGTAAACAGAGAGTAGGGAGTGATCTGAAAAGGACATTGGGATATGATGAATAGTAGTGTCCGGGAAGAGAGAACAACAAGCAGTAGTAACTAGTGCTCTGTCTAACCTAATATAAGTGCGGCCATTCGTATGATGATTTCTAGACCAGGTAAAATGAGACCCAATATAGCCTAGGTCGAGCGGCAATGGTGGATAACTGTACAAAAGCGATCCATCTATCTGGCTGGTCTTAAAGCACTACCTAGTTTCTCTGAGCGTTTAACAATTTCATTGTAGTCTCCAACACAAAGCCAAGGAAGAGTGTTGGAACAGCCTAAGGATGGAACGGCCCAGGGATTCAAGTAGGGTTCGGGTTTCTTCACGTTTGCTTGTGTCAAGTTGTCCATAGAAGCCAGTGAGCCTCCATGTCAGACCTATAGTTTCACACACAACATAGGCATCAATAAACCAACAAGAAAAGTTTTTTACATATACCTTTGCACCAAGTTTCCAAAGAAGTGCTAGACCACCATTTGAGCCTTCAGAGGAGACTGCAACACCTTGGTTATAAGTTCAGCTTTGTTTCTTAGCATTCAACTGATCGGTGGTGAGTTTGGTCTCCATGAGGAAGACATAGATGGGAGCTTCTTTATTCCATGCTCATTTAAGAGCATTAACTGTCTGGGGGTTCCTAAGCCCCTGGCAGTTCCAACTGAGGATACTCATTGTGTCCGGTGGTGCTACGTAGTAGTCATCGCCGATCCTAGGTTGTCTGCAAAAAGTTTGCTTAGAGCTTTCATCTCTACATCCAAGCGTAGTTTCTTGTCAAGAGATGTGTTGTCCAGAGTTGTTATTTTAGAGGAGTTTTTACATTTGAGGTCTTTTGTAGGTAAATCATGGTTTTGTGAGGGTAGTGTAGTAGTTGGTGGGGTTAATGGGACAAGCCTTTTCCACGTTTTTGGTTTTGGGTCATTTTTTGGTGCTGAGGTGGAGGAGAGTGAAGTTTTTGTGGTTATCATGGGGTCTGACATATTGGGATGGTTGAGGGAATGTTTATGGGAGGTGTGTACATGTGCATGGAATGCTTTATGCGGTGTTAATGATGGGAGTGAATGTGAATATGTGACGTTATCATTGTGCATAACGTCTGGGGATGTGTTGAGTGGATTTCGTGTAGGTGAGCATTTCAACGCTTGGTCAATCTTTGAAATATGAGCACTAAAGAGATTTGGATTTGACAGGATGTCCGTTAAATTCAGGGTGTCATTATGAGTTATCGGGATTGGCGCAGTTTCCTTTTCCAGCATTGGAGTTGACTTGTGAGGTGGTGGCGGTGGAGAGGGTAGGGAATTCTGTGGTGGTGGAATG
Source organism: Quercus rubra (assembly GCA_035136125.1). Lineage (NCBI taxonomy): Eukaryota > Viridiplantae > Streptophyta > Magnoliopsida > Fagales > Fagaceae > Quercus > Quercus rubra. The sequence continues at coordinate 47,410,266 of CM068734.1, forward strand.
GGTGTAACAACCATGGAGGTGGGTTGTATCAGTGGTGGTAGTGGAGATGGTGGGGATTTTTGTGGTGGCATAGAGGGTGGTGCATTTTGTGGCGGTGGACAGGGTGGGGTATGTAGTGGGAATGGTGTTGGGTGGGGAGCACGAGGAGGTATGGTGGATGGTGGGGTTTTGTTAGACACGACCTGTGGCTATTGGATGTTTGTCATAGTGGCATGTAGCCAGGGCTCGTATTGCTAGTTATCTGTGTGTAATGTACCTACCTTGTCAGTCAAAAGCTGGCAGTCTCACTCATCATTGTTCAGTAAGCCACACTAGTAGCAATAGATGGGCAGTCTTTCATATTGGAGGGAGATCCATTGTGGGTCCCGGTCATTTACATTCACGAAATGTCCTCAACAAAGGGGCTTAGATATGTCAATGTTTACCTGTACTCGAACATATTGGCCTCAACACTCATCAGTGGAGGAGGCATCAACTTGTTCAAGTGTTCTAAGCGTGGTCCCGATGGCTTGTGCCTTTGCCTGATTCATGCATCGAAGTGGAAGGTCATGGATTTGTATCCAGAAAGAAGCCTTGGTGAAGGTAGCGTCGTCCACTGATTCTTCCTCCTTGGGTTTGTAGAGCCTGATTAGATATTTGTCGAAGGACCAACGTCCCTGTGCAAGGATCTTCGGCGGATCGACTTCATTCTCAAAGAGTATCAGCACTGTGTTTGCTCCAAAGTCGTGGACCTCAAAATTTTGGACGGAGTGCCACATACTCCAAAGTGTGCGTGATAAGGCTTCTATGTTGACTCTGCGCTTGGTGAAGAGCTTTGCCACTAGTGTTCTGCTGTTATTCTCTATCTCTGAGGTGAGGTTTACAAGTTTCTGTTCAGTGGAGTTTAGGGACAAGCGGGCCCATCTTCCAGTGCTATCATCCATGGTCAAGCGCTAGAGGGGGAGAAGGGAAGGGAGAAGAAAGGGAGGGAGTTACTAGAAAATTTTCCACCAAAGTGGGGAAAGAGGGGCAACCACCAAAGTGGGCGCTAGGGTTTCATCACCGAGGGCTCACAAGGGAGACAACGTTAGAAAATTAATAGGGCTCTCACTTCCGTATCTCGTTAGTGAACACAAGCATTAGAGGGAAGTTTTACCCCACCTAAAAATTGGCATGTCATCACTTTTTTATTTTTATTGTTTGATAGTTAAAATGGGAAATGAGAGATTTGAACATTGGACATTTTTGTTGAAAAAAGCCGAGAAGAGTTAGTTGAGTTACAAGACTCTTGGCGACATGTCATGACTTTATTAAACATATTACAGATTAAAAATGACTACTTTACATTTTTAGAAATTATTAGAATTGGTGGTTGAAGCACACGATTGGATATGACCCATGGGCCATGCCATTCAAGTGCGAAGGGGATTCGTTTATATAAGAATAATTTTTAGTTAGACAATAAATGACATTAACAGGATCAAGACACGTTGCATTTAAAGGAATAAGTGACTGCACAAATTGGGAGTTTAAATCTTTATCTGGGATCCTTAATTACATTCTAGAGCAATCAATTAAATGGATTGATAATCGGAACACAAAATCCTCAATTTATACATAAAACCCAAATCCCTAATATGCAATATCTCTAATAATTTGTTAGAATCATTATTTTGATCAATTAGTGGTTTAAAGATTCAAAATGACCATCGCGCACCCTTGGTGTGGTGGTCACTTCACAAGCATAAGTGCTTGTAGAGTGTGGAGGGAAAGAGCTTGGGTTCAAGTCTCTAGGAGGGAGTTTCACACATATATACACTTAGATTAGGTTAGAGTAGAATTTCTATCTTGTATAAAAAAAAGATTCAAAATGGATTCTCAATTTTATAATTTCTTGATCAATTGAATGAAAACATAAATAGAATATAAAAATTCCTAATTATGACCTGAACCTAACCCAAACTTTTGAACTTCTCTAATTCCAATCAAAATGATATGATATAAGCAAAATTGATCTCAAATCTAGATATTGTCTGTTTGAGAAAAGCTTATTTTTTGCTAAATTTTTTTTTGCTGAAAGTGTGCTAAATGATACTTGTACCTTGAAAAATTTTTAAAAAGTGAAAAAATGTAAAAAAGAGGTATATAAAAACTAAAAAAAGCGAAAAGCTAAAAGTTAAAAGCTGGCGATGTGAAGTATTCAAATTGAGTTAAGAATATGAACTTTTATGATATTTTTGTCAAGTTGGCAAAACATGGATGATGGAAACAAAAAGTAGGGCAGGGGAGGCTAGGTTGAGGGCAAGAGAGACCAACCAATTCATGCCAATTCTGTTTCTTAAAGGGAGGGAAAAAAAAAAAAAAAAAAAAAACTCTTGTCAATTCTTGATCATGTGGTCAATAAAGACTTGGTTTGTGGTGTTTCGGTTGTTAAAGAAACTATTTTAAAAGTAAAAATTTGTATTTCTTCATCCGTTATTTGGCGATGACACTCTTGACTTGAGACATGGGTGGTTTTAGGTTTTTCTACTAGCATGAAGGATTATGTCTCTAAAGTGCATAGATTTAGGTTGTGAATATATTAGGGAATATAATTATATTAGATTTGAAAATCTAAACTAAAATTTTATTTTAGATTTTAGGTTTATTTAAACTTTATATATATATATATATATATATATATATATATATATAAATAAAGAACTAAAGAAGTGGTATCCCAATTCTTGGTCAGTTGTGTTCATGAAACATTTTAAATTGAAAATGTTATCTTCAAGTTTACTCATACGGTGAAATGGGGTTTTTCTTTTCAAAGTACTTTAGTTTGACTCAAAAGAGGTTCAGCGGGTAAAAAAACAAGTTACACCTTTAGGAAATGAAAAATAAAGGATAGTAAAACTTAAAAATAGTTTAAACGTGTCGGAACGCAAGTAACACCACACATCTTTTTGGTTGCTACATAGAGCCCCACCATCCCCCCCATTTCTTCATCCAACCAAATTACCTTTTCCTTCTTCCACATTCAATCATCGTTCATTCATTCATTCCCCAACTATGGACAAACTCAAGATTTCTCACCACTTCTTCCTACTCTTCTTCTTCTCATAGGAATTTCATCAAACACTTTGTTTACACTCTTATCTTCTTCACCACACTCACTTCAATTCAATGGCCACCACTTCTCTCTCACTACTCCAACAACCTTCTCTCTTCCCGCCTTCCTCTTCTTCATCTTCCTCTTCTTCTTTCTTCGGTGGGACCCACCTCCGGTCCCACAAGAACTTTGTCTCTCTTTCTTGTTCATCTTCTTCTTTTTCTTCTTCGAAATTCGATACAAGTAGAGTCTCTTCGGGTCGGTTTAGGACAGTGGTTCGTGCTTCTGGGGACTACTATACCACTCTTGGGGTCCCCAAGTCTGCTAGTAGCAAAGAAATCAAGGCAGCTTATCGAAAGTTAGCTCGCCAGGTAGGTACTCAATTCTAATTCGGCTTTCTTCATTTTCCATTTTTCTTTATAACATATTGTTTATTTTCAGTTTATTATGTTTGGTTGCCAAGAAGAACATGAAATTAGAGTTGGGTTTCTGAATTATCATAGAAAAGAATTAAAATTTGAGTTTCTGGGTTTTTCTCTTTGTTCATTATTTATTGTTTTCTCTGCAACCAAACAGGACTTATAGACTTCTGTGTCTATGTAATGTGTTTATTTTTTGAAAACCTTGGTGGGTTTTTGATAATTTTGTAAATTGTGAAACTATAGAATGTCTGTGCTTCAAGTTTTTAGGAGTTGCCTAGTATAGTCCCTGTGTACTGGAATATTCCTTTTTTTTTTTTTTTTTGCCCTTTTAATAAAATGCTTAGTTACTTCTTGAAAAGATAATGCCAGTGATTGTTTTTGGGGTAATTGGTGATTTTCCTATGTTGGCTAAGAAATTTGGTTCCTGATATTTGTTTTGTACCAGAGACTGTCCTGTGCTCACATGTATTGATCCAGTCTGCCAGCAATAACATAAATGATATACTGTTCTTATCCTTGATAAGTACTTTAGTGTGTGGGAAGGTGATTGCCACTGTTGTATGTGCTCTGGACTGATCAAATTTTCAAATTGCTTTGTTTTGTTAATAAATGTGTTGCAAATCAGATATGTGTTCTTTTGATTCTTGTTGAGCGGATTTATTTGCTTATCTTAAATTTAATTCTTTCTCTAACTTCTTTTTTTCTAGTTATGAGCACTTAAAACGATACATTTGATAAGCCCTCAACACCAGAGGATATTTGAATATTTTTTTGTACATAATTCTTGATCCAATTCCTTTCAATCCTGACTTTTACCATTTGTTTTTTTTTTTTTTTTTCCAAGTACCACCCTGATGTCAATAAGCAACCCGGAGCAACGGAAAAGTTTAAAGAGATTAGTGCTGCATATGAGGTATGAATGAGAACAAAAAAGTTGACACTTATTTATTTTTGATTTCATCTTTACTAAAGCAATATACTTGTTGCATCTTTGAAGCTAGTGATGAACTTTGCAGTTCCAATCTAGGCAGTTTTGTCCATCCATAGGTAGCTTTAGTCAGTAATAAATTTCTATGGACCATCCGTCATTATTATGCTTCTTGCAATTTCTACCGGAACATATAAGATGTAAAGATGAACTAGGTGCACCCATTAGTGTTTATATCTGATACGTGGAATGGAATCTTTGGTTAGGCTTTGGTGACTTATCAGAAGACATATAGTGTTTGACCTTGTAAGCTTTATGATGGTTTTGAGAAGTCTTACGTTGAGATCAGATCCGGTTTCTAGAATTTTGTGTGCTTTTCCTGTGTGCAGGAAGTATTTCCTCTTATTTAATAAGATCTTATTAATTACAAAAAGAAAACAAAATATCAAATTTGTTGTCTTGCATTCATTGTACAAAAATACTGTTACGGATGGGGTTTTTGTAACATTTTATTGATTTGTGGATGTATTAAACCTTACTGTATTTCTGTAAAGGGCTCTCTTGTATGCTCCTAGTTTACATTAGTTTTTTCCTACTAAAGAAACTTCTTACTTGAGTTTTAAAATATGAGATATTTGGGTTAAAATATGAGAGAGACTTTAGTCCCTCACCTTAGCACCTATTTATGTTAGGGTTTATGGTATAATTACTAGAATGTAAAATAACATGCTAATATATAAAGATAACAAGAATAACTCTTAACAACTTGCATAAAAAATAGGTGAAATAACTCTAATTAGCAAATTGCTTCCTTATGTTAATAAATTAGTCCCTCACCTTAGCTCATAATGTAAAATAACATGCTAATATAAATTGGAAAAAAAGTCAAGGATAGGGAACTTTATAGTGCCTAGTTTCTTAATTTTAATAAAATTTAATTTTATCAGCTTTCCTTAATGTGGCTTTTGGTTTGGGTCATCTTTTAAAATTCCTAAGAATCATTTCCTAAAAGGATTCCTAGGTATTCCCTTGTTTGGTTGTAAGTAGCTCAAGGAATTCAAATGTCCACAGGCATCCCAATATCCACAAAACCTCACATTTAGGAGAATGGATATTTCCTCCAAACAGGCCAGTGACCACATTCCTAAGGTTGAGGAAAGTTATAAATATTTTTTTTTTAAATAATTGACAATATTAGCCTTATTTTATTAAAAAAACCTAACCTCAATTAGATAGGTAAATGATTATGAAAGTATTCAAATTTTTATAAGCCAAGAAGTATTAAACTTATTTCCTCTGAAAAAATCAATCTAACCACACCTCTAATCAATCTTCATTTACAAAAACAGGGCATAAAGAGTTTATTTTTGTTAATGCAGGGTGTTATGCATTGGAATCAGTTTTGGGAATGGTTTATGCTATATCCTAACCTTTTCTTTCTTCATTTTTATTTTGGGGAAAAGCTAATCAGTTTGGCAATGGTTATGCAATTTAATGTGTTTATTCTATGCTTTAAATTTCTTTATTTGGATTCATGTGATGCATTTATTATCTTTTTTATGGCCCTTGTTATATATATATATATATATATATTTTAAAAAGATAACATTATTGGTATTTTCAATAAAAATTATAACGTATAAAGATATTTCAAGCTTATTTTATGCACAGGTATTCTGGGGGAAACAAAATGCAATCCTATAGAATTCCTAAGAATTAGTCAAACTTAAAAATCTCATAATTGCATAAATCTTGTCAAACTAAACATGGGCATCATTACGTTCCTAGGCAATCACATTACTAGGAATTTGGATGCCAAAGGGTATATTGGAGACTCTTTGATTCAAACACCACATAAATGTGGTTCCATATAAAAGCGTACTTTTTGAATTTTGTGTGTTGAGTTTCCATGGGGTTTTGTTAATTGGGCCTGGATTATATTTTTTCCCAGAATCCCAGCTCCATCTTTACATTGTTTGAACTCAGGTATTCATATGCATGTAGATCACTGCATCTCTGTGTAAGGTAAATGCTTTCTTGTGTAGATACATGCAAAAAAAGTCTCCATAAAATTATTGAAGCTATAGAATATGTTTCACATAAAAGGTTTGTTTATTTCTATGACCATAGCCTTGCCTCTATCCATAATCTCACCAGTATTGCATCCAATGCATTTCTGGCTGTGTCTTGCCTCTTCAATGCTTTCATCTGAAGCATCCATAAGTTTTTCGTTGTTTACTGTCATTTGAGTCATGGACATGTATAACAATGTTTTGTGGACTTGTTATTTGAGTTTTCAATTTCTTCCTATGACAGCTGTTATCTGACTACTGCAATTTTTTTTTCAATAAAAAATTTTCAATATATTTATGATATTGTCTTTTGAATTCTGAAGTACAATACTGTCAGGTGCTATCAGATGATAAAAAGAGGGCTTTGTATGATCAATATGGTGAAGCTGGAGTTAAGAGCACAGTGGGCGGACCATCAAATGCTTACACGGTACTGCATATATTGTACTTTCATTTTATAATTTTATGTTGCAAATAATGAATTAGGAAGATGGCGTACTCTTGAAACATTGACAAGCAAGCATATCATTGACATTGTTGGGTAATATGCAGTACGCACCCTCATTTTTTCATTTTCCATGATTTGAAATTTTGAAGGGGGATGGGGGGTTGATGGATGTCTTACCATGTTTCCAAAGCTTTAACTATACAAGAGTGTTGCTTACACATCCTGTCTTTATGACATATCTCCTCATTCAATATTACTTGTAAAAAAAAAAAAAAAAAAATCTTGTTAGCTTATAGGAGATGAATTTGCTTTAAAGGTTTCATTGTTGTGATGTCTCATATTTTCTCTTGAAAGTTTGTTTTTCCTATTGAAACCCAAGAAAACAAGTTTGAATTGTTTTTCCAATTTTATATTCTGATAATAAATTTGTATAACAACTTATTACAGATTTAACTGTCCTTTTTTTTTTTTTTTTTTTTTTTTTGCAGACCAATCCTTTTGATTTATTTGAAACATTTTTTGGTCCAAGCATGGGTGGATTTAGTGGTATGGACCCAGCTGGATTCAGAACACGCCGTCGTAGTACCGTCACTAAGGGTGAAGATGTACGGTGAGTAAAAGTTTGAATTTTGTTTGAAAGATTCAAGTTGGTCTTTGATTACCATTCTTACTAGCTTAACAATAATGCTACTTAGTTGCTTGAGAAATAATATGCAAAAGTATTGTTAGTCTCCTCTGATGTAGCCTGGCTATTTTTAGGTCTCAAATCTGTATTTATTTTTTGGACTGAAGCTTCTTAAGCCACTAGCTTGAGAAATATAACTAATTTACTGACTGGTTCTGTTGCCAATAAACTAATGATTATACGATAGTTGGATTTAAGACCTTTTTATTTTATTTTTTTTATAAAGGAAAAAAAGCTGGGTAAATTAGGTAATTTACTTACAAAACCAAGGGTACCCCCTGCCTCACTTCTCAACTTGATGAACTCTTAGAGGGAGAACACCTTATTTTCATTGTTTTATTTTGTTAAAAAAAATAATTTAGACAAAATTACAATTGTACCATGAAAAAGATGAGGCTTTAAAAAGCTGTACTTGCTCTTTTAAGATGAAGAAAAGCTAAATCAAGCAGGCACTATTTGAAATAATGGGTAGGACCTTCCTATCTAGAAAACAGTGACAGCAGGTAGATGTGCTTGGGAAGATCTTTCTCAATTTTAATGTGTATAAGTATCAAATAATTTATTTTCTATCATTGATTGATGGCTTGTAAGAAAGTTTGGAATAGAAAATTTCAAGAGCATATTAAGGTCCTTAATAAACCCTACGTGACAACCTTCCACTAAATATTTATGAATGAAGATATCGGATATCTATAGCACCTCAATGCTACTAAATAGACTATGCTTGATTTAAGATGCTGATTCATATAAAATCATTTCTTACTATAGCCTGTAATATTCATCTAACGTTTTATGGTTAATTGTCTTCTATGTTATGAAATGTACCATTTCCTCTTGTTCTATAGTTGTAATGTCACATTATGAAAATTTACTCTTTTACAGTTTATTGAAGACTTTGATTTGACCTACGGTTCAATTGTATTTCAGTTATGATATCATCTTAGAATTTTCTGAGGCTATTTTTGGTTCGGAAAAAGAATTTGAGCTTTCCCATCTGGAAACATGTGAAGTTTGTACTGGTACTGGAGCAAAGATAGGCTCCAAGAAGAGGATATGCTCAACTTGTGGTGGGAGGGGTCAAGTAATGAGAACTGAGCAAACACCTTTTGGCATGTTTTCACAGGTATCTAAGCACTCTTTGTTTCTGACTGCAGTTTTTTTTTTTTGGGTTGCTTCCTGATCTTCTAATTTCTGTAGTGACTCAAATATTGTAAATCACCCATTAATTCACATGAGAACTAAAGGCTTGGTGGCTAGTTACATGGGAGGATCAGGTGGTGCGTTGCAATGGAATTTGATGCACTCTTTTCAATTTTATATAATGTCCCAGAATGCAGTACATAGAGGATGTAGTGTTGGAAATTAAGTACGAATCAATTTTTTTTGGGATAGGTAATCAAAGATTTATTTAAAAAAAAAGACATCATGTTCATGATGGTGATCACTCTGAGCTTAAAATGGATACAAGTAACTCAAGAAGAGATACAAACAGAAAGAAGAAAATCAGAAATGGAAAAATTAAGTATGAATCATATCTTTGAAGTGAAAAGAATTATGGTGTTTTGTATTTTAGAGTAAGTTTTCTTGGAGAATAATTTTCTGTGCAGGGATTCCTATTTAAGTGCTTCTTTTCTTTCTGTGGCGTACTGCTTTGAGCAATTGTTTTAGAGCAAATAATTTACTGGTTTAGAGACTAGAAAGTTTGTTATTAGTTGGTGCTCTGTGTGAAAAGGGATAGAGAATATGTCGATCAACATCTTTGTACAGCTTGATTTTTCACTCTTTTGGTGGTGGTTATTTCCTCTCTTCACTGTTGATTGAATGATGCTGGGAACTGTCGTAGACTTGTCTGTTAGGATTGGACAGTTTGGACTATTGGTAGTGGGGAGGGTTTAGTTTTTTTTGGAAATCAATTCCTTTATGTTAAATGTGGAGAATTTGGTTGGATAGAAACAGTAGGTCTTTTGAGGACAAGAAGAATCTTTATATGACTCACCAAGAGCCTTTTTGCTTTACTGCCACCTCCTGGTATTTCCCGCATAGATGCATAGGGACTAAATCCCTCCTCCCTATTGCAACTATTGAATTATCAATAGAAAGTATCTTTGGATGACTCAAAAGAGGGAATCCTAATGGCTTATTTTACTAGGTTTTGATGTAATTGTCAGGCTCTTGATTCTAAATTTCTTGGGTTATTTGTATTTTCCATACAATTTCTCATGCTTTTACATGTTATTTCTTTAATGGGTTGGCCTGTTTCTGCACATTATTATTATTATTATTATTATTATTATTATTATTATCATCATTATTATGGATCCAGAACAGATTAGCTGGAAAGCACGGACATAGCATTTGGGTTGCCATGTTTGTGTCCAACATGTATGGGACACAAAACATGCGTTGGACATGGCTGCACACATGTCCCAGCCGTTTTTTATTTTTTATTATTTAAAATTTTTGAAAAATGACAGGCATGTCGGGTACACGTGCCCAAAAAAAAAAAGACAGCTGAAACACATTGTACCTTCACACCAATCTCCTCCCACTTCTTCTTCTTCTCACGTCACTCCAGCAGCCCAGATTCTTGGATCTATTTATATTTTACAATTTTCCCCCTCTTTCCCTTTTTCCTTGTTTTTTCCGCCTCACACGTGAAGAGCTTATTTCTCTCCACCCACCCACGTGAACAAAAGATGTAAATAGTAAATAGGTGCTTTTCAAATATTTGTCTTTTATGATTAAAGTCACACCACCCATCAAGCTATGTAGTTAGACTTGCAACTTTTTACAATTCTTTTTTCGTTATTTTGGTAGTCAGTAGACACTTTTTTTTGGTAAGTGATAAGAGTAATATCAATCAAGATGAAAAAAAAAAAAGGATAAAGAAAATACAAGGTGTTCTTGATGTTGAACACAAGAAAAAACAAGAAACAACATCAAAGAAAATAGAACTCAAGGGACAATTCTAAGAGAAGAAAGCAACTTTATGATAGAAGAACAACTCGAAGAACCCCAACAATCAAAAAGAGTTCGCTGGCATAAAACTTGTAACTGAACCAGTAATTTCTCAGAGTCCGTTTGGGAATAGTTTATTTAGCTGAAACTGAAAATTTTTTGCTGAAAGTACTATAAATAAAGTTAAAAGGTAACTGAAATAGTACAGTAAGACCTATAAATAGTACCAAAAAGTGCAATGGGAACCATGAATAGTAGCAGAAATAAGTTGAATAGTAAAAAAAGTTGGTTTCTTAAGCCAATGCCAAACGCAACCTCAGTAGCCTCAAAAGATTGCCGATATCTTTCCGTCCAGGCAATCCACATCAAACAACCAGGAACCATATTCCAAATGTTTGAATTAAATTTTCCCAGCTAGTGGCTCTAACAAAACATCAAACTTTCCTCAGAGCCTGGTATGACCCATTGGATCCTAAATACTTGAAGCATATGCACTCACAGCGAGTGAGCTATAGGATAATGGAGGAGGAGATGATCCACAGATTAGTCATTATAACAGCAAATACTAGACTGATTCACCAAAGAGAGACCCCTAAAGCATGAGACTCCAAGGTAAAGATTTGACAATGAACTGTTGTCCACAAAAAGAAAGCCACCTTTTTTGGAACCGTAACTTTTCAGATACCCTTCCAAGGAAAAATGGAATTCAAAGCATCCCGAATCTTGGTAGACAGTAGACACATGTATAAATTATTAGTGGCTAGGCATTAAATATGCTTCTAAAAGAATTTTTAACAATTATTTTAAAAAAATTAATATTTTTGTTCTAAAAAACAAATTTTATAAGCTTTCAACTATATATATAATTAATTAATTAATTAATATATGTATCCCCATTGTACCTGTGTCCTAATTTTTCAAAAATTTATGTGTCGTACCCGTATCCATGCCTGTATCCGTGTCCATGCTTTCTAGTGAGATTAGTTAGGGTTGGCCACATGTATTCTTTTCCACAAGAACCTAATTGCAATGCTGAAGTTTATGAGATCTTGTATCATTCTAAGGACCATAAAAAAAACACATGGGGTGGCTAGTTGACTTCATATTTCATCTGTTGCATTTTCTACAAACTTGCTTTATGGTTTATTGATACATATATAGAGAAGATGTTTATTGACAATTTCACAATTCACTGCTTTCCTTTCCTTTCCTTCTACACTGAACTTACTTATCTTTCTGTTACTATTATTATTATAATTCATTGAAAAAAAAAAAAAAAAAAACTCTCTTTGTTAGCTTCTAGAAACAAGAACTAATTTGTATTGCTAAAGTTTATAAGATCTTGTATCATTCAAAACTCAAAAGACCAAAAAAATACACTGCGTGTTTTGTCAACTTCATCTTTCATCAGTTTCTTGTTTTGCATACTTTCTTTATGGTTTATTATTACTCTTTCATAATTTGCTACTTACCTTTCCTTCTACACTGAACTTACTTATGTTTCCATTAACACTAGGTTTCTGTATGTCCAAATTGTGGTGGGGAGGGTGAAGTTATTTCTGAATACTGTCGGAAATGCTCGGGTGAAGGACGTATACGTGTTAAGAAAAATATCAAAGTTAAAGTTCCTCCCGGAGTTAGTGTGGGCAGTATCCTTAGAGTCGCTGGAGAAGGTGATGCCGGACCAAGAGGGTATGTGGTTGAATTTTGATTTTTAGCATTTGTAATCCTCATTGGGAAGATTCTTTGGTAAATCATTGAAATAATCTACAATTCATTGTCTTATTACATGTGAGAGGGTAGATATTTGCCATCGATATGTCTAACAAATTTATATATGACATGACATATGAGCTATGTGTTCCCCTCAACCATTGAGTGGCCTGCTTTGCTATTCAGTTGCATCTTTCCCTTATCTACTCTCTTTTCCTCCAAAAGAAATATATACTCAGTAATGGATTTTATTGTTTCAGCAGTGGTCCTCCTGGGGATCTTTATGTATACCTTGATGTTGAAGAGATATCAGGAATTCAAAGAGATGGCATAAATCTCTCCTCAACATTATCTATCAGTTATCTAGATGCCATATTGGGGGCGCTTGTTAAGGTAAAGTAGTATGAGCCCAAAAGTATGCTTTTATTTTGATGAAGCAATTATTTTGAAGTCATATCCACACAAGGGAGGTAGTCTGAGTAGTGAGCTTTTCTTAAGAACATGTAATGAAATTACAATAAAGGTTGAAGTCAATAATTTTTTTTTTTTTTTTTGAACTGTGATGGGATCTAGCATTCTGTCTACTGGGCTGATCCTCTGTCCTTATGACCGAATTATCTGGGGATCCTGCCTAGTAAAACATAGAGTCTGACTATGAAATATGAAGTAAAAGAAGCTATTTAGCCTTGATATCTATAACACCTGTTTATTCTAAAATGTCAATGAGTTGTAGTTAAAACTACTAATAAGCTCATTCACACAAAAGAGATCAGTGGCACAAAGCCTTTCAAGTAAACCCTTCACTCTGCCCTGAATTTGTGAATAAGCATGTCCAGTCACATGGTACCCATAACCTACCTTATTATTATTGAAACATAACTTAATGAGGAAGACTGTTTATCAAAAATGGGAAATGGGAAATGGGAAATGGGAAAACAAAACAAAGAAAAGAAGAGGACTGCTTATTCTGAAACAAAAGGGATTCTATGAATTTTGCAGATTTGAGATTGTTGCTGACCAAGTTATTCTTGATTATTTTGTTAGATATTTCTTTTATTGCACCTTCTACTGTGCTGCCTTTTCCAGTGCTTCCTTAGTCAGCGACTCAGTGCTTTATATGCTCAGCACTTTCAATTTAATTAGACTGTTTGACAAATATATACCAAATATTGTATTTTACTGCTTTCTTCATCTAATGATTTTATTTTGGGTAAATTTCACTAACTACCCTTGAGGTTTGGAGTATTACCAAGCACATCCAAAGGTTTTAAAAAGTGACCAATTTGGTCCTTGGTCACTAACACTGTTTGTGCACCATTTTATTAAACAATTTTTTTTTTCTTTACTTCATCTCACCCTTCACGACGATCTCTCCCTTCTTTCTGACTTTCCGATCTGGAGCTCAAACTCCTCAACTCAGCTTTCACAGCCTCTCTCTTCGACTCAAAAACGACACTGTCAGAAAGCACAAAGCTCTTGATCAAGATCTCACTGTCTCTGACATGGTGGTCGAGTTTAGCCAATACAGCATTGATTTCACTCTGGGTTTTGAGCTTCCCTTCTGATAAGCTCAAAGTCTGGCACTTTGCAGAGAGAAAAACAGCGTCGTTCAGAGTGTCGGAAATGGAGTAAAGGAGGTCGAGATAGAGTGGGTTTGAATGAGAGTTTGGGAAGTTGGTGAAGTCTGTGAGTTGGGTTTGGAGGTCGTTTAGCTTGGTTTTGATCAAACTTTATTTGCCTTTGAAGCTTTGTGCCTGTGAGATTTGGTTTTGGAGTGTGGAGAGGAGTTGGGTCGAGAGGGTTATGGGGTCGTTTTCTGAAGCCTTCATAGCTTTTTTTTGCTAACAAAACACACACAGACAGAGAGAAGGGAGAGCTTGGCGTGAAGGGTGAGATGAAGAAAAGAAAAAAAAAATTGTTTAATAAAACGGTGCACAGACGGTGTTAGTTACCAAGGACCAAATTGGTCACTTTTTAAAATGTTTGGATGTGCTTGGTAATACCCCAAACCTTGGGTAGTTAGTGAAATTTACCCTTTTTTTTTTTGGATAAATAATGTAAGAGCTTTGTATTAAAAAATAGCCAACTCAAGTACACTAGAAATGTACTACAGTGGCAGAAATCAAGTTTCTTCATCTAATGATTTGATTCAATCCTGCCCAAACCGTGAAGTTTTTCTAATTTCCTTGATGGTAATTGTAAAAAACCAGGGTCCCTGACTGTTTGTCTATTGTTGACCAACTTGTTATGGCATAAAAATGCATCTTGCATGTATGCTGCTGAACCTTTCAGGTGCTCTTAGATGACAGCCGATTTAGTTTCTTTTTGTTACGCAACACTTGGTTCATGTCCAACCAGATTTCTGCAGCATACTTATTAATATGTGTATTAGCTTAGCCCTTGATGATACCTTTTTGCCTGATTTAACCTACTATTTTCCTACCAGTGCTGCATGGAATCTCCAGCTACTATTTCAGTCAGATGAATCTTGTTCAACTGAGTTCAATATTGGTAGATAGGGATAGGACAGATGAACCTAACCTTTTTTTTGATAGGTAATAAGAATATTATTAAAACAAACAAAAAAACAGACGAAAGCCAATACAAGGTGTTCATGATGGTGAACACAAGGAAAAGCAATAAACAAAACAAACAGAAAACAATGAACAGGAAAAAACTTAAAGAGCAATACTAAGAGAAGAAATAAACTCTAAGATAGTGGAGCATTCCGAGAAGCCCCAACACCTAGACCAATCAAATAAAGTATACAATGTTATTTTTTTAAAGGGTTAATTGCACTTTACCCACTTGTGGCTTGACCTGTTTTAAAAGTGTCTATCTGTGGTTTTAAAAGTGTCACTCTACCCACTTGAGGTCACCACCGTTAGACTTCCGTAACCCACCTCGCTCCTTTCACCATTAAGAACTTAAAAAATCAAAGAAAGCAGATCTGAAAGGGGTATTTGAAAAATTATAGAAGTTGCTTATATTTTGGCTTGAGAACACTAAAGAAAAACCCTAGATTTGATATAAATTTACAAAAAAGTTACTCTAATTTTGACGTCTCCAGAAGATCAAAATCCATAAAACTTATTCATTGTAAAATTCAGTGGATCTAAGTATACAAATAAATTTGATTAGAGTCCAAGTAAACAAGAAACGAAGAAGGTTGTGGATAGACTGAACCATATACTAGTTTGTCTTCTAACCTGAAATACAGTGCCAATCTGCCTCAGTGCCTCCTCATCAGGAACTAAAGAATCTGAAAAAGCTTTTTTTTTGGTTGTTGGAAAATTGGTTCAAAACCTAATGTTTGGTTTGCAACAAACTTTTCCCAATCATCAAAAACCTAATTAATTCAACCAAATCCCAAAGCAGCACAACTGACAAAATTCATAAACTTTCCCAAGGGCTAATTTAGAGCAAGGGTTTGAAGATGAAGATGTGCTCTATATGTGTGTTGTTTGGGTCGCGATATTGGATTTCTAAGATATTTAGAGAAGGAATTCGTGGAGAGTGGCTTAGATCCATTTTCTATTACGTTTTATAACCTAAAAGTGTTTTTCTAATGGAAAGGGACGAGGTGGGTTACAGAAGTCTAACGCAGGTGACCTTTTTTGGGTAAAGTGACACTTTTTAAATTATGGTAGGCACTTTTATAATGGACCAAACCACAGGTGGGTAAAGTGTAATTAACCATTTTTTTAAAAATAAGTAGGAATACTAGAACCTGAATCATGCTGTATATGTGATAGCCAGATCAGGACATTGATTTCTAATGTATATCCAACCTGAACATATGTTGGTTGCAATAGCATAAAGTGATTACAGAGTACACACAAATTCATTAGTATTTCAAAGGCCTTTTGAATCTGTCTGATATGATGTTACATAATCTGAACTACACATCTATCTTATGGTGGATAGTCAGAATGTAACCGAATGCATCAATACCTTTGTTCTACTATTTGTTATGTCATTCTTTTGTTACTACCTTCTGTGATTTATGGGCCATTGGAGTCTTTCTTTTTTTCCCCTCTCAATTTCTTGTTCGTATTTTTACTTATCAAAAAAATAAAAAAATTCTTGTTGGTATTTTGTTCACAGTTGATTAACTGAACTTCTAACATCTAAACAGGTAAAGACAGTTGAGGGAATTACTGAATTACAAATTCCACCAGGTACCCAACCTGGGGATGTGCTTGTCCTGGCAAAGAAAGGTGCACCAAAACTGAATAAACCATCGATCCGTGGTGACCACTTATTTACAGTTAAAGTTACTATTCCAAATCGTGTCAGGTATAGAGATATTTTGTTTCTTTTCCTAGTTGCCATTATAACTCTGAGATGATAGTCTCAACCTTTCTGCGGTCTGTGCAGTCATCCCTTGTCTATCATGTATTATTTGGAATTAATTCAACTCAACTCAACTAATCCTTAACTCAAATAAAGTTAAGGAATTGGCTCTAGGGACCTTCAACTACTTGGGGATTTTAAAGTTTTTGAAAAATCATGGTTTGATACTATGTTTTAAACTTTCAAGGTGTAAATTTTATGTGTTATTTTAGGTTTTTCACTTTTTCTCTAGTCATAGAAGCAGCTTGGTCTTATGTGTGTTTGATTATAACTGTGTGTGAATTTTATGTGGGTTTAATTTCTATTTATGTAATTTATTTATTTTTTTTCACTCCTTTTTCTTTCCAAGTTAAAATACCAATTAACTTAAGACCAAGTACTTCAAAAAATTATTCATATATGCTGTAACTAGGAGCTTAAGCTGTTTCATAGAGAAAATATAATTTCAGATTTGATATGTTCCTCTTTTTCTTTCTATATATTGTTTAGGGCTTCAAATCTAAACCTCAGCTTGTGAAATCCAAGTGACGTAGGAAAGGAGGGAACAACAAACTCTGATTTAGAACACCAGGGCAAATCTGGTATAGCTTGGGTTTTGAAGAATTTGGGTTAGATTTTGGTGGGGAATAAGCTAGAAAATAATAGGGATTCCAAAGGGACAAGGATTAGTAGGGTTTCAAAATGAAAACAAATGTGAAAATCAAGATTTGGGTTGCTGTGAATAGTGATGTGAATGGTAACCATGAATAGTAAAATTAAAGAAAATAGATAAATTCTAGGAATCACACCTAGACTTCCTAAACATCACACCTATGAGTTCCTTGGCATCACACCTTGGAGAAGGTTGCATCACACAAACCATAAAAGAAAGCTTCATAGCTCTTAAATTCTGAAAATATTCATTATTAATCAACTCAACAAAAAGTATTACAACTCTTTAAATAGAAGACTAGTACCTAATCCTAGTTGAACTATCAGGATGGAAGTGTCTCTATATATCTAAAGGTGGTAGGCTTACATTATTGAAGAGTACTCTCTCAAGTCTCCCAATGTATTTTTTATCTCTTTTTTACTATTCCTAAAGTTGTGACTGCTAGATTGGAAAGTATTCAGAGGAATTTTTTTTCTTTGGGGGTCTTCCGAGGGGAGTTTCAAATACCCTTTGGTGGCTTAGGAAAAGGTGTGTTTATCCATTGAATTGGGCGGTTTGGGGATAAGAAGTGTGATGTCATTTAATCAAGCTTTATTAGAAAAATGGTTGTGGAGGTATGGTCATGAAGTTGCCCATCTTTGTTGGAGAGTTATCTCCACAAAATATGGTGAGGGTCAAGGGGGGTGGAGTACTAAAGCATGCTGGAGGGCTCATGGATGTGGTCCTTGGCGAAGCATTCATGAAGGGTGGGAGAGTTTTTCTAAGCATTTGTCTTTTGTAGTGCGTGAAGGTACTCGTATCTGCTTCTAGCATGATAGATGGATTGGTGATAATACCCTAAAATTTCTCTATCCTGAGCTCTACTTGTGTTTAGTTGACAAGGACGCTTGTATTTCTGAGGTGTTGTGGCTTTTGGAGGGGGGTACTGTTAGAGTTTGGGATTTAAGGTTTTATAGAGAATTTGAAGACTGGGAGCTAGCTGTATCTTATTCTCTCCTCTGATTTTAACCAATCTCGTATTCCTTGGGGTGAAATGAGTGATACTCTTTGTTGGCGGCTCAAAGGAGATGGTAAGTTTGACACCCGGTCTTTCTACCATGCGATTCGGGGAACTCAGGATTCTTTGTTTCCTTGGAAGGGTGTTTGGAAACCAAAGGTTCCTAAGTGAGTGGCTTTCTTTTTGTGGACAGTTGCTCATGGTCGAATTCTTATTATGGATAATCTCATGCTTAGGGGTCGCTCTTTGGCAAATCGGTGTTGTATGTGTCATTGTGATGGAGAGTCGGTGGACCACCTTCTTGTTCATTGTCCTGTTACATACCTTATGGACTTTTATGCTTCAGGCCTTTGGTATTCATTGGGTTATGCCAGGATTTGTGGCAGGATTGTTATTTTGTTGGCATCAATGGCTTTCATACTTCAAATATTTGGAATTTGATTACAGGTTGCTTGATGTGGATTGCTTGGTTAGAATGAAATCATCGTTCCTTTGAGGACACAGCGTAGTCTTTTTGGGTGGTCTCGTTGTTGGGGTTTTAACTGATTGTTCTTTTCTCTTTGAGTTTATGCTTTCTTTTAGATTAGTTTCCTGATTTCCCTCTTATTTGTTTTATCCTTTTCTTGTTGTTCATCATCATGAACAACTTTTTTTTTTACTTTCTATTTTCATTAATAATATTTCTTTGATTACCTATCAAAAAAAAGAACTAGGACTTCTTAAAACCCTAATAAGACTTGGACTTGGACTCCTTGGGATTTATTACTAAACCCAAACTAAATAACCAAGCTTAAAATAAAACTAAAGTAAGACCCAATAGACTATAAGCACAGCCCATCCTAGAATATTAGGAAATTATAAAATTACCCTTGATACATAAAATCAAATAAAATATAGGAAATCTGTATTCTCACTGCCTCTTGCATCATTCTCCCTTGGTGGGAGAAAACTTGATCTCGAGTTTTGAAGTGTTGAAGTAAAAAGAATTTTGGTTTCTTGAAGTGCATCCTTGACATTGAAAAAACACTTTGAATTTGAATTTCTTTTTGTTTCTTCGTTTGTGGCAGCAATGATGATAATGATACACCCACCAATTCAATTGACCCATTAAACTTTTCAGGAATGACAAAATCAGTATCTTGAAAAGTTGGTGTAGGCAATAGAACCCTACTTTGGCAAGCAACATGAACTTGGGAATAAGATGCTTCGAGTGTTATAGTCTTCACTTCTGCCTTGTAATTTTGATCTACCCTTTCAATTTCAACTACTTCATCATCAGTTTCCATCTCTTTTGAGTCTTGTTGCATTAGTTCAAGCTTCCCTTGATCACTTGCATCTATCTTCAACTCAGCATCCCCTATGCTGCTAACTAGACAACTTGTACCTTTGAAAAAGTCAGTAGAGTACTCATGCATAGGACATAAGGGTTTTGATAAATCTTTCAAAGAAAAGTTAGTGCAATCTTTGGAAAAATATGCTGGAATTTGAGGCCCTTCTATAGGCTGGTCAGGTTTTATTTAGGTAGCTTCTGTTGCTACATCAGAATTTTTAGCTTCTAGATCTTTTCCTTCAATAACTTTTGGCTCTGATACCAAACTGACGTAGGATAAGGGGGAACAACAAACTTTGATTTAGAATACTAGGGCAAATCTGGTATAGCTTGGGTTTTGAAGAATTAGGGTTAGGTTTTGGTGGGGAATAAGCTAGAAAATAATAGGGATTCCAAAGGGACAAGGATTAGTAGGGTCTCGGAATGAAAACAAAGGTGGAAATCAAGATTTGGACTGCTGTGAATAGTGATGTGAACAGTAATCATGAATAGTAAAATTAAAGAAAATAGATAAATTTTAGGAATCATACCTAGACTTCCTAAGCATCACACCTATGGTTCCTTGGCATCACACCTCGGAGAAGGTTGCATCACACAAACCATAAAAGAAAGCTTCATGGCCCTTAAATTATGAAAACATTCATTATTAATCAATTCAATAGAAAGTACTATAACTCTTTAAATAGAGGACTAATACCTAATCCTAGTTGAACTAGGATTTCTTAAAACCCTAATAAGACTCGGACTCGGACTCCTTGGGCTTTATTACTAAACCCATACAAAATAACCAAGCTTAAAATAAAATTGAAGTAAGACCCAATAGAATATAAGCACAGCCCATCCTAGAATATTAGGAAATTATAAAATTGCCCTTGATACGTAAAATCAAATAAAATATAGGAAATCTTTCTTCTTACTGCCTCCTGCACACCAAGCCAAGCTTGCTGGAAATTTTAGAATATCATCTGTATCTCTTGGCCTTGGGTACAAGTATCTTTTGGGCTGTCCATCAATTTGTAGTTGTTTGAACCCCAACCCTCGTGGTTATGTTAGACAACCAGAGTGTCTTGACTCAAATTGAGATACATGTTTAGCCCTTCATCATTATGGCTGCTAGTGCCAAGAGTAATTAAAAAAACTAGTATAATCTTTTCCAATTTCTTTTGATAAATTAGAAAAATTCCTCCTTTTCAGTTGACTGAATTTGTGCTCGTTTTCTAAATTTATATTCCACTTTTTGCCCATATTTGCAGTGCCAAGGAGCGTGAATTGCTTGAAGAACTTGCTTTGATGAAGAGCACTACTAGCAGCCGTTCACGAACTCGTCCTAAAACTCAGTCACCACGTAAGTATTTGCATTTGTAATTTGTGAGTGAATATTTTTTTGGTCCCTTTTTTTATCCAGCAGTACTCTCTCAAGTGCTAAATATATATGCTTAGTGCCTTAAGTTCAGTATTATATTTTACTTCTGCAGTTAAAAGTAGAGAATATCAGGAGGAAAATGTTGCAGAAAAAAAGGAAGAATCAGTAGACCAAAATGATGTATGGAATAAGTTAAAAGAGTTTGCTGGGTAATAATCCTCTCTCTCTCTCTCTCACACACACACACACACACACACAAAAAAACACACCGTGTTTTACACACAATTTATTTACTTAATCTTAATGAGTATTACCACTACTTGCTATGATCCTATACCGGGAATTAACTTCATCTGTTACCATCCTTGAGCTATTCTATTTTAATATTTGGGACTATGTCTGCAAATTTCATCTGTTACAACCTGGAAGCCTTTTTTTTTTTTTTTTTCTCTTGAAGGGTTCAGTTCCAATTTATCTTCCTCCCCACAACAAATATTTGTAGCATATATGTCATCCAATAATTGAGCCATAATTTCCGATCACGCAACGCTTGATGAATAGAGGATTCCAATAAAAGCAACAATTTCTGTTCTCTAGATAAACCACTACCTGAACATCTCCATTCCTAGCAATGAAGAAAAGATTAGGAAATCTCTCACTGAGAGTAATCTCACCATCCTACAGATAATGTCAAAAAAAAAAAATGTTAGAACCATCGCCTACAACATATATGACAAAGTGCAAGAAGCTGTCACATAGTCTTCTAATCTAATGTCCTTAATCTCATCAGAACAGGAGCTCTCCAAGTAGTTGATGTAAGACAAATTGGGGAATTTGTTTATGTGCAGCTCTGGTGGGTGGGTTTAGGATGATGAGAATTTGTCGATCTGGGCTTAGAACCTTTTTAGAAAATTGGTTAGGGCTTGTTTGGTAGAGTGTTTGGGTTTTTGTTTCTAAAATAATGTGAAAACTATGATTTAAAAAGTGTAGTGTAACACATTTTTTGAGTACTCATATTACAAAAAAATGTGTTTAGTAATTTGTTTCTATGAAGTTTTTTTAAAACCAAAAACACAAAATTAGGTGTTTGGTATGAGTATGTATTTTTAAGAAAAAGTGTGTAACTTTTATGACATAAACAGTAGATTAACTATTATTTATACAAAGAGAGAGAAAACTCCCTCCCATAAACCAATTTCTCCCTCTAAGCTCTCCACTCTCAAACTCTCTCCCATTCATAGCTCTTTTGCTCTCTATCTCACATCTTTCCTTCTGTCAAAATCCTAACTCCATTAGCTGCTACAAGCAGCCACCTCCGAGGTGGCTCCCCCCTATCTCTACCTGGTTCTCTCAAGCTCTGATGACCGGATCTCCATGGCTCCACCAATCAGCCACTGTGAGCCACAATGGTGGTGGCTTTACCCAGTGCTCTCTCTACTACTTTCTCTTTTATTTATAGCCAAGAGTTCTATTCTTTTTGGATTTTATTTCATTTTTGATTGATTAGGGTACTGGACAGTAGGCGGTAGCTGAGAGGAAGCTCTCTATCCTCCCAGTTTTTCCTAGATCTGTGCAGTGGGGGCTGGATCAGTGATGTATGAGGCGTGGAGGTTGGATCCATGCAATGGAGGTCACGTAGGTTGATATTTGGCAATGTGGTTGTGTTCCTCTGCCTTTTGTGGAATTTTTGCTATGAGAGAATGAAATTGAGAAGTGAGAGAGGTCTGTGCTATGGGATGAGAGTCTGAGAGAAGAGATGAAGAGAGAGAAGGAAAGATCATGAATGAAAATGCCAAAAAAAAAAAAAAAAAAAATCCGTTAGGTACTGTCTCAATAAAATCAGTTTGTGTGGGTCCCACAGTTTTTACATTATTTACAACAATGCCACCCAAAACTGTTACTTGAAAACTGAAAACTACTCCTTGAGAGTTCTCTAAATAGGTGATTTAGATCACCTAAAGTGAGAACTGTTGAATACTATTATTTGAGTTCCCTTACCAAACATGTAACTTAAAAATGGAACCCATGTTTTTCAGCATTTGAATCACACAAACCAATTTTCAAGTGCTGCTACCAAATGGGCCCTTAGGGTTCAAAAGAGGAAGGATTTGATTTGTGAATAAACAAATAAAACATAAAACCTAGTTAACTACCATGGAACCTTATTCTTGGGCTTTGCCTTAATGTTATACTTTCAAAGAGGATATTGCTTCTCCGATCACACTTGAAGTGTGTTTGGTTGGGGTGATTTGTGGGGGATGGAATTTGAGAGGGGAAAATAGAGGTGATTTGTGTGTTTGGTTGGGAGGGGGAGGGGGATGATTTTGGTGGAGCCTGGGTGTTTTCTTCCTTTGCCCACCATTTGGGGTGATATTGGAGTCTCTCCGAATTGGGGAGAAAATGGGGGAAGGAGAGGGGCTTAGATGAGAATTTACCCATCTGCCTATCTTGTTCTATTAGGCGTTGGTTCCTTCTTCTTTGGCTTACAAACTATATTTTTTTCATGTAATAGGTGCATGAGAGTAAACTTATACAAATTACATTTTCTATCCTCTCATTTTCTTTTAAACTAAACAAATAGAGTTTTCCATCTCTTCACTTTTCAATTTTCCCAACCAAACACACTAGGGAAAACTAAATCTTTTCTATCCCTTCACTTTTCCATTCCCCAATCAAGAAACCATTTTCTATCCCTCTAACCAAACAAAGCCTAAATATAACACCCTCCTCCATAATGCATTTTCTTCCATCCCATAGCGTCACAACCATTTCCTAGCAAAGGTTGATAATAAAAGCATAGCTATTTAATCCCCAATCCTCCATTGCAAATTGGAGTGCAACAAACATTCCAAGTGGAATTTGAATTCCTCTCCTATTTTACCCTAGATTTTTTTTTTCCAACCTTTTTGCCACTCCTACAGGCAATCGGAATTAAGATAAGAAATACGTTGAAAGGCTAGAAAATGTGCTTTTAGATTAGAGTGAGTCTACCGACTCTTCCAGCCAGTCAATCTCTTGTGTATGCTCTCTATAATGGAATACCAAATGTGCCATGCCTTGAAGTGAGCTCCCAAAAGAAAATTATTGGAGGAGATGAGACACAGCATCTGAGATTACTTGCCAACTCATCAGCATTCATTACCTCTCCAACTGGAGGAATATGCAGCCATTTTGAGTTCTAATCCTTCAAAAACTTCAAGAAAGAAGGATCTTTCCCATCATGTCTTTCAGACTTACAGGATTTTATGGGGTTCATTTGAGCCTCTATTTTATGCTGAAAATTGCCAGCAAAGGGCTTGAATGTGGCACAAGTATTAAGCTCTGTTTTGGGTTTACTTTTTTAGGCTACCTTAGCTTCTCTATGAGGCCCATATTTCCCCCTATTACCTCGTTTGAGTTTGCGAGCCCCTTTTAACATTTTGGGCTTTTTAAACTACGATCAATTTAATTTTAATGTTGAGCCCATTGAGACTCAACTGCCCAGAGACTCACCAAGACCTAATTGCTGTTTTATGTTACCGAGCTACTGAAATTCAAGAACTTTCTGAAAAAAAGTCCTTGCAAACAACCTCCCCTTAATTTTCCTCAATGGTCCTTACTGTAGGGACCAGGAAAAGATATTATGTATACCAACATCACTATATCTTACAAGCGAATCTATACACTTACATAAGTGTGGCATGCTGTTACCTTGCTCACTTATCGTTACACTTTTGTCTCTCTCTCATGCTTGTGTTTTTGTATTCAATAGGCTTCTTTCTATGGATTAATTCTGTCTTCATCATTATAGTATATAGTATTAATTAAAAGTTGTGGAACATGCAGGTCTGTTGCAAATGGAGCTCTAAGATGGTTGAAAGACAATCTCTAGTCTTGATACATCTTATTAGGTATGGTCCAAACTCACTGACACTTGTCTTGTGAACCAACCAAATTGGGCTCATTTTTCTACCTCCCAAAGAAGCATCCAGTTATTTGCTCCATATCTTATCAAAACATATCCACATTGTACAACAGAGATAAAATTTCACTCTAGTGGATATTCTTTTATTGGTTTTACTTGTAATTTTTTGTTATTTGGAAAATTAATAAGAATTTGATCTGTATCTTATGAGTCGGTTAGGGTAGCAAAATCTAGGAAATGAAGTTCAAAATTGAAAGTACATGTTCAAATTCATTTGGAATTCAGTGTCAATCTAAGCAAGATCCTCTTGCATCAGTTAAGGTTATTTCTTTTATAATAAATATATTGTTGGAAATGCAGACCTTTATATATAACAAATTACAGGCTTGATATCTTATTTCAAATCAATAAGTCATAATTTGGTTGGATAGGAGTTTGTCTTCTTCCTGTGTAGTAGTTAGCCCTTAATGTTTGAATGATTTTATGGACAGCTCTTCATAGAAACCTCCATTTGCGAAGTTGGGGTTTCTCTTTCTTAAATCAAAGTTTATGGATTATAACTGACCTCTCTCTTGGCTAGATTACAAGTTGAATTTTGGAGGTCTAAAAGGAACGGAAAAGTAGAGAGCATGGAAATTTGTCTAAATGTAAACCGGTCCATCTTCAATATATCTCTGATAAGTGATCTTCTGATTTCTTGAATCTGCAGACTGAACTAGGTGTATTCTAGCACAACTAAAAATTTTAGGGAGGAAGATTTCCCCCCCTATATTTAATTGGACTTGTTTTGTGTGTTTGACCTTCGGTGTTATGTTAGGTTTCTGTGAACAGTTTATTATTAGTTGTTTTGTTTCATTAATTCAAGGATTTAAAAAAAAAAAAATGCATGATATCCGATAATTAAAAAGAAACAATGAACTACGTGGTGCACCCTGGCCATCCTGTTTTATAATTGAAGGAAAATCTTTGGGATTTCTTTCTGTCAGCTAGCAAACTTTAGGGTCATTGTGATTCATAGACGCCAAAACTGTTTTTATTGTTACCAAAGAAAAATTGTTTTTATTGAGGTGGCTCTGTTTGTTTATTACAGACGTGTACAATTATCCAGTGATGAAACACACACCACTGGCCGGTGGCCACCATATGAAATCACCAAGGCAGTTTCAAAATGGGTTTTATACTCTTACATCCATTTTTTCACGTCCACTATTTTACATCCTTTCTCATTTGGTAAAATGTGGACATTTTTAAAATGCGAAATTTTTTGTATCAATTGTGGATATTAATGTTAGATAGTGGATGTAAACAAATGTGAGAGGATATTTCCCCTTTCAAAATAACAAATCATAACAATTCCTCTACACATTTGAAACCTACTCAAAGAACAAAACATCACTAGCCTATCTATTATGCGTTAGATTTTTTCAAGTTCATGGTCATATCCGAAAGGAACTTATCCTGCAATTTCAAACTTTAGTTATAGTAAGTACCGCATCAAAGATGTCGAAATGTAAAGATTTTGCAAAGGATGGTTAGTATATCTCTAAATAGATAAAATATATTACGAGACAACTATCAGGCCTGTCCGCATTTTTCTGGCAATCTTATTAGATTTGTGGTTTGCATGTCAAAAGGAAATATGTACTATTTTGATCCCCCAATCTAAACCAAGAGACCCCTGATTTTTGTTTGAAGAAAGCTTATTCTACTCTACTACTTGATTGATACAAATGGAGTGATTCCCTTTTAGTTACTTGCCGCTCTTCAACCCCAGGATTATTTAATAAGTTGACGAGTAGCATCCAATTGGGCCTTAACAGATTTAAACCTTTGAGCTAAACCCCAAACTGGAGTGGTTGAACTCTTTGAGCTTGGGTTTCAACAACAATTTTTGATAAAAGAATGGACATGGAAGTGCCAATACCCTTTGATTCCATACCTAAGCCACAACTTGTAGGAAGCCCTCTTGCTCGTCCGAAAAATTAAAGAACTTGAATGGATTAGGGTCAAACTTAATATTTGAGGCAAAAGAAATGGAGAAGGCAGCATGATCCAATACACCAGGAGGAAGAAATTCAGCCAAGGTTTTAGGGTGAGCAATGAGCCAATTTAGATCAAACAAAGCTTTATCCATCTTGCTAAAAATGCACCCACATCTATTATTTTATTTCTAGTAAAAAAAGTTTCAACATATGGATTATCAAAAATATCATCACCTAGGATCCACTTAGCAAGTTCAGCCTCAAAGCTAGCATTACCATGGCCCTTAAACCTTTCACTGGTCTCCTTTAAAACATTTTATTAAGAAATATCAAACGAAAAAGGAACTTATTCATCGTCCTACTCCATGTCAAGATGGAAGATGAGAAAGGGAAATAGGATTGGGGGAAAACCCAACAAGCAAAGTTATGACTAAAATTAATGGCTTCTTTATGCACAATAATAATAGACTGACGTTGAAACTGATTCAAAACAAACTCGATATCCATCACGATGATGTTCATAGCCCAATTAACCTTTTGGCCTTGTTTTGTGGTGAAAATAGCCAAATACCATGTTTTGGCAAAATTTATGGCAAACTAGTATTGTTTCGGAAATATTTAGGAATCTATCACTTTTTTAGTACTCGAGTTCCACAAAATCGAGTTCTAAATAGTACTTGAGTTCATAGTGAGTAGCTAGCGTAGCATTGCTGATCTGGAATTTGTGTAATTAAAAAAATAATGTGGTACTTGATATTACTGACTTTTTTTTTTTTTTTTTTTTTTTTCTACTTTTTGTTTATGTTAGAATGGCTTGAATAGTCAAACTTAGTGGCTTCACATTAGCCAACAAACCATTAAATGGCTTTGCATGTCCATGTCAAGAAGATGCATGATATTCAAGAAGTTTTGTGCGTAAAGAAATGCAAGAGCTTGCATTAAATGTTCTTCATGAATTGTCAAAGAAGATGGCCAGGAACAACACCTGACATGCAAACCAAATTCATGCTTCTTTTCTTTGGCCATAAATGCTTGCCATTTTCTTTTACTTGACAAGTTTCTCTGACTTGCAAGAGTGAGTTCCTACTGGAGATAAAAAAATAAAAAGAAAAAAGAAAAAAAAGACAGAGTGCCTCTACATGAGACAAAGAGACAGAAAAGAACTCGACTGAACTCGATTACTATTTAGAATTTGATTTTGTGGAACTCGAGTTACTAAATATTTCTGAAACAGTGCTAATTTGCCAAAAATTTTGCCAAAACGTGGTATTTGGCTATTTTGCGCCCTTGTTTTGTAATTGCATGTAGAAAAACTATAATGACGAGCTAGCTACAATGAGTGGTAGTGCTGGCTAGTCATTGAGTTTGCAACTCGTTGAACATGAGAAACTGGGTTGAGATTGATCTTTCTCTCACACCAATTGTCTCTTCTTCTTCTTCAATAGATTTCTTTTATAATGTCTTTATTTATGTCCTTAGATCAAACCAACATCTATCCTATAATTTGACTTATATGAATGATCATATAGCTAATTCGTATCAATGAAAATGGTGAAAATTTTTAAATTTTAACTCCCAAGCAATATAATCATGGTTTTAAAAATAGAATGGTCACTTCAAGCATTGCACATTAAAAAGTATTTAATCAATGCTAGGGTAAAAGTCAAAGTGATATAGTGTGCATTTGTTTCTGCTTTTAGAAGCCAAAATGCGCTTTTTGAGGCTGAAAATATAAAAATAAGCAATTGGTAATGATTTCAAAAAGTCATTTCCCAAAAAAGTTACATTTTGAAATACAAAGGGTGAAACGTTATCGTATGAACAATCAGAGGTTGCTTTTGTAAAAGCCAAAGCACTTTAATATATATTACTATTGGAATTGTCACTTAAAAGTTTTGAGAGGATGACTACCGTTAGGGACCCAAGTCTTCAATAGGCAATTGCAAAACCATTATCCAAATAGGAATCTTGTCTAAATGCAAGCTTCCCATTTGCAGACATAGTCTTCACTTCTTAAGGAAAAAAGGTTTGATTAGCCGTATACCAGAGCCTAGAGTTAAAGTTAAACACTGCATCTCTGGCTTGAATGGAATCAAGCTTGAAAAGAAAGAAACCCTTTTCAAAAGTGAAGGCTTCCTAAAAACTTCAACCAAGCAAGAAGACCAGTTCACTTCTTTTTCAATAACCTCCCTAGGAGAGGCAATCACAATCCTGCTATTCTTTTACAAGGGGAAAGTAGTCCAAATGCAAACTAGAATTCCCTTCTTGACATTCCTTTCTTGCCCATGCTTTTACCCAAAGACAAAACTTATCCACATTCTTAATTCAATCCGCCTAGCTTTTCCAAAAGCGAAGGAAATTCCGTGCAATCGTATCTTTTTTTATCTTTCGATGTCAGGTTGAATTAGAGTAGCTTCACATTAATCAAAGATGTTGTCTTTACAGTGTAACTTTAACCTCCCCCACAAAATCATATTCCAAGAAAAAAAAAAAAAAGATGTTTTCTACATAGTTCACTACTAGTGCTCTTTACTTGCAATAACTCTCTCTCACATTTTGTCCAATTCTCTTTGTACTAATAATTTGCATGTATTTGGATATGTTTGTTCCAATTTTTAACCTACATGAATTATTTATTTATTTATTTGTTAAATCAACATTATTAACCTACATGAATTTTGGTCCAAGCCTTTAGTACACATCCTCTGTGATCTCTTCCCATTATTATACATCATCTCCTCTAATTGCTAGCTGATTGGATTTTCCCACTCGAAGGGTGACTATTATAGTGTTATGGTTGATATTTTGCAAAACTGTTCACAATACTATTCCTTTTTATGTGAATTAGTTGTAAGTATGGTTTTAGTTTGTGTTTGGTTTGGTTAATTAGAACTTAGTCATAATTATAAAATGTTTCACTTGTAAGGTTGAGAATGATTTATGTTCATATATAAAAACTTTATGTACTTACTGGAACAGTATATAAAAACACAAGCTTTAGAAAAACCCTTATTTGCAACCTAGACATATCCTTGTGTCATATTTGTTGGAATATCCAGCCAATTAACTCTCTCAAATATGGGATGAGTTCTAGTTTCGCTAGGTTTAACTTCTCAAAATTTACACCCTTTTAAACTGTTGATTCCATTGGATCTAATGTATTCAACAGTTCAAGGCATTATTATGGAGAGAGAGAGAGAGAGAGAGAGAGAGAGAGAGAGAGAGTACATTATCAAGCTATCCAACCCAAATAGATATTTCATCAATAAATAATATCTTTATCTATGTCTTTAGATGAGACCATGAATGAAAATGATGGAGTGACATTATTTTTTACTAAATTAACATGGTTTAAAAAATAGAATGGTCACCTGAAGCATTGCACATCGAAATCGTAAATAGTAAATCAAAATAAGAATGCATCAACTATAGTCTACATCTAATCCTTTCCAAATTAAAGTAATATATGCAAGCATGTGCACACACAAACTTTTATGAAACGTTGAGGAGGAGGGTAGCATCCAAATTTGCTTTAAAGAAATAGGCACATAGGCTACCTACAAGTTGAGAACCTCCAGTGTGTGTGCATATTGGTAACATCACTCTCAACAGGGAATTTGGAATCTAGCATACATCAATTCAATCCTACGATGACATGATTACTGAACGCAATCACCTCTTGCAAGTTTTAATTTTAGCTAGTCTTTGGTAACTTTCAAGGGTAAAATTGATTGCAGGGACATTTCTTCTTAGACAATTGACATTAGCAAATGGGTCATGTTATTCCACACTTGCAAGAGTTAATAGAAGGATATGATATATACAAGATTCTGTTCTTAGCTTCCGCTCTTTGCGCGACTTTGTTTGATCAAAAGAAAAACAGCTACAATGACGGGAGTTGATATCATAATCAGAGCCTGTACGATGTTGGGTCTGGTTATCTCTGGAAAAACTACACTTCCATACTTGATTATTGCTGCACCCACAACTGAACTAGCTACCAATTTCCAAAAAAATTCCCAATCTTCCTGCTTACACCAAAGAAAGTAGTAATAATTAGGTTATGTGAAAGGGTAAATCATCATAGAATAAAAGGTATATTACACAGTCTGTTGAACCTGCTTTAAAGCTAGGATGACAGAGTAATCAACCAGCCTTGGCATCAACGGTCCCTTCTTCTGTCTATTTATGCTCAAATCTCTAATTCTTCTAATACATTCAAGACTAGACTTGAGAATTGTACTGCATATTTATATTAACCAAAATTGGTTCATGCAACAGGAGATTCTAGGTTTTACTCTTCCTTAACAGGAGATCACGAAAAAACTTTGGCAAATCTTAAAACTTCAAATCTTCAATTACTATTTATATCATATTCATTATATTGTATTACCAAGTATTTTTCGCGAGCTCTAATATGATCACTTTATAAGCAAATACCAAACCCCTCTAGAGCCCAAACCTCCATTTCTTCCACTCAAAGTCCTTGCTTTGCCCTTCTAAGAGAGCTATTTATCAGAACAATACTCCAATGGATCTACAAACAACAAGTCTACATCACTAGAATTAGTAATGTCTCATAAGGGATGCAAGATTTCTCAAGGAGAAAGAAGTGTAGCGATTTCCTTTGGAACCACTTGGATCCCATGATTGAATAAAAAGTTGGATCTACATTGGATCTTCCTTTCGAATAGAGATAGAAGTTGGTCATGCATATGAATGAAACTTTAGCTTCCGACATGGTTATATTGTGTAAATACATCCAAAGAGTGCATAATTGAATTTACTTGTTCTGTGGGTTTGAGATCCTCAGCCTGTTGTGACTACCTTAATCATGTAAACCCTCCTTTATGTGGCTAATGTTTCTGTTACTGTTTCAGTTTTCCTAATCAATATTAAGTTCTTTAAGAGTATAATTAGCAACTATCACCATAGTTTTCAAAAGGTCACACAGGATCAAAACAAAATAATATTCCTTGTGTTACATTCTTAAACATGGATGAAACGCAAAAGCATGCTAGCAAACAAACTGTTGGTTTCCCCACCACCTCCATCTCAACTTAAAATTCCAATCCTCTTGATCTAAAAAATGAAAGCCTTGAGGTGTCATTAGTTTGTGAAAGAGACTTGATCAAGGAAAATTACGCATTCAGGCTTTTGGATGATATATGTAACGTTGTTATTCTGTATGTTTAAGCAAACCATATATAGCTACCCCATTCTCCAATAAGAGATACTGCTTTCTTTCACCCACCTTTTGGAATCCACTTTCCCCTAATTTCAAAGCAGCATCACCAAATAAGTTCTAACTTCAAGACATAACTCATTTGTGTGGACTGTAGATGATGAAGAAAAATTTTCAACTCTGGTTAAGACAAGGGAAATGATCGGTGAAGTTGAACCTGATTGGGGGAAAAAGGTACTTACTACCGTATTCAACAATTCCATCAGATTAGCACTTATCCTATCATCCAATAGAGGAAGCAGTTAACATAGATACCCAGAGTTTTAATAAAACTTTTGGACAATATAGATATCCAAATAAAAGCTAAATGTATCACAAGTTGGGCCTCATTTTATGTCTACACATGCTCTTTAACTGGACTCAAAACTCAAAAGTCAAAAGACACGCATCTCTTAAGAAATGTATCTAAAGTTCATATCTTCTCTAATTCAGCAATTTGCTAACAAAAATTGTAGTACTGACTATGGAATACAAGCGTTTTTCGATATCCAAATCATTAGCTACAATGTACCCGAACAAACTTGGTGACCTTAACACATATCATTCTAATTAACCTCAAATTTGTAGAAATATGTCACAAAACCATTATAAGTAGCATAATATTATGCAAGAATTATTCTTAAAATTCACAAACAAATTAGTAAAATTATGGGCTATGGAAAAAAAAAAAGATCTTTTGGCCAAATATAAAGTTACCCACAAAAGAAAAATAATAAATTTGAAATGTATATAGAAAAATATATGACAGAAAGAGAGTGACCTGGGATGTGAAAGCACCGGTTTTGTCATTGATGTTTGGGTTCTCTGTTTCTTCATCTCTTTGAGGGTCGAGAGCTCGGATGGGAATCGTGCTTTTGACCCTTGTCTTTGTGCTTGAGAAGTGAACTGGGTTCTCGACGAAGAACTTGATTGTACTGGTTCTCTTTGCTGTTGGGACTAAATGGCGGCATTGGGACATTGAGTAGCAGAGCTTGCGAGCTCCTCCGCTCGCTGTGGCAGATGCTGCCATTATCTACACAATTGTGTGGAACTGTATATCAGAATCAGATAGGTGTAAAAGAGGTTGCATAAATTTATGTTTATTTTAAAACTTACATTTACTATTTTACCTTATTTTTTAAAAAACACCTATCTGATTATCTATTTTAAATTATATATTATTAAAACATCAATTTTTTTTTTTAATTATTTCCTTTTTTTTACTCTTCACACAATAACCACGTCCATTTGTAAACACAAAATTTTCAACAGTCGAAAATCAAACAATTAAAAAAAGTGTTCCACAGATATCAAAATTTTCAATAGTAGAAAATCAAACAAATAAAAAAAGTGTTCCACAAATATAATTTTGTATTAATCAAGTAGTAAGTACAATATCTATTTTGACTCTTTTACAAAAGGATTGAATGGTCTTCCCAACAAATCTTGAGCATTTGAGCTAATTAGAGATTTAATGTTCTTCAAGTCTTCGAATGTGAAGGCTTTTAGGTTGAAGTTCTTCAGGACTTTATAGACTTGATGCATTGAGCTTCAAGGATTTGGGGTTTGTTGAAGTTTAAGCTTGATTCCAATAGAACTTCAAAGAACTAAAGTTTATGGAAGCTGAGTTTATTATGGAGGCTTTTCAACTTGATTCCAATAGAACTTCAAAGAATGTTTTCCAGAACTTTGACGTAAAAATTGGTGTTGAAAATGAGAGGGGATGTCCTCTATTTATAGTGGTTTCAGAGGATAAACTCTATTTTGAATTGATATGTTTGAAAATATGTAGTAAGACTCTGATTGGCCCAAATTTTGTTTAGAGATGATTATCTCTATTTATCTATTTTGATAAAGATCATATTTTGATAAAGATAATACTCAACAAAGATAAATAATTATCTCTATTTTATTTATTTATTTTAATAAAGATAATTATCCGTCAATTTTGATTAAAAAATTGATCTTTATTTTATTAATATATTTCAATAAAGATAATTATCCATAAATTTTGAATAGGAAATTTCTTTATCTTTTGGGCCAAGTGACATGTGGCCAACTTTCTTTATCTTGTGGGCCAAATTTCTTTATCCATAAATGTAATATCAATTTGGATAACACATGTCATTATTTGATTTAATTAATTTAATGACATATTAATTTGGAATTTTCCATTAAATTTCGATGTGGCATTTCTTAATTTGCTTGACAAAATTTTGCCTCCTACACCATTATATTAATTTATCTTTGTAAATTTACAAATTTATTAATACTAATCGATGTCACGCACAATGCAAGAAAACTTTATACTTTTATTTTGAAATAATTTCTAACTATTCTTTATGGCCCTATAACAGTCATCTTATGTTCAATTATAATATACATATCATTAAGAGGAGGAAAATAAAAAGAACCAAAATTATTATTGTTAGGGATAAAATCCCTAAGCAAACGAACAAAAATAACGGGTGCATACATTAGTGACAGAGTCGGCAAAAGAGATGGCCTAAGCACTTTGCCTACCCAAGAACTAGTGGACGAGCTCATGACTTGGACAGAGAGACAAGGCGACAAATGGACTCCTTAAAGTAGACAGGTCCAAGGGAGACGACTTGATGAAGCCACGTGGCACCTATGTGGCATAAGTAGTCTCTAAGAATCCTAGTATGGAAATATCTTGCATTCTACGTTTAACCATGATTAAAGGAATCCCTACAAGGAAAGGATCCCATAAAATGTGAGTATTAATGAGAATCTTCTCCACAAGGAAATGCCTTCTCCACCAAGAAACTAAGGTCAGCTCTACCCTACTATAAAAACCCCAAAGCCTTCACAAATCAAGGTACACATAATTTTCCCAGCTTTAACACTCTAGAGTTGTAGAAATTCTCTCTAACTTAACCTTCGGAGGGTATTTGGCCGGTACCACAATGGCACTCTATGTAAGGTCTTCTTTGTTTTTGTTTCGCAGGTTCTGTCTAGAGGACCGTGTGACTTACTAATGATTTTTGGCATCATCAGTTGGCGCCGTTTGTGGGGAGAAAACGATAGCAACCATAAAAACACCTCTGAGACAAAGAGTTGTATGGTACTCACTCGCTCAATGGAAACCAACAACAATCAAGGAGATGAACCACGCACTACTGCCCTCGAAAGGCAGGTTCAAACTCTAGCCGCAGCTGTGGAATGCCTTACTAAGCAAAACCACAACTTGGAAGAACAGTTGCGCCAAAGGAATGCTAGGCCCAACAATCACGGAGAGGAGCAAAAGGGTATTAGCCCTCAGCGCACCGCTGAATGGAAGGACCGAAAGACAACAATGCCCTAAGCAAACAAGAGTAATAAGACACCAGCCGTCCATCCGTCGTAGATATGGCACCACCGCATACGGTTGCAGAGATGTAGATGATGAAGGAAAGGATGGACTTCATGATGAACGCTCTTAAGGGTCAAACGACCTAGACGAACTGGTCCACCAAACGAACTCGCCCTTTACGGCATCCGTCACTTCGTTCCCCCTTCTAGCAAAGTTCCATATGTCGCAGATAGAAGCCTATGACGGGTCTAAGGATCCCTTGGATCACTTGGAGTCATTTAAAACCCTCATGCACTTGTAGGGTGTTCCGAACAAGATCATATGCCGATCTTTCCCAACTACGTTGAAAGGTCCAGCTAGGGTATGGTTCAACAAATTGATACCTAACTCCATCGGTACCTTCAAAGAGCTAAGTGCGCATTTTGTATCGCACTTTATAGGGGGGCACAAATACAAGAAATCCACTACATGCCTGATGAGCATCAAACAACGAGAAGATGAGACGCTGAGGTCATACTTAGCACGCTTCAACAAAGAAGCTCTCTCGATAGATGAAGCTGAAGACAAGATACTAGTTGCTGCATTTACCAATATCTTGCGAAAGGGGAAGTTTTTGTTCTCCTTATACAAAAACGACCTAAAAACCATGTTATATATGCTTTATCGAGCCACTAAGTACATGAATGCAGAAGATGCATTACTGGCCCGAGAGGAAAAACTCAAGAAGAGGGATAGACAGGAAGATGCATGGTAGGATAGAGGATGGATGATGACTAGAACTAGAGATCGATGGGAGGATAGGCGCTCCAAACCGCCCACTAGAAGGTTTGTGAAATTTCACCCTGCTAACTGCCCCAATTGATCAGGTCTTGATGCAGATTAAGGACGATACGACCTTAACATGGTCTGGCAAGTTAAAGGGAGATCCCAATAAGAGGTCTAGAGATAAGTATTGCCGTTTTCATTGCGATCACGGTCATGACACATTTGAATGCTATGACTTGAAGCAATAGATCGAGGCCCTCATCTAACAGGGGAAGCTACAACAATTCATTAGCAAAGAAAGAATAGTCCCACCATAAGAACAGATTGGTAGGAGGGATTGCTAGCGCCCTAGGCCACCCTTAGGGGACATAAGGATGATAGTAGAGGATACCACAACATCTAGCTCGTCCAGGAAGGCACGCAAAACCTACCTTAGGATGGTTCAGAACATCTAGCTAATAGGTTTCATTCCAAAGATGGAACGAGTGGACAACCCAATAGTTGGGTTCTCGGAGGAAGATGCTCTATGTCTCCACCACCTCCATGGCAATGCTCTTATTGTTAGCATATGGATGGGAGATTACAACACCCACTGGGTCCTAGTTGACAATGGAAGCTCTGTTGATATCCTCTATTACCCGACGTTCCAGCAGATGAGAATCAAGAAAGAATGGCTCGTACCGAGCAATGCACCACTCGTCGGGTGAAAGTGTACCCCGTTGGGGCAATTACATTTCCCGTGACAGTTGGAGATTATTCTCAATAGATCACTAAGGATATTACTTTCCTTATCGTCGACTGCTTGTCTGCTTATAATGCCATGCTTGTCCACTTGTCCGCTCTTGTTGTTAGCATGGAGGAGCAATGGATGGTTGCAAAATTGGGATCCTACGTAGAATCATTGAAGGTAGGTAGGATTGTAGATTATAGGATCGGATCGTGAATCGTAAAATCCTACATATTTTCAGATTCAAAGCAAAAAACACATTGATAATGAATTTGTATGTTGAATAATCACATAAATTATAAATTCGTCCATAAAAAAACTAAGATTTGCATTATATGATGTAATTTGCATGTTATACATTGCTAAGTCTATACTAACGAAACAATTATATTAAGTTTTGACCTAATTTATCTAAAAAGTTCAATAAATGTTTAATTAGTAATCAAATACCAAAATATTTATCAAAACATATGGAAAATATTTTCCAAGTTCTAAGTTTGAAATCCAAAATAATTTAGCATATGGAACTAACTAACTACAATATTAAATCCAAAAGCAAGATGAATATTAAGGTGAAGTGAACATTTAATTATTCTCATTCTAAGGTTCTTATAACCATCATCCTAAATTCCTAATCATCATCATCCATTTCATCATCTATATAGACATTATATATTTGTATACTAGAGCTGTAAAAGATATCAAGATACAATTTCACACTCAATTATTCAAGTTATACCACTCAACAACAATTAAAGAGCATGCTAAAAAAAATCAATCAATCAATATACAAAAACAACTATACACACGTAACTGATAAAATTATATATAAAAAAATATTTTAGTAATATTAGAACACAAATTAGTATATTGATCAAACAAATTTAACAACATTATAGCTTAAAAGGCAGCAAAGTCAACATCAAATTCTTCATTTAGAAATGAAGAAGTATTCTTTCATATTGATTACAAGTGAACTAGAAACTAGAAAACATTTGCTTAGGTTAACATAATTTTATTAAAAAAAAAAATAAAAAGTCATACCATCACAACATGAAAAAAATAAAAAACCTTAAATCATCATCAAAACAAAAAATTTTTCCCATTAAAAAAAAAAAAAAACCAAAAATTTATGTTTTTGGTAAGGATTAGTAGGATCTCATACGATCTTATGGTCCTATATAATCCTACACGATCCTAGTGTGATCCTAAACATTTTGGTGAGGTGGGATTGTAAAATCGTGTAATCCTATGATCCAGATCGCGATTTTGACAACCATGGTTACCAGTACTTAAAACCAGAAATTATAATTTTTCCATAGAAAGAGAACAAACTCATCTATATTTCAAAAGGAGTCAAAGAAGAACCCTAGACAGTTTGGTAGGGGGAAAATTTTGAAATATAGAAATACTAAAAAGGGAAGATAGTAATTCTTGTAGTATAAACATCCGGTTTTAAACTAAAAACATATATATATATATTGGAGATTTAATATGCTAATTTGAAAAGGAAAAGCAATGGTGAGAAGTTTTAGAAAACCAAAACAGTATTTGAAAAAGAAAAGAGTATGCGGACCTTTAAAAAATAATGTTGCAGAGAACAGATGAGGCAGAGCAGTAGATCAGATGGCAATTGATAGGCCTAGAATATATTGACCCCTTGTGATGAATTAACCAATTAATTAGCCAAGTTAATTAATTAATTCAATTAGCATGCAATAAACGTGGTAGCACAAACAAATCACCAACTAAGTTAAAATGCAGTAGAAAATAAATTAACATGGTGATTTGTTTACAAATGGGGAAAACCTATACTGTAAAAACCCCATCGAGTGATTTTAAGGTTACTACTCCCGAGAATTCACTATTATCACAACAAGCGGTTACAAGTAAAGGATTCCCAGTATCTTATACTAATCACCATGTTAAGGAATCTCAGACCTTTTACAAAGCCTGAGCAAGGGGTGTTTTGACGGTCACCCCAAGATGAAGGTGTCTCAAAGAAAAGAGACGAGAGTTCGTCTTGGGACACATTCCTCAGACGATCACAATTGGGGTAGTCAAGATGCGCTACTCTCGGTACGTGTAGTACCTCGGATATAAGATCCGGAGTAACTACAATGTGCATACCTCGAACGCGAGTGACAAAATGAGGTACTGAAGTATCGAATCCGTGCATGTTGGAGTAAAACTCCTGTATGATCACGGACTGACAAGTGATCGGGATGCCACACAGTGACTCACAACCCCGACTGTATTAGAAAAATCCGATAAAACGACTTGGCTTTTCGAATGAATGCCTTGTCATTAAAAGTTCTCTGAAAAGTCCTTATGAGCTTTATCTTCATAGAACCGTACGTGAGAAGGAGTGGATTCAGAAAGTGAAGAAGAAGATGCCCCAAAACGAAGAGGATTCTAGGACGGAGTGGATTTTCATTTAGGTGCCATAGAGCAACTAACCAAAAGAAAGAGAGAGAGAAAGAAACACGCAGAAAAGCACCAACACAGATCAATATTAAAATAAAGATAAATGAAGGTACATATGCATGGAAAATGCATGAGCATGTGACTTGCAAACTTAAAAACATCATGGGCTCAGCCCAATCCAAACCAACCAGCACACATCATTGCAACAAAGTAAACACACATTTGAAATGCATGAAACATTGTTATAATGCAAATATGATGCAATGCATGAACATTTTGGATCATTTAAACAAAAACCATCCTAACAATTTCACAAAAACTTCATCAATTTTGAAAAACCACAAAAATTTTCAAAAACCCCAAAAGGTAGGTTAGAATGCATGAAATGTATGATAAAAAGATAGAAAAAAGATCATACCAGAGTAAAATTGCAAGGATCAGACTAAAGAATGAGTGGGGAAGATGAAGAGAGTGATAGAGAAGTGTTTGGGAGAGAGAGATGTGATTTTTTTTCGAGAGAGATCAAAGAGAAATGAGAGAAAATCGCGCTAAAGCATATATATAGAAAATCATAAAGCTCAATGGATCGAGAGGTGTTAAGAGGTGTCGAGCTTTAAAACGCGAGATTTAGCTATCGAGCAGCTATCAAGGATTTATCAAGAGGTGTTCACAGAAAATGGGCTCGATGGATCGAGCATCTATTGAGCATCCAGAAACTTCCTCGATGGATCGAGTAGTTGTCAAGAAGCTATTGAGAATGCGATAAAAAGAAGCTGAAAGGGCTCGATAGATTGCCTAGTTGTCGAGAGGTCTCCAGTATCTGTCGAGATTACTTAAAAACAGTTTTTCAAGAAGAGAAAAACATAGATATGAATGCAATCAAGCATGCTACATAACCAAGGATCCAAACAACATTTTAAGCTCTCAAAATCATTTCTCAACAGGAAAAATTTCAAACACATAGATTCAAAGCATACACACGCACACTAAACAAGTCTAACCAATTTTATATTTCAAAAACAAGTTAAGACAGTTTAGTGAGCATACATTAACACATGTATTCCTTGTGATGTCCAAATCACATTGTACCTACACATGTATCAAGAGTAGCAAAGAATATTGCGTGTTGTGTGTGAAAAACATCACAAAATTGCATAAGTGTTTACATGTTATGATGATTTGAGATATGAGAAGATCACTTTAACTCACACACAATCATAACTGTTTGATGGGGACTATCACTTTCGAGGTACATCCTATAACTCTCATATCTCCTAGAATATACGCTTGCAATCATATATAAAGCATTTTGATTCTTTTTGCTTTTTATTTTTCTTTGCATATTTTTCTTTTAAGCAAACCATGCATGGGCATATAAGAGATAGAAAAGAAATACCCAATGATGTTAAGCATTTGACATTACACTTTTGCTAAACTAAAGCATACAGATGTCATTTCATGATTAGCGGGCAATAGTGGTGAGATGATTATTTATGCCTTTCTCTTAGGATTTTCTAGTCCTTCCTGTCAAAAAGAGTGATACGAATGTTAAGTACAAGAGATTACTTAATCTTACTCATCACAAACACGAGCCACAAAGCTCACTTGCTTAGTTGTGCATAGAAATACTCATCTAAGCTACAAAAGATACAAAGTTTAGAAAACTTTATTTTAATGGCCATCCAAGGTACATAAGTACCAATATACACAAACACACACTGTTTTTGTATTTTTCTGATTTTTCATATATATTTTTATGAAAAAAAAAATAAAGCAAAACTAAAAAATAAACAAACAAAAACATGTTTAACAAAACAATGCATAAACTAGACTGACTCAAAACAAGAAAGCAAAACACACAAGTAATGCAAAAACAAAAACTACAAGGGGAGAGAAAGAAAAAGTGACTAAATCACTTGGAGCCTTTTTCCTTCCACACCTTGGAAGAACTTTTCTGTTTTGCAAACCCTTGATCCGACGGTGAAGGGGAAGAATTAAAACCGTTCAAATTCGAAAGGAACATGAGGGCTTTGAGTAGATCTCCAAGAGGAGCAAAGAAGGATGAAAACTGATTCTGGTTTCCTGATGAGATCATACTGTTGCTCTGTTGAGTGGCTAACCACTTGTAGCAATTAGGTCGAGTATGTCCAACTGCTCTACAGTGATGACAAAGATGCTGCTTCTTCTGTTTAGGCTTTTGAGTGTTTCCCTTCTTAGCCCTAGGGTTCTTAATCTCTTTCTTATCAAGCTTAAGGAGTGCTCCTAAGATAGATTTACCATTGTCTATGTTCTCACTAGTGAACACATTTTTCACATCATTGTTTTTAGATTCAGCATTATTAGTAGGAGAAACAAAAACAGTAGTACTAGCAGAAGCAATACTAGGAGAAGAGAAATCATACCCTAAACCGGTTCGATCAGAAGCAGTTTTCTGAAGACTGAGCATTTCATCAAGCTTTGCATTTGAGGACCTTTCCAACTGAGCTATGACTTGGAACAATTCTACCTCAAGCTTCTTGGTCTTCTCAGTGAGGAGTTGTTCTTGAATCACGGTGCTCCAATGGTCTGATTGGCTTCATCAAACTTAGTGGAGATTTCTTCTCGTTCAAGTTCCATTTTACTGAGCTTCTTGGTGGCCAACCTATACAACTTCTCATGTTTTTCTGAGACCTTGTATAATTTTGCATAGGCTGTGTGGATGTCATATTGTTCATCCAAATTTAGACTTCACCAAGTCTTCTTCTTCATCCACTTCTTCAACAATCCCTTCAGTGTCGCTCAACGTAGCAGCAAGTGCCTTGCTTTTCCCAATGGTCCTGAGATACGTAGGGCACTCTTGTTTCATATAACCAAAGCCTTGACACCCAAAGCATTTTGGTCCTGAGGGAACAGTGTACTGATTGCCATCTCTAGCATTCTTCTTTCCTCTGTCTTGGTTCTTGAACTAAGATGAGCTAGACTGCTTGAGGTCTTTGTCAAATCCTTTAGCATTGGCATTCTTCATAAACTTTTTGAATTGCCAAGTGATATAGGATTTCATCTTAGAATCTTCATCGTCTGAAAACTCATCAATGTCATTGCTCTTGGCCTTCAATGCCATGCTTTTTCCCTTACTAGATTTCCCTATCCTTGTCAAACCCAACTCATAGGTCTGCAGATTGCCAACCAACTCTGTCAAAGGAATTTTGTCAATATCCTTTGATTCCTCAATTACGGTGATCTTGGCATGAAATTTCTTGGGTAGAGA
Organism: Quercus rubra; assembly: GCA_035136125.1. Classification (NCBI taxonomy): domain Eukaryota; kingdom Viridiplantae; phylum Streptophyta; class Magnoliopsida; order Fagales; family Fagaceae; genus Quercus; species Quercus rubra. The sequence continues at coordinate 47,452,855 of CM068734.1, forward strand.
TCTAAGCACCTTTCTAACAATCTTGGGTTTAGGAATGGTTTCCCCAAGATTAAAGGCTAGGTTCACTATGTCCTTGAGCTGGGCATATAACTCATCAAATGACTCATCCTCTTCCATTTTAATCTTTTCAAAGCTCGTGGTAAGCCCTTGAAGTTTTAAATCCTTGACAGCCTTGGTTCCTGCACAGTTTCAGTATAGGATATCTTCTTGAACTCCTCATTCATGACCTCACTGAATAAAGCATTCAATGCCCTGTTGTTGAAGTTAGCCGCCTTGACCTTAGCATCATCCCAATCGGCTGGCGTTTCCTTTAGCTTGGTCTAGGTCTAGCCTATCTCCATAGCTTGCCAGACCTTTTCATCTAATGACTGCAAGAAAGCTTTCATGCGTACTTTCCAGTATGCATAGTTAGTGCCATCAAATAAAGGAGGTATAATAAGAGACTGTCCTCTATCCATGACAAACAGGGGTCAATGGATCATACAACAAAGATTAAAAACTAATCAGAGTGTGCCTGCTCTGATACTACTTGATAGGCCAAGAATGTATTGACCCCTTGTGATGAATTAACCAATTAATTAACCAAGTTAATTAATTAATTCAATTAGCATGCAGTAAGCGTGGTAGCACAAACAAATCACCAACTAAGTTAAAATGCAGCGGAAAATAAATTGACATGATGATTTGTTTACAAATGAGGAAAACCTACATGGCAAAAATCCCACCGGGTGATTTTAAGGTCACCATTCCTGATAATTAATTAACCAAGTTAATTAATTAATTCAATTAGCATGCAGTAAGCGTGGTAGCACAAACAAATCACCAACTAAGTTAAAATGCAGCGGAAAATAAATTGACATGATGATTTGTTTACAAATGGGGAAAACCTACATGGCAAAAACCCCACCGGGTGATTTTAAGGTCACCATTCCTGATAATTTATTATTATCACAACAAGCGGTTACAAGTAAAGGAATCGCAGTACCTTATACCAACCTATAATTGAACCCTTACCCCAATACCCAATTAGACTTGTTCTGTAGTGAAAATCTCTCCTTTCAATGCACGGCTCCCAGTACGTGACTAACCAATTCGATGTGCGGATCCCAATACGCGACTTACTCACTAACTTGAGAAAGATGTTAGGTGCAAAGTTCTTCAGTTTATCACATGATGAAGATCACGAAACTCCTTGGTTACAAAACCCTACGGTGTACAAACACAACAGCTTCTTGAATAGAAAGATGAACTAGGGCATATGTCTCCGGTTCACAATATGCTTGTGAATTTTTTTTTGCATTAAGTTGCATCCACTGTGACGGCCCTTAAAACAATCTTTATATATGTTTAGGGTTGTGAGAAAAGAAAGCCAAAACTTCTATTCACAGATTGGAGTTGAATCAGATCTGAAAATTTGATTTTCATAAACTTCGACAGATAACCTATCTATCGAGCACTTGTCGAGCATTGGGTTGAAACAACTTTTTAAACCTTGATAGATACTAGCTGTTGAGCTTTAAAATTTAGCACTTCTTTACTTGATTCTTGGGCAAACTTGCATGGCTTTAATACTTGAACTTGAAACCTTGTTCCTTGAAGCATTAAACACATCCTAGCTCTATCCAATTACAAGTAAAGTGCGTTTTGTCAAAGGATTAGCCAATTCTATATTGACATATGTTCCTAACATGATTCACATATGTCCTAACAGTAATTGCAATAACTATTGAAAGGATGAAGTGAAAGGTGTTTTCTTCTATCTTGAACAAATGGGTTTTAACGTTTGGGTTTGAGTTTTTAGATGCTTGAAATTGTTTCATACGGTGTATTTATTTGCTTTTTTATATGTAATGTGGCAGAAGGTTAAAGGGGCATTTTTTCCTACATGGTAGCACCATCTTAATTACAGGAAAAGACTTCTGCTTTTATATATAGTATATCAGATATATTGATGATTGATTATAACAACCATGTAATACTTATTTTATTATACAAGTAGGGTGCTCTAGACGATAAACACAATAATTTTCATAAAATTTTGAACACCGCACAAAATAATAGACGTCATTTTTTTTTTTTTTTTTGGTTCTTATATAGTCCCAAAATTTACATTATTTTTTTTACCACGATAACAACGTTATCACTTTGTTTTAATTTTAACTAGTCTTTGGTAACTTCATAGGCAAATTTGGTAACTTCATAGGAAAATTTGATTGGAGGAGCATTTGTTTTGGGACAGTATATAGATATAGGCAATAGCAAACTGTGTCATGCTATTCCACTATTGCGAGACCACCAGGTTCAAGCATATAGATATAGGCAAGTGAGGCAATGACCTAAGACCCCAAAATAAAAGAAGGCTTTTACTTTTATCAAATATAAAGTAATATATCTATCTCTATATTCTAATTAAAAAAATTATAAACCTTTTTATTGGTTAATAGAATGCATTGTGTATTTAAAAAGCCTCATTGTATCTCGAAACACAAAAGATTAAGAAGGGGAAGAGACAAAAATAGTCAAAATATGGCTTACAAAATTAAATCTAAATTAATAGGAGACAAATTCATTAACTCAAAATTAAAATTAATACCAAAAAAATTCATTAATAAATCCTGATAGTTTTTAGACACCTTAAAACCACAATCAGATTAACTTAGGTAATTAGCCAAGTGATTACTTAGTCAAATTAACAAATCTAGGTTAACACAAATATATCATATCAATGTAAAGCAGCGGAAAATATAAAAAACACAAAGATATGATCACCCAGGAAACCAAACCAGTAAAAACCTGGGGAGGATTTAACCTAGCTATCATTAAGGTAAACCCGAATCCACTATGAAAGAATCGAAGTTGTTCAATAGGACTTAGACTGCTAACATCCTGTTGCTACCCACCAATAGAAACTTACTGACATGACCACGTGCAAGCTCCGAAATCACGGACTCCTTCTTTCTTGGATTCTCCAGCAAGTACAAGCACACCCGCTTGTGTATCTTTAAGCTTTTATTGCAGCAACTGAATGATCTTCAAGTTCTTGAAGAAATCTCCTCCTTGATAATCCTAAGCTTGTGTAAAGGAAAGCTCCTCAAGGATCTCACAAGAGATTCACACAAATAGCAATATGAGCAACCTCTAAAACGTGGCTAGGGTTTGTCTTATATACTTAGGAAAAACATAAAACCCTAAAACGTTTTAATGAACTAGGGCTGAGTTGGAATTATGCAGAAAAAACACATCAGACACGAAATTCAATCGATCTTGCCTAAGCTTCGATCGATCGAGCTAGGCCAAGATGCATAGTAACTTCTGCATCAGCTTGATTCCAACTTTACAAAAATGGCACAACTTTGAGCAAGTCTAAACAAGACTAAATAACCTGGTTTGCCAACAATACAAATTAGAATTCTAAATACGTTAATTCTAAGTCTTTAGAACCTCACAAATCCAATGTAAATATCTTGAAATAAGCTAAAATAGAGACTATAAATCTCTAATAACAAAAAGACAGAAAAAAAAAAAAAAAAAAAAACTCTCATTTCTTTATCTCTCTTTGTCTCTCATCTTACTTCTTGAAGAAATTAAATCCCAAATTTTTTTTTTTCTCATTGCTCACCGCGGTATTCTTCATCTTGATTTTTTTTTTTTTTTTAAGCTTTCTTTGCTATAGTTTCTTGTAGTGGATGGTGTGCCGTGTATGGGCATAGTAGCTTATACTAATCTGATTAAGGTAACCTCTCTCTTTCTCTCCGAAATGGGAGATATAGGAAGAGTATTGCGATAACTGATAATAACCTATTAGCTGTGGGAAGAAAAAGACTTGAGAAAGGGATAAAAGAAGAAAGAGATAAAAAACTTTGAACCCCACAAGGCACAAGCTCTCTTAGGTCTACCCCACCTTAAGTCCATTTTCAAAACACATCCATGTTCAACTTGAGCCTAAAAAAGAAAAATATACATTAAACTTGAGCCTAAAAAAAGTATCACACACAAAGCACAGGGATGCCCCCAACAAAACTATAGCCCATTTTTTTTTCTCCCAAATAAAGCTCCTAAGCTATATATCCACTTTTTATTTATTTTTTATTTTATATATATATATATATATATATATATAGAAGGTGTGTGAATCTATGTTATATATATAATTTTTTTTTTATTATATAATGTTGGTGAATCTAATTCTTGTAAGTTTATAAACAAAAATCATTCTACCTATTGAACTTAAATAATATAATTTTAAGCATAATTTAGTGATTTACTATTAAACAATTAATATAGATTTGTGAAGGGATATAGAATTTAGTTTTGGACCTTTTGGTTTACTATATATAGGAAAGGATTAAATTACTCAAGTAACTTGTGAAATGAACTTGTGAACAAACTTAACTTGTTTATAACCACAGTTTAGAACTACAAAGGTTAGACCCTTTTGTAGTTGTACTCTGGTTATATAATGTATTATAAATCCAGTTTAAAACACTATTATTACAATTTTCGTGTGTGTTCTAAATTACTGTTTACTCAAAAAAAAAAAAAAAAGGGATGTTTATCCCACATTGGTTGTATGTGTCTAGTATTCGCTATTTAGAACCCCAATCTACAACTACAAAAGTTAGACCATTTTGTAGTTATACTCTGGTTATATAATGTATTATAAACCCAGTTTAAAACACTATTATTATTATTTTCGTATGTGTTCTAATAAGTATTACCGTTTACTCAAAAAAAAAAAAAAAAAAAAACTTGTTTGATAAAATGAACTAAATTTAAAAGAATAATCCTATCCACTCTTTTACCACCCCAATTGCCTATTTGGGTTTGGAGCATATACCTCTTCATGAAGAATTTAATTTAAGTAGTATTAAACAACCCAACAAACAATCACCGGCCGTAGATCATCCACCACCAGATAATTTCCAAGAAACACAAAAATCTTCTTACTACTTATAACACTATTTATAAGTATTATTTAAAACTATCCATTATAATATATTATTTAAATAAATAACATAATTTACTTAAAAAAAGTTCTGTAACTAAAAAGTTTTACATGTTTTATAAAAAAAAAAAAAGTTATGTAACTAAAATGTTTTGAGTATATCAAGATAATTCAAACTGTGGGTTTCAGTTAACTTAACTAGTAAAGTCTCTAATGGTTGAATAAAAGACTGGAGTTCAATTCTCTCTTACTCCAAAAATCAATTGGTGTCTTGGTATATAAATAAAAATCTATCATCAGGAACAGATAACATAAATTAAAACTCTCTCTCTCTCTCAAAAAAAAAAAAAAAAATCAAACTAATTTAGGGCTAGACTTTGGTTTTCCTATAAAAAAAAAAAGGGCCTCAAATATATGGGCAGGGCTTTCGAAATCCGGCCCATTCCAAATCCATTAATAATTTTTTTTTTTTTGGGAGAGAAACTCATTAATAATTTTAGTTTCAGTATTATACTATTTTTAATTATAATATTAACTAGTCGCTAACCCATGCGATGCATGAGAAAACTATTGACTATGAAAAAAAATCTAGCAATAAAAGAAAAATAGTTATCACATATGCAATGTGGTTGACAGTGCTAAATAGCCTTAAAAATTTTCGTTTTGTTGCCTTAGTAAATGGAAAATATCAATTAAAAAAATTTAAATAAAAATTAGGATTCCAAACACCTAATATCCTCAATTATCCAATAAATGTTGCAATGTTAAAATAACAATTTGTAATCAATTGAAAGACAAAAAATGTTTTTCATAATTTTTTGTAATTTTAAATAACTTTTTGTATCTTCTTCTTTTGTTGTTTCGTATTAGTCATTGAATAACTCATTTTGTTCTCCTTGAGTGCAAATGTTGAAAGTACGGCACCCTTAATGAAGTGTTTGTGCTTCTTAACATTTGTATGTCTTGAAAAGTTCACATAAATAATTAAACCTTCTTACGGATTAGACAATAGAAAACACCTAAGAATCTGTTATAATCGTCATGATCATGATCATTATCTCATACTATACAGCATATATAGATTGCACAGACTATATATGACATTGTACAATTCAACATTAAGCTTGAAATGCAGTGGCCCTTTCTTTCTTCCAATGTAAACACATTGCATCTCAGGGCTGGCAGAGCCAATTAAATTGACCTTATTAAAAACTTTCGTACCATCACAAAAAGGCCATTCATGCATAAAATGTAATGGTCGACGTTGAAACTGAAAATATGAGCCAGAGAATTGAGATTGTTAATTTCAAGCCCATTAGTGGACCCTCCTATCCCATGTAATTGTTGGACACCTCTTAAGCAAGGAGGTATAGACAATGCACAGAACACGACATTACAACTTCAATATTTATAGATTCAACTACTAATATTTGTATTATGATATTTTCATACCCTAACACTATCAACTACTAATATTTTATATGGCAAATAATTATGATATAAAATAGACTTCAAAATCCAAATAGAGCCACAGTATTGCATATACAGTTTAGATTAAACTTAATAAACCAATAATGATATAAAAAAGACTCCCACAGATATACATAGTCTACTCCAACCCTGCCCCAAACAAAAAATCTACAAGGAATTCAATAATCAAATAGAAAATAACAAACTGAATCTGAGTTTCCAGTCAATTATACAACTTCTTAATTGGAAACTTACATAATAATTTAGCCAAAACACTTTGTATTTCAAAAAATATCTTATACGAATTAAGAAACTCCAACCAAGGCTACTAATAGTAACAAAAAAATAAAGAAAAGTACAAATCTAAAACCAAATAGAAAAAGGAATTAAAATACAAAATAAGAAAATGTGAGAACCTGAGAGGAGGGGGAGGATATAGTATATGTATACTCATGGATTGTCACACCATCTCAACCATTATGGGGCAGCATTGAAGTTTAATAGGTCAAACCACACACTGAGTAACCCTTCCCTGAATTTGATATATATTAGAACCACACGCAAAGCCAAACTACAGGTTTACAAATATACTCATACTCAACTACTTTAAATTTCAAATTCACAAATAATAATAAAAATTTCCAACCAAATTCAAAATTATAAAACTACAAAATACAATCAACTCTAGAATACAAACCAAATTCAGAATTATAAAGCAAGAAATAAAAATTTCATCAACACATTTTTAATTCCCTATTTCTTTATAATGAAGAGGCAGAAGGTTGCATTTTAGGTAGCCAAATAATTATTCAACCAAACAGATGATTAAGCTAAGGTAAATCGGATATGCTAAAAAAAAACTAAATAGCAAATAAAGCAGAACTTGAAGAAAAAGCAAAACCTATAGGATTATTGTCAGATTATAAGGGTTGGGAGGCTCTTCAATACCATCTCCATTACGAAACCCATTCATATCCACAATATTTTCTTACAAAACCTGTAGAATTTGATTTTCTATTAGTGTTTCCCTGACTTCAACAAAAAAGAATAGAAAGGAAAAAAGGGTTAGGAATTGAAATCTCTAAATTGACAAAAAACCTAATTGAAGATAGTTGGAAAAGAGATTAGCCATAGATTAATTGAGAAATACCCAGAGAGAATGATCTGATATGGTGGCCGAAGATTGAAAATGTTGGCACCCATGGTCGAGCTTGGGTCTGCGTTTGAGAGAGGAACACCTATGGTCGTGCTTGGGTTAGCGTTTGAGAGATGAAAAGCATGTGGTAGCACAAACAAATCACCAAACAACTAAAGTATGCAGTGGAAAATAAATGACACGGTGATTTGTTTACGAATAGGGAAAACCTAATGGCAAAATCCCCACCGGGTGATTTTCAAGTCACCACTCCCGAAACTCCACTATTATCACAATAAGAAGTTACAAGTAAAGGAATCCTAAGTACCTTACCAACCTATAGTTGAACCCTTACCCCAATACCCAATTGGACTTGTTCTGTAGTGACAGATCCCCTTTTGATGCACGGCTTCCAAGTACGTGACTAACCAGTTGCGCGGATCCCAGTATGCGACTTGAATCACCAACTAAGAAGGTTGTTGGCTGTAAAGTTCTTTAGTTCATCCACACGATGAAGATCAAGAAGATGCTTGGTCACAAAACCCTATGGTGTACATACACAGCAAATTCTTCAAGAGAAAGAGATGAACTAGGGCAAGAACTTCGTCTCCGGTCACAATTTGCTTGAACAGAGTTTGCTCAATGCTTATGCAACTTGCGAACCTTTTGACGGCCCTTAAAACAATCTTTTTATATGTCTAGGGTTAGAAGAAAAGAAGGCCCAAAGACACATTCATAGATTCCAAGAAAATTAGATCAGAATTCTAAAATTCTTAAACCTCTACAGATAGGAGGTGTCGAGCACACTGGGTTGAAACAGCTTTCTTAAGCTCGATAGATGCAGTTGTTGAGCCAGCTGTCGAGCTTTAATGAATTTGCACTTTCAGCTTGTTTTCTTGGATAGACTTGATGACTTCAACACTTAATCTTGAAACCTTGTTTCTTGAAGTATTAAAAATATCCTAAATCTACCCAAATACAAGTAAAGTGCGTTTTGTCAAAGGATAGCCAATTACATAAAATATTGACATATGCTCCTAACAAGTGAAACACATATGTCCTAACAATCTCCCCCATTGGCAATCCGTGACAAAACCACAACAAACAAATGAACATATGAGAGAAGTCATAAATCACTTAACTCATATTCACTTGTTGAATACAATAAAATCTATCCTAACACAAACTTTTGAAAAACTTTGTAAGAAGAGAGTTTATGGCAAGTAGACTTTGATAACCTGTATTTCTGAAACACTTTTAACAGAACTCATCAAGTTATCTTTGTATAAAACAGAAATAATAGATTGCATACAAGTATAAGAAACATGTGTATAAAGAAAGAAAAGAAACAACACAAGTAAGGGTAGGTGAAAGAAACATACATCAACATATATAAAGAAGATAAGTACAATGTATGTGTAAAAATGGTCATAAGACCTAAAGTACAAGAATAATGTATCTAAAAAAGAAAAAAAAGAAAAGATACATAATTTCCTCACTACATCCCTAAAAAGAAATCAACACTCCCCCTAACAAAATGGTCCTATACTAACTTTCCCCCTAAGAATGACTACTTTCATATCCAACCAAAACTACTCCCCCTTTTTGTCACGAGTGACAAAGGGTAAAAGTGTCAAGTAGACATCTCATTGATAGAGCTAGCATCTCCATCATCATCATCTGAAGCATCATCGTCATCACCATCATCATCATCCTCATCCTTAGAATCAGAAGCCACGGGAGGAGGTGGTGAAGGTGTAGCCTCAGGAGCAAACTTGCCCATGGTTGCCTGCCGTCTAGTAATATGACCAACACGGACGTTCACCTGATACAACTCTATAGAGAGTGTATCGAGGTGAGCATCCATGCGCTGAAGTTGCGCCATGATGTCTCCCAGAGTCACATCGCCCGAAGAAGAGGAGGGAGGAGCTGCTGAATCTGATTGCCTCGCCCGAAGCTGGGCCTCGCTACGTTTAATGGTAGTGTAGTCTATGGCACGCATGACAGGGAAATGGTCGGAAGAGGGAAAAGGAACAGAAAAATGGCGTAAGATCCTCGTGATAGCAGAAGGAAAGATGAGCTTATCATGGGATGCCGCATCTAGATGAACATCTATAATAGAAAGAATGAAATGAGAAGGGAAGTCCATAGTAAGATGCTCAAGAAGAGACAACAAAAATCGAGCACGAGGCTCTGCGATGGAGTTGTAGTGAGAGAGTGGATAGAGTACAAAAGTCATCACCATGTTAATGAATCTAGGACTTTTAGCAAAAGGCCTACATGGAGTAAACTGACGATCACCCCAATCAGGAGGGCGCTCGTAGAAAGCAGCTATGAGCTCTGTAGGAAATATGCATATACGCAGCGGAAAGTTAAGCGGATCTACTTCATTCACAATCTATAAAATGCACTATGTAAATTTCAGAATTCAAGTATAAGAGAGCATACCTTGAAGCGGTGAATTTCAAAAACAAAGATCGAAGCACTTAGGAATACTTTTAATCTTCACTCCAATTCCACTAATGCCCAAGAAGTGTGGACTCTCAATTGGTTACAAAGGAAGAATTTGAGAGTGACATACACTCACCCACACCATTTCACAATGATGTTTTTTTCTCATAAAATTCTGTACGTTTTTCCCTTTGTATCTAACCAATTATCTAATTAGGCTGACCTTTTGGGCCTTTCCAATTGGGCTTAAGTGTGTGGCTTGGAGTGGGAGCAAAATGGACCAATAAGACACTAGCTCCAATGGGCCTTGGGCTTTTCTGTCAACTCTTGACAAGTCCAAAGTTACCATTAACTATATTTAATATTACTATATAAATATAGTTGCATTCTAGGCCTTATCTATAAATTATATCCCAAGACTTTATTGTACATGCAACCCCTTCATAAAATATTCGTAGTAATACAAAGTCATTAATGTAGACTGCCACTTTGTAAATTACTACATCTTAATCCTTGAGTACCCGGTTTAATCCTTTTAAGTTATTCATCATATATTTATGAAATCCAATTTCATAAATATATACTTTAGTAATTTCTTACTAAAGTGGTTAGGCCTAACTCTCTAAATAACTAAACCCATTAAACTTATCTCAAGGGAATATTTTATATCTCCATTAAGAGACTATGAATTCCATCTTGAGAATATATGTTCCATCAACACTAAATGTGGTTGCCCAATATACTGAGGTTTTGACTGTTACTTTAGATCTCACTCCTGATATATCAAAGTAACCTACACTTCATGATTAAGTCCATTATTCTCTCAGGATTAAGAGTTCATGCAAATATAAGTCGTGAGATTTATTATTCAATTTACAGTCTTTACAAGAATAATAAATCTCACAGTGGTCCAATTCAATATGTTTTAACTCTTAAAACATATCAACATATCAACTAGAAGTCACCACTTCCATGATCAAGACAAATCATCTTAGTTGATACATTATAGTCTTCGCAGATGAAACGCCCAATTTCATCACTGACTACGAACTAAATTCTGAGTTTACAAAGAACTTGTAATTTATATCTTCTGTGACTTTTCACATAAATCACATACTATGCATCTCATGGACTATATGATAATGTCTAAATATTCATGTTACCATTATTTTAGATAATAACAAAACAAATTTATTAATTACAATATTAAGTCATACACCATGTCATACATAATGTCATACATAGCATCATACAATAGGATTTAAGGGCACTAATCCTAACAATCTTCCACTTGTCCTAAAGACTATTGTGCACTACTCTAACTCCCATTCCCTCCAAATGCGACTCGAAGGTCCTTTGAGGCAATGCTTTGGTAAAGGGATCTGCTAGATTATTTGCACTTTCAATCGTTGCTACCACCACATCTTCACGAGCAATAATATCTCTAATGATGTGGTACTTTCTCTCAATGTGCTTTCCTTTCTTGTGATTCCTTGGATCTTTAAATTGTGCAACTGCTCCACTATTGTCGCAAAACAAAGTAATGGGAACTTGCTCAATTCTTACTACACCAAGGTTAGAAAGGAATTTCTTGAGCCATACAGCTTCTTTTGCTGCTTCACAATTAGCAACATATTTTGCTTCCATGGTGGAGTTCGCAATGCAAGATTGCTTGACACTCCTCCATGTTATGGCTCCACCTCCCAAGGTGAAAACACATCCTAATGTGGACTTTCTGAAATCTAGATCTGATTGAAAATCTGAGTTTGAATAGCCAATGGGAATCAAATCCTCACAACGGTAAACAAGCATATAATCTCTCGTTCTTCGAAGATACTTGAGAATGTGCTTTACAGCTTGCCAATGTTTTGGTCCTAGATTTGATTGATATCGGCTGACCATGCCTATTGAATAACAAATATCTGGTCTAGTACAAAGCATGGCATACATGAGACTTCCCATTGCAGAAGCATAAGGAACTTGTCTCATCATATCTACATCCTCTTTAGTCTTAGGCCTTTGGTCATTAGACAGAGGAACTCCATATCTGAAAGGAAGTAAACCTTTCTTGGAGTTTTGCATGCTAAACCGTTCTAGAACCTTATCTATATATCCAGCTTGTGATAAGCCTAACATCTTATTCTTGCGATCTCGACAAAGCTTGATTCCTAGAATAAAATTAGCCTTACCCAAGTCCTTCATATTAAATTGGCTTGACAACCAAACCTTTATTGATGACATTACCCCTACATCATTTCCAATGAGTAGAATATCATTAACATAAAGCACTAGGAACATTACTACTTTATCTTGATGTCTTTTGTACACACATGGTTCATCAAGATTTTGTTCAAAACCAAATGATTTGATTGCTTGATCAAATCTGATGTTCCATGACCTAGATGCTTGCTTAAGTCCATAAATGGACATTTTCAATTTGCATACCATATGCTTTTGGTTTTTTGCTATGAAACCTTCTGGTTGCATCATATAGATTTCCTCATCAAGATTGCCATTAAGAAAAGCAGTCTTGACATCCATTTGCTAAATCTCATAATCATAATGAGCAGCAATGGACAAGAGAATTCTGATAGATTTAAGCATTGCTACTGGTGAAAAGGTTTCTTCATAATCAATGCCTTCTTTTTGTGTATACCCTTTCGCCACTAGCCTTGCTTTAAAAGTTTCAACCTTTCCATCTATCCCTCTCTTTCTCTTGTAAACCCATTCGCAACCAATAGGTTTAATGCCCTTAGGCGCCTTTACAAGATCCCAAACTTGATTGGAATACATGGAATCTAATTCAGATTTCATAGCTTGAACCCAATGATGTGCATCTATATCATTAATAGCCTCTTCATAAGTGTAGGGATCTGATTCAGCCTCTTCTGAGATAGCTTCATAAGTTTCTCCTAAACCTATGAATCTTATAGGAGGCCGAACAATTCTCCCACTACGACGAGGCACCTGTGTACTAGACATCTCTTGAGTAGTATCTTGTGATGTATCTAATACATTCACATCATCCCTAGTTTCATCTATTGGTTGTACATTTACAGGTTCATTCATTTCAGCCAACACAACTCTACTTCTAGGAGTATAATCATTCATATAGTCATTTTCCAAGAATTTGGCATTTGTGCTAACAAACACTTTATTATCTTTATGACTATAGAATAAACCTCCAATAGTTCCTTTTGGATACCCTACAAAGAAAACCACTTCTGTTTTAGATTGTGATATCGCTTCGAATCAGTGGATTGGATGATCTGGCTTCGGTGGAACTACCGACGGTGGTGGAAGGCCTGCAAAGAACAAAGCGCTGTCAAAGAGGAGACCGGAGATGACCGGCCAAACCCCCTCCGATGGCAAAGTTAGTATGGAGTTATCAAGTGTTTGGGAAGAAGTCTCAGAAAAATCTTACCTTCCTTGGGTTCAGACAGGTCCTTTATATAGAGGTCCTTGAAGCGGTTACTTGTCCAAATAACTTCCCCAAGATTTGTGGAATCCAAGGGGCCCGGAGTTAACTTCCTCAACGGCTATTAAAGTTATAACTGCCAATGGAAGTTTATTTGAGGGATTTGTGGCGAGAGTTACGGATTTAGTAACTGTTACAACACTAGAAATTTCTCTAAGTGTTGTGTATTCGTCTGTCTGGTCTAAGGAGGTTTTGCTCGTCCATGGACATCTGGAGCTCGTCCATGGACGAGCTACATGGACGATTAGTATGGACGACCTTCACTGATTTTTAAGTGTGGGGTGCCCATGTACTGTCCCTTCTTGGGTGATTCTTCGTCCAAACGGCTCTGTTAGGCCTGGACGAATCCTTGGACGAACAAGAGATGGGCTAATCTTTTTGCTTTCCTATCAGATTGTAACTTGTCAGACTTTCCTTTCAACACATGTGCTGGACAACCCCAAATATGGAGATGTCTCATACTAGGCTTACGCCTATTCCATAACTCTACAGGTGTTTTAGGAACATACTTCGAAGGTACTAAATTTAGAAGATACATTGCAGTATTTAAGGCATATCCCCAAAAAGAAACTGGTAAAGTTGAATAACTCATCAAGAGTCCTATTCCTTCTTTCCGCTACACCATTTTGTTGTGGAGTTCTAGGTGCAGTCAATTGGGATACAATCCCATTCTTAGTTAAGTAATCCTTAAAATCCCCAAGAAGGTATTCACCACCACGATCAGATCGAATGGCCTTTATGCGTTTACCTAATTGATTCTCAACTTCAGCCCTAAACTCTTTGAACTTTGCAAAAGTTTCGGACTTCCGTTTCGTTAGGTACACATAACCAAATCTAGAGTAATCATCGGTAAAAGTGACGAAGTACTCATAACCACCTCTTGCTTGGATTGACATAGGACCACATACATCTGAATGTATTAGTTCTAGCAAATCTTGGACTCTTCTACCTTTTGCATTAAAAGGTCGTTTGGTCATTTTACCTTCCAAACAAGATTCACAAACTGGAAATTCATCAAAGTCCATGGGCTCTAAGAGACCATCTTTGATTAGTCTTTGAATCCTATTTGAGTTAATATGACCTAAACGCAAGTGCCAAAGATATGCATCACTAATTGAAGGAAACTTTCTCTTTAATGATTTTACATGAGAATCATTATCTAATTTAGAATTATATGATTCATGCTTATCAGGAGTTAAAATATAAAGACCATCCACAATATTGCCAGAACAGATAAACATTTTACCCTTCTTTATTACAACATTGTCTTTAAGGATAACACAATATCCATGTTTACCTAAGTAAGTAGCAGAAATTAAATTCCTACGAACATTAGGTACATACAAACAGTCTTCCAATATTAAAACTCTAGACTCAAAACATAAATTATAAACACCAATAGCTACAACCGGAATCTTGCTCCCATCAGCCAAAGTAAGAAACAATTCCCCTTCTTTAAGCTTTCTGGTCTCTTGGAACCTCTGCAAGGAATTGCAGATATGATTAGTACAACCTGAATCCACACACCAGGAATCTGTTGGATTGTGTACCAAACATATTTCTAGAAGGAATGTATTATTCATACCTTTATTCTTGGCAGCCTTGAATATTGGACAATTCCTCTTCCAATGTCCTTTCTCACCACAATGGAAACATTTTCCTTTGATCTTCTTTCCTTTATCAGCAACCTCTAAGGCAATTTGTTTACCCTCTTGCTTGGTGAAGTCTTTCTTCTTCTTCTTTTTATCCCTGCCTTTCAACTTTGGTTGAGAAGTAGAAGCTTTACCAACATTGGCTTTAACATTAGAAGTACCAAGGATGCCTTCCGCTGCTATCAACTCATTCATTAATTCAGACAATGAGTAAATCTTTTTGTTCATATTGTAATTAAGTCTGAATTCCTTGAATGATTCCGGTAGTGACTGGAGTATCATATCCATTTGGGATTCTCCATCAATATCGGCACCTAAAACTTCCAATGTATTCAGATTAGAGATCATTGTAAGACAATGCTCCCTTACTGAACTTCCTTCAGCCATTTTGGTATTATAAATTTGCCTCATGGTCTCTTGCCTTGCAAAACGGCCTTGCTCACCAAACATCTCCTTCAGACTTAGCATGATGTCTGAAGCTAGTTCTACATCTTGCATTTGATGCTGTAGAACATTTGAGATAGATGCTAGGATGTAGCACTTGGCCATCTCATTAGATTTCTACCAACGATCATATCGTTGTTTTTCCTTAAGAGGAGCATCTATTGAAGGAAAGCTGGGACATGGTTTAGTTAGCACATATTTGTGCTCTTCAGCTATGAGAACTATGTCCAAATTTCTTTTCTAGTCAACATAGTTGGATCCAGTTAGTTTGTTTTAATTAAGAATAGTTACAAGTGGGCTAAATGATGCCATGTTCAAGTCTGAAAATAATAAACATGAATATAATAAGTAAGCCGGACATTATCATTTTAGCATATAAACATATAATATGGAACCTTAACAAAACCATAATATAATATATGCAACGACAACCCAATCCCATATTCAATATCCCTCAGCATAGAGTGAACATTAAATACTATGATTGAATGAGAACTCTTCTCATTATTAGTGCTATCATGATAACTCTTATCAAACACTAATAATATGCCGTTTTACATTTGGCCTCTAAATGATAATAGTAAGAACTCAGCATAGAGGATACTATAATATTTAGTCTAGTGTATACCATTGTCTAGAATCATGTGTAGCCACATTTCATCCCCTTAACAAGTTTATTTTGTAGTACCATGATACAAAACACCCTCCGCATGGAATGCAAAGCTCAAGGCTAAGACAAGGTGTTTGATCAAACTACTATAAACCAAGTAATTCATTCTTGTATGACCATGAAACAAATACTCTCCGCATGGAATGCAAAGCTCGAGGCTAAGACAAAGTATATATTTCACACTACTATGAACCAACAATGAAGGCCATGAGATTTAACCCTTGTATCTCTCTCCCACTAGATGTTTTAAAATAAATGTTTTTAAATTTAAAACATGCAGCATAATCTAATTACACATAGTCTTATTCTTTTTTACATGTGAAAACACTTAGAAAAAATTCTGATTTTCTTTCTTTCGATTGATCCAATATGCCCCTCGATCGATTGAAAAAATTAAAAAATTCAAACTCAACCTTCTGACTTGTTCGATCGATCGAAAGTGATTTTCGATCGATCGAAAATCATGAAACTCGAATTTCCAGAATTTTTCTAAGGCAGTTTTCATCGTTTTTCATGAATAAACATTCAACATATGAACATTACAGACAGAGATTGATGTCAAAACTGAATTCTATTGATGCTATAGCCTTAAGATTCAATTTAACATACTTAAATTTAAATTTAAACAACATCATAACATCAATTTCAATTTTCATCAAATCATAGTTTCAACAACATGCAGAAAATTAAAAAACATAATCTTCTAACAATATGAAACTATCATCTCTAATTCTAAAATTCACAAAACATGTTAAATAGATTGGAAATTGAAGACCGCGCTTTGATACCAATGGTAGGAAATATGCATATACGCAGCGGAAAGATAAACGGATCTACTTCATTCACAATCTATAACATGCACTATGTAAATTTCAGAATTCAAGTATAAGAGAGCATACCTTGAAGCGGTGAATTTCAAAAACAAAGATCGAAGCACTTGGGAATACTTTTAATCTTCATTCCAATTCCACTAATGCCCAAGAAGTGTGGACTCTCAATTGGTTACAAAGGAAGAATTTGAGAGTGACATACACTCACCTACACCATTTCACAATGATGTTTTTTTCTCATAAAATTTTGTACGTTTTTTCCCTTTTATCTAACCAATTATCTAATTGGGTTGACCTTTTGGGCCTTTCCAATTGGGCTTAAGTGTGTGGCTTGGAGTGGGACCAAAAGTGACCAATAAGACACTAGCTCCAATGGGCCTTGGGCTTTTCTGTCAACTCTTGACAAGTCTAAAGTTACCATTAACTATATTTAATACCACTATATAAATATAGTTGCACTTTAGGCCTTATCTATAAATTATATCCCAAGACTTTATTGTACATGCAACCCCTTCATAAAATATTCGTAGTAATACAAAGTCATTAATGTAGACTGCCACTTTGTAAATTACTACATCTTAATCCTTGAGTACCCAGTTTAATTCTTTTAAGTTATTCATCATATATTTATGAAATCCAATTTCATAAATATATACTTTAGTAATTTCTTACTAAAGTGGTTAGGCCTAACTCTCTGAATAACTAAACCCATTAAACTTATCTCAAGGGAATATTTTATATCTCCGTTAAGAAACTATGAATTCCATCTTGAGAATATATGTTCCATCAACACTAAATGTGGTTGCCCAATATACTGAGATTTTGACCGTTACTTTAGATCTCACTCCTGATATATCAAAGCAACCTACACTTCATGATCAAGTCCATTGTTCTCTCAGGATTAAGAGTTCATGCAAATATAAGTCGTGAGATTTATTATTCAATTTATAGTCTTTACAAGAATAATAAATCTCACAGCGGTCCAGTTCAATATGTTTTAACTCTTAAAACATATCAACATATTAACTAGAAGTCACCACTTCCATGATCAAGACAAATCATCTTAGTTGATACGTTATAGTCTTCGCAGATGAAACGCCCAATTTCATCACCGACTACGAGCTATATTATGAGTTTACAAAGAACTTGTAATTTATATCTTCTGTGACTTTTCACATAAATCACATACTATGCATCTCATGGACTATATGATAATGTCTAAATATTCATGTTACCATTATTTCAGATAATAACAAAACAAATTTATTAATTACAATATTAAGTCATACATCATGTCATACATAATGTCATACATAGCATCATACAATAGGATTTAAGGACACTAATCCTAACAAGCTCATCCTTAGACATAGTCCACAGACGCTCATAACTAGGATAGTTAGGAAACTTTATCCTAGGAACCCGAAACACATCCGCAACAAGCTGCAGTGTGACAAGAATGCGTGTACCTCGAATGTGAGTAAAGAAGGGAGGTATTGAATTATCGATCCCGTGCATATTTGAGTAAAACTCTTTAATGAGCATGAGAGGACAAGTGACTGGGACGTCACACAGTGACTCCCATTCCCGACTATGAATGACAGTGGGAGGGTCAGTGTCAGCAAAGTCTGCTAGTATGACTTGGCATTCCGAATGAACACCTCGTCTAGAAAATTTCTTCGAGAATGCCTTGTGGGCATCATCATCACGGAACCGAAGAGAGAGAGGGGTAGAATTAGAAGACGAAGAGGCATCGAAATGAAGAGGGTTCCGGCCCAGAGTGGATTTACGCTTAGGTGCCATAGACATGACTAACGTAAATAAAAAGAGAGGAATAAAAAGAAAGACAATCAGAAAAGTCCCAAGCAATTCAAATATGACAAATATATTGAAAAGAGAGTATGTATGCATGGGAAATGCATGAACATGTGACATGCAAAACAAATTGCATCATGGGCTCAATCCAATCCAAACCTATCAGCACATAAACAGATTGCACACATTTAAATGCATGAAAATACTATTATAATGCTAATGTGATGCAATGCATGAGATTTTAAACTCATTTAAGTGAAAACCCATCCCAAAATTTCAAGAATAACTCATCAATTTTGAAAAACCCCCAAATTTTTCAAAAATCCCAAAACCTAGGTTTCAAAACATGAAATGCATGAATAATGAGAGATAAGAAGCTTACCAAGTGAAGAAAAACTTGAAAAAACCTTGAGGATCAAGATTGGAGTGAGATGAGAGTGTTTAGGAGAGAAAAAGAGAGAGCTATCGAGAGAGAGATCGAACAAAATGAGGGTCAGATCGCACGAGGGAGCTTAAATAGACCCTTAGTAAATCTCAACAGATGAAGGTGTCGAGAGGTATCGAGACAGCTGTCGAGGAAGGTATTGAGGAAATGGTTTTTGATAGATACAGGTATCGAGGAGGTGTCGAGGAACAACCCATCTGATGTAAGAACAAAAGTTCGATCTATCCACCAGCTGTCGAAAAGCTATCGAGGAGGAAGGAGTTTTCTCAATCTATCCACCAAGTATTGAAAAGCTGTTGAGATTGCGATATGAAAAAGCTTAAGAAGCTTGACAGACAGCAAGGTATCGAGGAGGTGTCGAGCTAGCTTTTAAAAGCAGTTTTTCGAGAAGTGAAAAACACAGACATGAATGCAATCCAACATGCAACTCAACCAATGATCCAAACACCATACAAACCTCTCAAAATCAACTCTCAACAACAATTTTAAGCACATGGATCCCAAAAACACACACACGCACTAAACAAGTCTAATCGATTTTATTGTTCAAAAACAAGTCAAGACAGTTCAGTGAGCATACATTAACACATGTAAAACCTTGTGATGGCCAAATCACATTGTACCTGCATATGTATCAAGAGTAGCAAAGAATATTGCGTGTTGTGTGTGAAAAACATCGCAAGATTGCATAAGTGTGTACATGTTATGATGATTTGAGATATGAGAAAATTATTTTAACTCACACACAATCATGACTACTTGATGGGGACTATTATCTTTGAGGTACATCCTATAACTCCCACATCTCCTAGAAAACACGCTTCCAATCATATTTAAAGCATTTTGATCTTTCTACTTCTTTTTTTTTTCTTTACATATTTTATTTAAGCAAGACATGCATGGGCATATAAGAGATAGAAAAGAAATACCCATTTATGTTAAGCATTTGACATTGCACTTTTGTTGTGCTGAAGCATACATGTGTCATATTATGATTGGCGGGCAACAGTGGTGAGATGGTTATTTATGCCTTTCTCTTAGGATTTTTTTGGTCATTCTCGTCAAAAAGAGTAATATGAGTGTTAAGTACAAGAGATAACTTAATCTTACTCATCACAAACAAGAGCCACAAAGCTCACTTGTTTAGTTGTGCATAGGGATGCTCATCTAAGCTACAAGAGATACACAATTTAGAAAACTTTGTTTCAATGGCCATCCAAGGTACACAAGTACCAATATACACAAAACACACTGTTTTTGTATTTTTCTGATTTTTCAAATTTTTTATTTTTATTTTTATATGAAAAACAAAACAAAGCAAAATTGAAAAATAACCAAACAAAAACATGTTAAACAAAGCAAAGCATAAAAACTAGATGCAAATGCATGAGGAAGAAAGAAAAAAAGAAGAAGATCATCCCATTGAGATAACACCAATGTTTTGACGAAGGAATTCGAAGCGTTTTCTGTCAAGAGGTTTGGTAAACAGGTCAGCCTTCTGATCATCGGTGTGAATGAACTCAAGTGTGAGAGTACCATCTTTGACAAGCTCCCTAATGAAGTGATGTCGAATCTCTATGTGTTTGGTTCTAGAATGTTGAATCGGATTCTTAGAGATGTTAATGGCACTGGTATTGTCACAATAGATAGTGAGATGTTCTTGACAAATACCATAATCATGGAGGAGTTTTTGCATCCATAGGAGTTAGGTGCAACAGCTATCGGCAGCAATGTACTCAGCTTTTGCAGTGGATAATGAGATGGAGTTATGCTTTTTACTCATTCAAGAGACACGATTATTACCCACATAGAAACAACCCTCTAAAGTACTCTTTCTATCATCAGCATTCCTAGCACAATCAGTGTTAGAGTACCCATCTAAGACATCACTTGTGTCCTTGCTATACCACACACCAAACTCAGCAGTGGTTTTGACATACTTTATGATTTTTTTTAAAGCAGTCATATGGGACTCTTTCGGATTAGCCTGGTATCTAGCACACATTTCAACACTGTAACTAATGTCGGTCTACTAGCAGTAAGGTAAAGAAGACTACCTATCATGCTTCTATATAGAGATGGATCAACACTTTTACCTAACAAGTCAACAGTTAGTTTAACATTCGGGCTTATAGGGCTTCTGACAGAACTAGCAGATTCTAAACCAAACTTTTTCACAAGATTCTTAGCATATTTAGATTGGGATAGGAATATACCTTAATCTTGTTGACGAATCTGCAACCCAAGGAATTGAGTCAGCTCTCCAATCATGCTCATCTCAAACTTGGCTTGCATGAGCTTTGAGAGATTATGAGCAAGTTCATCCTTAGTCGACCCAAAGATGATGTCATCAACATGGACTTGAGCAACTATCAGCTCGCCATCTTCTCTTTTGATGAAGAGAGTCTGATCAGCCTTTCCTCTTGTGAACCCATGTGACACCAAGTATTGTGTAAGTCAATCATACCAAGCTTTGGGGGCTTGCTTTAACCCATAAAGTGCCTTCTTGAGGTACAGTACATGATCCAGAAAATGTGGATCAATGAATCCTTTTGGTTGAGCCATATAGACATCTTCTTTGAGCAGCCCATTTAAGAAAGCAGTCTTTACATCCATCTGATAGAGCTTGAACTTCAGTTGGCAAGCCAAAGCAAGGAGAATTTTGATGGACTCCATACGGGTAGTCAGAGCGAATGTTTCATCATAGTCTACTCCTTCCATTTGTGAGTATCCTTGAGCTATAAGCCGAGCCTTGTTGCGGATCACATTACCCTCCTCATCAGTCTTATTACGGAATATCCACTTTATACCGATGATGTGTTCACCCTCCGGTCTAGGTACCAAGGTCCAGATGTCATTCCTTTGAAATTGAAGTAGTTCATCATGCATTGCTTCAACCCAACTTTCATCCTGAAGAGCTTTTTTAACTTTAGTGGATTCAACCTGTGACAGATAACAAGAGTAAGACATAAAGTTAGCAACACATTTATCAACTGTATGTTTCCTTAATGTGAGTTCATTCAAGTTTCCAACAATATCTTCTGGAGGATGATTTAGCTTAATCCTGGAGGAAGGTCCTTTCTCCTCCAGCCTCCACCATTCCATCCACCTCTGCTCCTTCTTCTTCGAGTGGTAGTGTGACACTCATGGCCATCACAGCTCAGCTTGAGCATATGGATGCTTGCCTTGACACTCTCAGTGATGAGTTGTGTCAGGTGAACACCTGTGTTGGCCGTATCGCTAGACGGCAGGCTCAAATGGGTGGTTTCGTTCCTTCTCCCTCTCCATTGCCCGAGGCTTCCAGCGAGCATGGTATTGATGATGAGGATAAGGATGCTAACTCTACCAGTGATGAGGAGATGACTACCTCTCGGTGACTTACCCTTTGTCATTCATGACAAAAAGGGGGAGTAGTTTTGGTAGTTTTGGTTGGGATGATGAGAGTAGTCTTGTGTCTAGAGGGAGAGTTAGCATATGACATTTTTTTAGGGGGAGTGTTTACATTTATGAGGGATGTAGTAAGGACTTTATGTACTTTTCTTTTCTTTCTTGTAGTTACATTTATCCTCTTGTACACCAGTTTTGTGACCTTTTTATTAATGACATACATTGTACTTATTTCTCTTTTGTATATGATGATGTATGTTGTTATTCACCTATCTCTCCATGTGTTGTTTCTTTTCTCTCTTTATACATAAGTTCTTTATGTATGCAATCTTTTATTTCTATTTCACATTAAAATGCCTTATTGAGTTTTGTTTAAAGTGTTTCAAAAAGACAGGTTGTCAATTCTATCATGCCAGGAACTCTCTTCTTGCAAAGTTTTTCAAGAGTTTGTGTTAGGATTAGATTTTATTGTATTCAACAAGTGATTATGAGTTTAGTAATTTATGACTTCTCTCATACTTCATTTGTTTGTTGTAGTTTTGTCACAGATTACCTAAGGGGGAGATTGTTAGGACATATGTGGAACTCCTTAGAACATATGTTATGTAAGTTGGCTAATCCTTTGACAAAACGTACTATACTTGTATTTCGGTAGATCTAGGATGGGTTTCACACTTCAAGAAACAAGAGTTTAAGTCAAGAGTTAAAGCCATGCAAAACTGTCCAAGAAACAAGTGAAGAAGTGCTGTATTTTAAGACTCAACAGCTAGCTCGATAGATATCTATCGAGGTTTGAAAGGCAGTTTAAGCCCGATGTTCGACAGCTGCTCGATAGATACCCTATTCATCGAGAATTACGAAATTCAAATTTCTAGATTTGTTTTTCACGCATATCCAAGTTATTTGTGTAGGGTTTCTTTTCTCACAACCTAAGACATATATAAAGATTATTTTAAAAGCCATCACACAAGGAATGAAAGCATACCTTCATGCATTGTGTGACGGCTTTTAAAATAATCTTTATATATGTCTAGGGTTGTGAGAAAAGAAACTCTATACAAATAACTTGGATATGCATGAAAAACAGATCTGGAAATCTAAATTTCGTAATTCTCGATAGATAGGGTATCTATCGAGCAGCTGTCGAACATCGGGCTTAAACTGCCTTTCAAACCTCGATAGATATCTATCGAGCTAGCTGTTGAGTTTTAAAATACAGCACTTCTTCACTTGTTTCTTGGACAGTTTTGCATGGCTTTAACTCTTGACTTAAACTCTTATTCCTTAAAGTGTTAAACCCATCCTAGATCTACCCAAATACAAGTAAAGTGATTTCTGTCAAAGGATTAGTCAACTTACATAACATATGTCCTAACAAGTTTCACATATGTCCTAACAATCTCCCCCTTTGGCAATCCGTGACAAAACCACAACAAACAAATGAAGTATGAGAAAAGTCATAAATCACTAAACTCATAATCAATTGTTGAATACAATAAAATCTAATCTAATTTTAAAAGCTATCACATAAGAAATGAGAGCATACCTTCATGCATTATGTGACCAGAGACAAAAGTTGACCTAGTTCATCAAATTCTTCGTAGAAGCTATTGCGTCTTTGCCCCAAAGGTTTTGTAACCAAGGAGCTTTTTGATCTTCATTGTTTGGATTAACTGAAGAACTTTGTAGCCAACATCTTCCTCAAGTTGGTGTGTTGGTCACGTATTGGAATCCATGCAATTATTGGTTAGTCATGTACTTGGAACCGTGCATTGAAAAGGAGAGATTGTCATTAAATTACAAGTCCAATTGGGTATTGGGGTAAGGGTTCAACTGTAGGTTAGTATAAGGTACTGGGATTTCTTTACTTGTAATCGCTTGTTTTGATAATAATGGATTCTTGGGAGTGGTGACTTTAAATTCACCCGGTGGGGTTTTGCTTCAGTGGTTTTCCCCATTCGTAAACAAATCACCCGTGTCAAATTTATTTTCTGCTACATTTAGTTATTTGGTGATTTGTTTGTGCTACCATGCTTATTGCATGTAATTGAACCTAATTAATTCACTTGGCTAATTAATTGGTTAATTTACCAAAGGGGTCAATACATTCTTGGTCTATCAGAAGCTGACCTAATCTTGCGGTAAAAGTCATAGGAAGTTACCGTCATCTTCCGCTCAGCAATGTGAAAGGCGTGGGTAGTATCCCACCACCTCTCAATGAGGCATTGCACCAAGGTAGTGCTTGCAGACTTCTCCGAAAGAAGACCAACAATAGGCTCGAAGCCCGCCTCTTAGATGTAGGCCTTAGTTTCGGGGACAAGGAGGTTGTACCACTCTACCACCTTATTAGTGCTCCCCCTACCAGCATAAGGGGATGATGACTACAAAAAAATAGAAGATGACATTAGATTCCTAATTCAAGCAGAATTTAGAAAAAAATGATTTTTTGATACAGGAATGAAGATAAAAATAAGGATACAATGATATTCAGGTGCAAAAATGACAAAAAGGTTTGCTAGTATGGCATATAGAGGTAAAACGACTAAAAAAGAAGTGAAAATGGGCAGAGTAGGGCCTCTACCAGATGTCCCACGTACGCGAGTCAAAGCCCACGTACGTAGACAGGACCCCACATACGGAAAGCCTCAATAACAGACCCGTGTATGCAAGGGCAGAGTTGCGTGCGCATGAATCCAAGCTGCGTACGCAGGCTTGAGCCCACGCACGTAGGAACATAGAAAAAAGTAGTTCTTTGACAATTTTAAGCATACATCATCCAAAATCAATCCTAAACATGTTCCTACACATCCTAAGATGTCAGGTTTTCATCTAAACCCATCCCATAACAAAACCCAAGCATTTTCATGGCAAAAAACACATCAAAACGGAAGATCAAAGAGAAACTTGAAAAAGAGAAAAGTTTGAAAAAATTACAGATTCAATCATGGGGATGTGATTCTCTAGCCAGTATGTCAATGGTGGAGACCCCATCAACCTCATTTCCCCATTCCAACGAGTGAGATGGAATGCATCAGAAGAGGGACGTAGGAGACTTCTTGGCCTTAGGTGCCATTGGAGAATATGAAGAGAGAAAATGAGGGAATGAGAGAGTTTGAAATCATGAGAGAATCAGAAAGTGAGAGAAATAAAGAGGAGAGGGAGGTTTTTGTAGAGAGAAAAAAAAAGAGTTATGAGGAATGTGAAAAGATGAGGGAGATAACTGTTCATAAAAAAAAAAAGAAAAAGAAAAAAAAGAAAAGGGAGATGAAGAGAATGAAGAAGAAAAAGAAACAGTTCGAAACTGTTGGAAAAAAAATGGAAATGAAAAGGTAGGAACACGCCTGATGGCTAAACTATGTGTAGTTTAGGCTTCATCGCTAAACTACATGTAGTTTAGTCATGAACAGATAAAAAAAAAAAAAAAATTCCTTCTTTCAAAAAAGAAAAACATCTCAAGATTGTCCCAATTAGGCACAAAATCATCAATGGACTCCCCAGTGAGCAGTAAAGGAAGTAGAAGACTCTTCCCAATAAAGCATCCCAAAACCATTTCTAGCAAATCACACCAAATCAAGGATGCTATCCCTAGTAAGGAAGCAGAAGATTCTTCCCCAATGGATCAAGCACATCAAGAACACTATCCCTATGGAGGGAGCATAAGATTCTTCCTTAGTGGTTCAAGCTCATCAAACCTCATCCCCAGTAAGGAAGTAGAAGATTCTTCCCTAATGAATATCATCCCCATGAAGGAGGCAGAAGATTCTTCGTCGATGAACCCAAGCACATTTGAACAATCCCTAGTGAGGAAGCAGAAGATTCTTCCCCAAAGTATCCCTGGTAAATCAAGTATACCTAAAGTATCCCTTGTGAGGAAGTAGAAGATTCTTCCTCAATAAGTCTAATGCACCTAAAAAATCCCCCAGCAAGAAAGCAGAAGATTCTTCTTTAAAGTTCTCAGCAAACCATGAAGGAAGCAGAAGATTCTTCCCCATTGGATCACACATCTACACTACTCCTCAACGAGTTTCTCATCACCAAGCAAGAGGCAAAAGATTCCTCTCCATTCATACTACTCAACAAGCTTCTCATCACCAAGAAAGAGGTAGAAGATTCCTCCCCATTCATACTACTCCTCAGCGTGCTTCTCATCACCAAGCAAGAGGTAGAAGATTCCTCTCCATTCATACTACTCTTCAATGAGTTCCTTATCCCCAAGCAAGTCATGAAAGGCAGAAGATTCCTTCCCATGCGCATCTACTCCTTAGTGAGTTTTCACTATCTCTGATGGACCCAACAATCAAGACTACTTGTGCACATATCCTTTGAGAGTTGAACATGCAGGCATGGTAGAAAAGGGTAGAGATAGTGATAGAGAAAGAGACCAAGGTCAACCCGAGGCAAGAGCCTCACCAGAAAATGTAGATAAAGAAGTGAAGGAGACAAGAGGAACAAGTCACCCAAAGAAATTTGAGGCAAGAGCCCTGGATGGACATAATAGGGACTGTATCCTTTCGTTGTTTTTTAGGTTAGCTCATAAGAGCACCCATGTTTGTTTTCATTTTTCTTTTTAAGTGGCTCTAGGATAATGATTCACTCGCCATTTATTTGTAAGTGGAAAAATAGGTTCTGAGACAGTGAACCTGTCGTTGCTCATTTCTCGAGCCACAAAGGTGGGACTTCGGACATATGAATCCCACGTAACTTTTAGGAGTTGCACCTCAACCCATGTATGCGTGATGTCGTGTGCATGGGTTGGGCTCGAGTTGTATGTCAAAACAAAATGTTTTGTCTCTTACTCTTTTGATTCCGTTAGTGAAGCTCATGAATTAAAAGAAGGACATCTGTAGACACCACATTTTGTACCCCTTACGACTCGGGCCGTCGTTCCCTATTGATACTTGAACTCTAAGGCCTAAGGCCAATTTAGAGCTCGATCAAATATCAAATTGACTTGAGGAGTGTTAAAATGGAAATATCATTTTTTAAATGTACAGAAATCTATTTTCAGAAGTAAATGACCAAAGGGGCCCTCAACCCACGTACGTTGGCTGCGGCCTGCATACGTGGGCCAATGCATGTGTACACAGGCACTTACGTGCATACACAGCTAAAGTTTCAAAAGTATGGAAAATGCAAGTTTTCTGCAATAATGGCTGAGGTTTGGAGTGAATCCCACATCGTCTAGGAGTCATTCCAAACCCCATTTTTTCAACTATAAAAAGCCTTACATGGTACATTTTCAAAACACACAAAAATCTCATGAGAAAAACCTAAGATTCACATTTTGATTGGGACATTTTTTGGCCCTATTCCTTTTAGTTTAACGTTGCTAATCACTTTCTTATAGGTTTGTGAATAGACTTGACTAAGGGAAACGATCAAAATCAAGCTTGGAAAGCTTTTGTGTGAGGTATCTAGTCTAAACTTTCATTTTTCCTTTCTTTTATTTTTTGCCTCTAAATCTCCTTGTTTGCTTTTTTTTTTGTTAGAATATGTTTTAATATGCTTTTCTAGGTTAGGTTTAATTTTGTGTACGTTTAAAATGTATGTTTGTTTGTTAGAATTGGGGTTTTAGTCCATGCTCTATTTTTTGCTTAGTTCGTTTTTGGGTTAGGGTTTTGAACAAGTCCCACGCACGCATGCACTTGCCCAGAAACCCTAATCTAGATTCCTCTTGTTGTTTGTTTGGATTGTTTCACATGCTTTGTCCTTTTTTAAAGCCTTTTCATATGTTTATATATATTTGTGCCTTTGTCTCATATGCTTGTTTGTTTTTCAACATGCTTAGATTAGGATTTTACGTTTGCTTCTTGTTTTGAATACCATGAACATGCATTCACATTCTTATTCATGATGCCATAGGTGCTGAGATACTGCAAGGTAAGTAAGACAAGTCATGCATTCACATGAACATGCATGTCATTTGTTTAATCCTCCTTTGACATATATGTATGAAGTTAATGTCTTATTCATAATATGTGTTGTTTGCTCGATGATATGCTTGTTGCCATGTTTGAGGTTGTTGCCATGATTAGATGAATGCTAGGTTTATGTGTGGTTTGGCTCTCTCTTGCTTTAGGATAGATGAGTATGTTTGTTTAGGGATAAAGATGCCATGTTGTATTCTAGATGCATGATTAGTGTGTGTGTGAGTTTAGAATACAAGTATTTAATTAGTTTTTAATAGTGTTAAGACATGAGACACAATGATGGGAGGCCAACCTTAGGGTTGGGCGATCTTGGGTGTCTAACACCTTCTTAGGAGCGTACCTAAACTCCAAACCCATACTCTAGTAGTAAGATCAATGGTCCTTTCTCGAAAAGAATGCTATATATATGGTTCCTAGACCATTGCAAAAACTAGGTGGCGACTCCCTCATTGTGTCCACAATGGCAACTCCATTAGGGATGATGAGTTTAATTCCTAAGTTTCTTGCTTCTTAACCTTAATAAAACTATTTCACTACTTTTTTGCACACACATCAGTTGTTCTTCTTTGTCCCTTAACCTTGGTTGGTGATGAGTGGGAAGATAGAAGGCTCCATTCGGGCCCAAATTTTTCGAAGTTCATCCCACTAACTCATAATCAGTGCCATCGCCTATAATGGGCTTTTAGTACATTAAAGGTTCGCTACCAATCAACTATGGGGTCCATTTAGGCCCGAGGTTGGAATCATAGTCCACCTAGTTATGAGTGACCTACTTATCGATCCCTTTAGCCTTAGGGAGCCTACTCACACTAGAGAGATCTTAGACCCTATCACAAAGGATACCCTTTTATATTTCTCTTGTTTTTTCAACCATATACCATGTGTTCACCTAATTCTAAAGGAAAAATAAAATATATTAAAAAATGGAAGGGATGGCCGTAAAGTTATGGTATACCGTGAGATGTTATAAGATAAAAGAAAAGAAGTTTTCACATATAAGAGGCTTGTCCCTAAATCCAAAGGCATATCTTAACTAGAAAACAACATTATATGTCGGTTTGGGGTGCCCCAAGAGATCATCTCCAATAACAGTTTCCACTTTGAGGGTGAAGTTCAGAGAGTCATGGAAGAATATAACATTGAGCATCACAAGTCTTCGCCATATTGACCACAAGCTAATAAGGCCGTTGAAGTAGCTAATAAGAATTTGAAGAGCATCCTAGCCAAGATGGTAGTGACATATAGAGATTGGATTGAGAAACTTCCATTTGCCTTATGGGGTTATAGAACTTCTATCCATGCGTCGACTAGGGTAGCACCTTACTCTTTGGTTTATGGTTGTAAGGCGGTGCTTCCTATTGAGGTGGAGATACAATCTTTGAGGGTATTGGTGGAAACTAAGGTCCTAGAAGAGGATTAGGCTAAGGCGAGATATGAACAATTGGCTTTGATAGATGAAAAGAGGGCTAGGGCACAATATCATGCACAAGGGTACCAAAAAATGAAACCAAGAAACCTTAGACAATGGGACTTGGTCCTAAAGGTGCTTAGAGATAAGACTTTTGATCCAAGAGGAAAGATTAAGCCAAGGTGGTCTAAGCCTTTTATCATTAAGTAGATCATGTCTGGAGGGGCTACAAGAATCACATATTTGGATGGGGAAGAGATGCTTCGCCCAATTAACATGGATAGACTTCGAAAATACAACGTTTAAAGAAAAAAAAAAAAACATAAGGTGCTTCTATCCTTTTAGCACCTCTAGACGTGATTTTATTGATGATAAAAAGCCTAGACCACCTTGGGTTCATCTTTCCCCTTGGGTCAAAAGTCTCATCTCTAAGCAACCTTAGGACCAAGTCCCTTTCTTTAAGGTTTCTCGGTTTCACCTTCTTGTTGAATGCTCTAATAATCCTTTTTTGGTTCCCTTATGCATGATATTGTTCCCTAGCCCTTTTCTCATCTATCAAAGCCAATTTTTCATATCTTGCCTTAGCCCAATCCTCTTCTAGGACCTTGGTTTCCACCAATACCTTCAAAGATTGTATCTCCACCTCAATAGGAAACATCGCCTCACTACCATAAACCAAAGAGTAAGGTGTTGCCCCAGTCGATGCATGGATAGAAGTTCTATAAACCAATAAGGGAAATGGAAGCTTCTCGACCCAATCTTTGTATGTCACTACCATCTTGGCTAAGATGTTCTTCACATTCTTATTAGTTGCTTCTACGACTCCATTAGCTTGAAATCGATACGGTGAAGACTTGTGGCACTTAATGTTGTACAACTCCATGATCTCTTGGGGCACCCTGAACCGACATATGATGTTGTTCACTAAGAACTGAGCCACATTCTTAGCTTTCAATACAGAGTAGGAGGCTGCTTCCAGCCACTTGGTGAAATAGTCAATTGCCACCAGAATGTATTCATGCCCATTTGAAGCATTAGGAGTTATTCTTCCAATCACATCTATGCCCCAATCCAAGAATGGCCATGGAGAAGTCATGCTATACAACTCACTAGGCGGTACATGGTTCAAGTTGGCATGCATTTGACAATCATGGCAACTCTTCACATAGTCCACACAATCAGTCTCCATTGTATTCCAGTAGTACGCTATCCTTAGGATTTTCTTTACTAACATTCTTCCATTCATATGAGGGCCACAAATCCCTTGATGAACTTCTTCCATTAACCTCTCAGCTTCTTCCTTCTTCAAGCAATGAAGATATATACCATCATAGGATCTTCTATAGAGTTGTCCTCCTGTTGACACCCGATTTTGCAACTAGCATTTAACCTCACATGGAGGGTAAAGGGTAATTTCACCTGAGAAACAGGAATCTTAATTGTGGCCATTAGATCCTTAATTTCATTTCATTAAAATGACCTTGATGTTGAGATTAATGATGCGTCATAATTTTATTGGTTATGACTACATTTTATGGCAAGGTTGCACACACTTAATTAATTAGATAGTTAAACATTAATTCATATGGAGTTGAATTTAGACAAATTCATATGGAGCAACCAATGAAGGTGGAATAACGACTTGTCAGTCGATAAGATCTTGAATGTCATGCCTCAGGTGAAAACACGTATCTGTCATATGGCTTACCCTTTGATGATATTTGCAGTGAATATTGGGATTATAGCTTCTAGGCATAAGATGTGGTATGGGCTTAGGATCCA
Source organism: Quercus rubra (assembly GCA_035136125.1). Taxonomy (NCBI): domain Eukaryota; kingdom Viridiplantae; phylum Streptophyta; class Magnoliopsida; order Fagales; family Fagaceae; genus Quercus; species Quercus rubra. Next base: position 47,484,697 of record CM068734.1, read on the forward strand.
ATGGTTTCAACAACCCCTTAACTTGTAGTTTCTCCAAGGCCTCACTCAAGGTCATGTTTAATTCATCGAACTTGCTTCAAGGCTTAGGATTGATAGTTGAAGATGCTTGGAAACACACAACATTAGCCACATTAAATTGGTTGGGGGAGCAGTCTCTCACACCTCCACATTGGATGTATTGTGTTGCCATCATCCTAATGGAACGATGTTCTCTCTTGTTGGCACCATCTAGATATTCCCCTAGTTACAAGATCCTTATGATGTCATAGTACCACAGAACTTCCTCTTCCTCTATGGTCATTACTAAAGCTTCAGTCTTCCTTTTGTGCTCTTCTTCATAACTTTGCTCAATCTCCAATGGTTGTTTCTACACTCCCTCGGGTATTTCAACCATGGAGGCTAAGGTAGCTAAGGAATCCGCAAACTAATTTTGAGCTCTAGGGATAATTGTGTATTCAATTTTGTCAAAGGTCTTGGTCAAGTCCTCTAAGTATTGTTGATAAGGTTTCAAGTGTTCCTCCTTCACATTTTACAACTTTTTGTGCTTGGGCTATAACCAAAGTTGAATCTCCAAAGACTTCGGCCTCTTCTACCCTCAACTTTCGAAGAGCTTCCATTCTGACAATACAATCCTCATATTCAGCCATGTTATTAGTTGCCTCAAAGTTTAACTTAATTGCCAAAGGTACATGGGATCCCTCGGGAGTGATCAAGAGTATTCCTATCCCATTCCCATATTGGTTTACAACTCCATCAAAGTACATCTTCCATGTCCCTAACTCAACATCGAAAATGTCCTCATCTAGAAAGTCTTCTTTACTATCTTCTCCCTCTATAGGATTCTAGGCACAAAAATCTGACATGACGCTTCCTTTGATAGTTTTTCTAGCCACATACTTCAAATCAAATTCTGCCAATAAGATCAACTACCTTAACAATCTTCCACTCAAAGCGGGTTTCTCAAGGAGATACTTCAATGGGTTCATTCTTGCTACCACCCATATTTGGAAAGGTAAGATGATGTCTCAATTTCTGTACGGCCTAAACAAGTGCAAAGCATGACTTTTCTATAGGAGCGTACCTAGTCTCATAATCATGGAACCTCTTGCTCAAATAGTATTTGGCCCTATCATTATTGTCATCGTCTTCTTGTGCAAGCATACTTCCAACCACATCCCCTATGATGAAGAGGTATAGGAGTAAGGGTTTTCCATGTTGTGGAGGCACTAGGATAGGTGGGTGGAGAAGATATTCCTTGATAAGTTCAAAGGCTTTTTGGCATTCATCGTTCCATGTATGTGGTTCATTCTTCCTTAGGAGTTTGAAGATGGGCTCACAAGTGGAGGTGAGCTTGGCGATGAATCGACTAATGTATTGTAATCGACCCAAGAAAACTCTTATCTCTTTCTCACTTCTGGGTGGAGGCTTCTCCAATATGGCTTTGATCTTGGATGGGTTAACTTCTATCCCTCTATCACTCACTAAGAAGCCTAGCAATTTTTTAGCAGTTACTCTGAAGGTACACTTTTGTGGGTTCAATCTTAGCCTATACTCTTTAATCCTTTCGAGCAACTTCCTCAAGTTTATGGTGTGGCTTCCTCTATCCTTGGATTTCACTATCATACCGTCGACATACACCTCTACCTTATTATGCATCATATCATGTAGCAAGGCCATAGCCATCCTTTGGTAAGTTGCCCCAACATTCTTAAAGCCAAACGGCATTACTGTGTAACAATAGATTCCCCATTCAGTAGTGAAAGTGGTTTTGGTCATATCTTTGGGAGCCATCTTGATTTGGTTGCATCCCGAGAAACCGTTCATGAAAGACATCAAGGCACTTCCTGCCATGTTATCCACCAAGACATCAATGTAAGGGAGTGGAAAGTCATCCTTAGAGCATGCCTTGTTCAAATCCCTAAAATCGACACATATCCTCACCTTCCCATTCTACTTAGTGTACGGGTTTGATGAACCTTACCTTTAATTGCTTAGTAACTTCCTCTTTGATTTTTAATAGTTATTCGGTCCTTATTCTTCTCAACTTTTGCTTGACAGGCACCATGCGATCATGAATATCAATGTGATGTTGAGCTATCTCGAGGTCAATTCCAGGCATATCTTCATAGGACCATGCAAACACCTACTGAAATTCCATAAGGATTTCTTGAAGATCTTTTCTTTCTTTTTCATTTAGAGTTGAGCCAATTTTAATTAATCGTGGATTCTCATCATTGCCCAAATTAATAGTTTGAAGAGTTGGTTCCATAGGTTCAATTTTCTTTTCCAATTGTTTATTAATTTCATTTTCAAATTCATTAGAATCATTTAAGTGCAGAATTTCAATGTTATTGAAACTTGCATTACATAACTTTTTTCCCCATGCTTTTAGAAAACCGAACCCAAGTCCAATTATTAATAGGCCCTACAATAGGCATGATGAATGTGGAAGGATCACTTGGCTATTCATTGGTGATGGCAAACACGTCCCCACTCATCTTCATCATGGTCTTCATTGCTTCAGTGTCCATGAAATTCACCCGATCAACTTCTTCTTGTATCTCTTTGATCACCACGGTAGGCTTCTCCTTAAAAGTGAGCTTTTCATTAAAGAACATTTCCAATCCTGGATACACCTTCCCATCTTCAACTACCCAAGGTTTAAGGAAGCCATAATAAAGGAAGTTTCCTCCTTCCTTCATGAAGTTCCCATTGAGAGTGCTAAGGTTTTTCTTGACTTCGTCAAAGCCTTCAAGAATCCTAAACCTTCCCTAGTCACTTGAGTCTTGACGTTGGGGGACTCGACTACCCCTTTTCCTTTTTTTCCGAGGCCCATACTAGGCATGTATCCCATGTTCTTCATCATCGCAATCACCTCATGGCTACAAAAGAGGAATATGTTGGTAGCATACCTTTCATCCTTCAACCCATAGTCAGCCATATTTACGAACTCAAAGCCACTCATTTGAAGCTCACTTCCTCCTTCCTCAAGTCAACAAACCAGTGCTAGAATTTCACCATCTCCAAGCACTATGGCAATCCCTCCTTTCCATGTGATCTTCATCTTTTAGTGTAGTGAGGAAGGGATTGCCCAATTGGGGTGAAGCCAAGCTCTTCCTAAGAGAAGGTTGTAATTTGGGATGATGTCCATGACATGAAACTCTATAATGGTTTCTATTGGCCCTATCTTGCAAGGAGCCTTGAAAGTACCCATGACCTTCCTTGAAGTGTTATCATATGTCCTTATGGTCAAGGGAGAAGGGATGATAGTCTCCATATCTAGGCCAACAGTAAGGGCGGTCCTAGAAGGACAAATATTCAAGGTAAACTCATTGTCAATAAGTACTATCGGAAACTTGGCACCCATGCATTCAATGGTGATTTGTAAGGGTCTAGTGTAAGTAGCTCCTTTGGGAAGGAGATCTTCATTCGAAAAGGCAAGGAGGGGGTGTGAGGAACCCTTGACTCCCATGAGAGACAAAACTTCTTGTGGTGTAGTTTCTATAGATACTTCTTTCCCATTGAAGGCATCCAAGAGAGCTTTATAATGCTTTTGAGAGACAATGAGTAAGCCCCATACAGACACATAAGCTTGGGTCTTCTTCAAATGTATTAGGACCTTATGTTTTTCTTCTTTGTCTTCTTTCCCTTTGGGTTTCGAGGGCTTAAACCCTTCCCCTAAATCCCTACCAGGATGATCCTTTTCCAAAAAGGATGGGTTGTAGTGCTTCCCACTCCTAGTGATGTTTGCTCCATTGTCTTCCAAGACCCTTTTCTTTAATTCTGTCACTCCCTTAGGAAGCATTCCCCACATTGCTACTGCCTCCTTTAAGACTTCATCTTCTTCATCCCATATTCCTTGGACTTCCATAACATTGATATTGACATTTGTAGTTTCTATCAACTTCGAGCAATCCCATTCAATCTCATCTATTTGCACCCAATTTTGATATGGAGGAAGAGCCCTATGATAATTAGGCAAAGGGTTCTTTCTAATGTTGGGTTTGGTGATAATATTGGGATTTGGAAGGGTTCAATTGTCTATGAGGTCTTATATCTCGTGTTTGAGGCGGAAGCAATTGTCAGTTTTGTGGTCAGATTTTTGGTGGTAGTGGTAATATTCATTGAGGTTCTAAGTGGGAGGTATGAGATTAGGCATGGGTGTAGGGTCTAAAGGTTTGATGAATCCTTTGGAGGATAAGTTTTCATATGCTTGGGTGAGGGACATTCCTAGGTCGAAGAATTCTCGACGAGCTTTCTTCGGGTAGGCTAGTGTTTGTTAGGGTATGATGGCGCTTACATTTACAAGATTGGGTGCTTTAGTGGTGGTTGCTCCCCCTCCATATGTTCTCTTGATTGGAGGCTTACTTTCACCTTTCTCCAATTGTCCGTTGTTGATAGCATCTTCAATTCTTGTCCCACAATCACATAATTCTCCAAATGAGCTAATAGGCGATGACAAAAGCCTACTATTATAAGCTGAAAGCAAGTTCTTGATGATCATATTGATTTGGTCCTTCTCATTTGGCCTATTAACCATTCTAGACGCCTTGGTCTTCCATCTAGCCATGTATTTCAAAAATGTCTCCCCTACACCTTGTTTGTTAGTTTCCAAATCCCTTAGAGTTACATTAATCATGGTGTTGAATATGAGTTGGTCCATAAACAACTCCATTAGTTCATTCCACACCTTAGTTTTGCTTGGATCAAGGCTATAGTACCATCTTGATACACATCCCATAAGCAAGAGGGGAAATGCATGCAAAGTTTGCTTCTCATCTAGCCCCGTCATTTTAGCAATGCTTAGGTATCTTCTTATGTGTTGCTTTGGATCTCCAGTCCTATCAAACTTTTCCGCATCGAAAATATTAAACTTGGGAGGCAATGCAATAGGAGCCTTTGAACTCATTCCCCCCATGTTATAGAGGTAATTATCCATTCCTTATGCCTTACGGAAGACAAGTTGCATTTTCTCCATCTTTTCCCTCATGGCCATGGTTTCTGTGGTGAGCTTCTCAAATTGCTTGTTCCTTTCATATTCCACTTTGTCCTGTTCGTCCCATTCTTCCTCTTCCTCCTCATCATCATGGATTTCCACATGTAGAGGCTTCTTGAGCTTAGATTCCTTCAACCTAATGAGATGCCCTCCCATTTTCTTAAGGGCCTCTCCATATTCACCCAAAGCCTTAACGATCTTTTGTGCCATTGGGTCTTTCATGGAGGTAGTCATTGTTTCTTAGGGGATCTCTTCTTCTTGGTATGTGTCTTCAATCTTGATCAAATGTTTTCCTTCCTTTCGAGTCCAAATGGGAGTGGGGACGTGTTTTCTTGACTTTGATGGCGCAATTATGCCTAAAAAGAAGCCTCATTTTCATTAAGTTCATGTCCCAATTAAAGGTTTAACTTTTTAGATATCCTTAGAAAATTTTTAAGTCCATTTCAATGAAGGCCCATCTACAATATCACTTCTTTCTCTCACATGGATTTTTGCCCCTTGTTTCATTGGGCTTTGGTCCATTTACCACAAAGCTCTCATCTTACTCTCATGGGGTTTCATTAGAATGCACTTGAAAATTTTCAACCTTTTGTCTCAAACATGGGCTTAGAATGTATTCATCACCTTTGGGCTTTTCATTTTTATTTATCATTTCTTTTTTTTTTTCTTCTTTGAAATAGCCTTTTAGCTAGAATATATTGTAGCCTTCCTCTCAAAGTTCATGAAGTTCTCATCATTTTGGGCCTAGGCATACAACAAGGAGGCCCAAGATTAAGGAAGTTCAGATTGGATTTATAGGATTTTGGATGCTAAGTCCATAGCATACTTGTTACCTTAGGCCTAAAGTCCTCTCTTTTGAAACGACATTTTCCACTTGGGCCTATGATAGCAATTAGGCTATGGTCCTATGAACCTTTCAAGTTAAGATATACATTTGGATTTAAGGATAAGCCTCTTATACATGAGAGCTTCTTTTCTTTTATCCCATAAAATTTTAGGGTATGCCATAACTTTAGGGCCATCCCTTCCATTTTTAGATATTTTATTTGTTCTTTAGGATTAGGTGAACACATAATATATGGTTGAACAAATAAGAGATATAAAAGGCATCCTTTGTGATAGGGTCTAGGATCTCTCTAGTGTGGGTAGGCTCCTTAAGGCTAAAGGGATAGATAAATAGGTGACTCATAACTAAGTGGGATATGATTCCAATTGAGGGCCTAAGTGGATCCTATAGTGGATTGGTAGCAAACCTTTAATGTACTCACAACCCATTATAGGCGTTAGCACCGATTGTGAGTTGGTGGGATGAACTTCGGAAGATTTGGACCCGAATGGAGCCTTCTATCTTCCTACTCATCACTAACCAAGGTTAAGGGGCAAAAGAAACCAATTGATGTATGTACAAATAGATATTTAAATATTTTTTGTTAAGGTTAAGACATAGAATGCATAGGAATTAAACTCAAAGTCCCTAGTGGAGTCGCTACTATGAACATAAGGGGTCTTTTTTTGAAGTCGTCACCTAGTTTTTGCAATGGTCTAGGAACCATACATAGAACGTCCTTTTCGATGAAGGACCTTTGATCTTACTACTAGAGTATGGGTTCAGAGTTTAGGTACGTTTTTGGGAAGGTGTTAGGCACTTAAGATTGCCCAACCCTAAGATTGGCCTCCCATCATTGTGCCTTACATCTTAAACTTATGAAAACATGTTCAACACTTTATATCCTAACTCACACACACACTAACATGCATCGAACATACAACATGGCATCATCATCCTAAAACAACATATCATATCTATCCATAAAGCAATAAAGAGCCAAACCTAAACACAAATAAGAAACCCTAGTATTCATCTAACATGTGAACACCCTATCATACATCTCAAGGCAAGGCAGCAACCCAAACATGGCAGCAAAGCAAGTAATATCATGAATAAAAAATGAGTCATCAACTTCGTACACATATCAAGAGAGCTCAGCTGGGATCCGAAGTTTTTCATTTCTTCTTAAAGTTGAAACTGAGGACTGGGCTAAGTTTTTCATTTCCTCTATGTGAGGAATGGAATTCGCCCCACGGGAGTTTCAGCATAGATTAAGTAGAAAACATACTCAACCAGAAAAAAGTGACTACACGAAGAGAACACGGCAATCAAACTTGTTTGGTACGAGACCCCATTTTCCATCAGAGTGTAAGCAATTGCCGCCCGCATCAATTCAAGGCTAATCCCGCGATCCTAGTCTTCCACGCCAACATAAACAATCAACATGCATGTACATATGAATGCATGACTTACCTTACTTACCTTGTAGCATTTCAGCACCTATGGCATTATGCAACATGTGAATGATTGATTATGGTAGTTAAATAAGACATAAACATAAAACCCTAATCTAAACATATTAAAGATGAGCAAGCATACAAGACAGAGATTCAGATACGTAAACATATGAAAAGGATTTAAATAGAGGCAAAACATGTGAAGTAAGCAAACCAAACAACATAAGAATTTTGAATTAGGGTTTCTGGGAAAGTGCCTGCGTACGCATGCTCATGGCATGCATTTATGGACTTGTTCACAAATCCTAACCCAGAAACATGAAACAGAAAATAGAGCATAAAAGAAAACCCTAATTCTGACAACCTAACATGCTCAAAACATGCAAGAAAATATAAACCTACTCTAAACACACAGGTTATAACACAAAAAAAGCAAGAAAAATGGATAAAATAGCAAAAGAAAGACTAAAAAGAGAAAAGAAAGATTGAAGTTCGATACCTCAAGCTTTGATTTTGACCGTTCCCCTCAGTCAAATCTATCACAAGTCATTAAACAAGCGATTAGCAACGTTAAACTAAAAGGATTAAGGCCAGAAAAGGTCTCAATCAAATAAAATTGACTTAAGGGTGTTTTGTGAAAAACTCCCTTTTGATTCACTATTTTCTAGTGAATCTTAGTTTTTCCCGTGGGATTTTTGTGTGTGTCTTGAAAATGTACCATGTAAGGCTTTGTATAATGGAAAAAATGAGATTTGGAACGGCTCCCAGACAATGTGGGATTCATTCCAAACCTTAACCATTATTGTAGAAACTTTTCTTTTTCATGCCTCTAAAACCCTAGCTATATACGCAGGAGTATGCCTACGTACGCATACTTTGGCCCACATACTCAGGCCATTGCCCATGTATGTGGGCCAAGGGCCACTTTGGTCTTTTATTTCCAAAAATAGATTTTTGCTTATTTGAAAAAGTTATATTTTCTATTTTAACACTCCACATGTAAATTTGATATTTGATTGGGCTTTAAACTGGCCTTGGCCCTTAGAGTTTGAGCATCATTGGGGAACGGGGGCTCGATTCATAAGGGGTACAAAATGCAGTGTCCATAACGCCTCAAAGCTCATGTTATTTTAATGAAGCCAGCGGTACCTAAAATGCCTAAGGAGTTTTTTTCTAAGGGGTACAGTAGGAGGTTGAAGCAATCGAACCCTTTTTTTGTAACCATATCAAGAGAAGAAGAAGAAGAAGAAGAAGAAAAGAGAGAGAGAGAGAGAGAGAGAGAGAGAGAGAGAGAGAGAGAGAAGAAAAAAAAAGAGCATGAGTGAGAAAAAATATATAAATAATAATGAAAGACGATATAAGGTACCTCGATGGGTTGAAAACCGAAAGACAATCCATGAAAAATTAAAGGAATCCTGCTAGGTTAAGAACCTAGGCAAAAGTTAGGGATCATACCTGAAGAAAAAGAGGACTTCCTGCAAAGAAGCTTCCTTCCTTCCTATGAAAGGCATCCAAGCCATTGAGGGTTTCTACCAAGATCAAGCCCACTAGGTTACCTTTCTTTAGCTCATAAACCACCATGCACATCCAGAGGTCCACACAATATAACATTTGGACCAAGAAGTACCTTGTAAGAGCATATAAGCAAAAGGCACAAATAAAGTATGAACGTGGCCTCTCGTCTACGAGAATGGCTAAGTCGGAAAAGTGTGCAAAAACCAAGCTAAGGTTGAGTTTGCCAAAGACGCACCACTTATTTGCCATAGCAAGAGGGACGCCTAACACAATTTGCAAACAAAGAGGGGAGATCCCCACCCATGGTAAGGATGAGAAGATCATCAATCTCTGATTCACCCATGATGGCATTAAATTCTTCAATAGTGGGGCATAGTTCTACTCCATTGAAGTAGATAACATGCCGAGTAGGGACCCAATAGTTGGCAGCAACACGAAGAAGAGGCTCATCCACCCTTATTTGATAGTATGGAAAGACATAAGAAAGACCGTAGGGGGCAATGGAATCCTTGAAATCAGGACCAAGCCTCCTAATCCAAGTCGAGATATCGAGTGGAGAGTTTTTTGCCATTGGGGGACCTTAGAAAAGTGCTCTCTGAGTTGAAAATACGTTGGTGAGGGTTTCGGGACCCAAACGGCTACTTTTATACTTAATTAGGGCAATTAGGTTTTCCTCTAATTCACGGCCCACATAGGCAAGGTCAACCCTGTGTACACGAAGTCAAAGTTGTGTATGCAGGCCCATCCCCACGTACACCAGCGCTTGGCAGAAACTAACTCTCCTTTGTTTTAAGCATGGTTTTTCCACTCCAAGGAATCCCTAGGGTTCCTACGACCTAAAGGATCATTTAAGGCATATTTCAAGCACAAGATTTCAAGCATCAAAGAAGCAATATTGTATGGAAACATACAATTAACCATATATCTTGTAAATTAAGTACTAGTCTCAATTAAAAGCATAAATGTAAAAAGATGTTCTTAAGTACAACCCTTTGCCTCAAACTGAATTCAAACATTTGCTAAAAGAAATTAAAAAAAAAAAAAAAAAAACAACAAAAATAAAGAAATATGTGTGTTATATGCCTTTGTGTCTTGACTGCAGGTAATCAATGGTGTCGCCACTTCCTTGGTTGGTAGCTAAGATTTGCCTTTAAATCATCCTCATCACCACCATTGTCATCATCATTGTCATCATTAGCATCATCATCATTACCACTGCTCGGGTAGGTCGCCCCTCCAGGATTGTACAAGCTTTTTGAATAGATGGTCAACTCCGGCTTGAGATTCCCAACTAACCATTCCAACTCCTCATGCTCTTGGATGGTGAGCTGCAATTTGAAGAAAGAAGGGTTAGTGATCGAGAAAAAAGGAAAGACAGCAAGAAGAAAAAAGAACAAGGGGAAAGAGGAACTCACCGCCCGGGTGGTTGGAGGGAAAGGGAAGCCCATAACATTGGGATTATGGGGCACGGACCTCCAGCTTGAGATTCCCAACTAACCATACCAACTCCTCATGCTCTTGGATGGTGGGCTACAATTCGAAGAAAGAAAGTTTAGTGACCGGAAAAAAGGAAAGATAACAAGAAGAAAAAGAACAAAGGGAAAGAAGAACTCACTGCCTGGGTGGTTGGAGGAAAAAAGTAGCCCATAACATTGGGATTACGGGGCATAATGCGCTCCTAAGCAAAGCCATCAAGGTTGTAAGCATAGACTATCCAAGGGAGATATGGAGGATCAATTGGCTCGCCGGTAGCACGCTCCTTTTGCTATAGTTTTCCACCATTAGAAGCCATGACAAACAAGGTAAAGGAAAAGAAAAAGAAGAAGAAGAGATTGAGCATACACATGAATAGTAAGGGAAGGCATGAGGTGGGTGATGTTGAATTCCTCATAGTCCAATCCATCAAGGAGCCGCTAAGCATAAGGAACGCCACTCTTCCACGAGTTATACTTGGCATCGATCATGGAGTGTGAGGCAAGCATGAACTCCGGAGGATTCATTAGAATCTGTGGATCATCTTTACCCACTAGTTGACACTGCAGCATTTCCGCAAAGTAAAGTGTCCTCAAGCCCGCTCCTTTGAAGGGCTGGGTAATCTCCAAAGTAATGATGGCAGTAGCTTCCAAACCTGAAGAAGTAGGAAGTGGCTGGCCGGCCCATGGAGTCTAGTTGACCTATAATGATACAAGGTTAGAAGAAGAGTATCCTAAGGGAAATGCATAAGGAAGCATGAAAACTGGAACTCTTAAACTTACCTTATCTGAAGTTAATCCGGCAAGGTGGGCCCTCACTCGAGGGAATTCCCTCAAATTTAGATTGGTGCCTAGAGTTATGAGGCTATACCTAACAATCCACTGCTATAAAAGGAAGCACAAGCCATAAGTTAGATACAAGATGGTATATTTTACAAGATGATAGTTTGTAAGATGATACAGTTTGCAAGACTACAAGCTATAAATGAAAATACAAGAGATGGAAAGAAAACTAACCTCAAGGAGCTTCCAAGACCCCACAAGTTATCGTAAGGTGGTCCGGCTAAGAGTGTCAAGGATAGAGTAAAGATAGGCAAGACATGCCTGCTTCTAGTTGGCCTTCCGTGCATTTGCAAAATCTTGAAAAAGGGTCAACCACCTTATGGACACCGTTTTCCCACCATTAGTGAAGAGATAAGCTCCCAAAAAATGTAAAAGAAAAGCCTTAGCCATCCAAATGTGCTCCTCCATAGTCCTTTGTGGGAGAAGCATGCAATCTGACACCAAGTCAAAGTAACGGATGGTCTCGGTGGAGTACTTCCTCCCCAACATGTCAAGACCCAGCTAGATGCTCGACACATCGTCCAAATTAATGATGACCCCCTTGAAGCTAAGGTTGGTCATGCGGTGGAAGTCATAGGGAGTCATCGTCATCTCCCGCTCAGCAATATGGAAGGTATGAGTAGTATCCCACCACCTCTCAATGAGGCATTGCAACAAAGTAGCACTTGCAGACTTTTCCGGCAAAATGCCAAGGATGGGCTCAAAGCCCGCTTTTCAGATGTAAGCCCTAGTTTCGGGAACAAGGAGGTTGTACCACTCCACCACCTTGTTAGTGCTTCCCCTATCAGTATAAGGGGATGAGGACTGTAAAAGAAAAAGATAACACTAGGTTCTTGATTCAAGTGAAAATGATGAAACATGATGTTTTCAATGCAAGAATAAAGATAAAAAAGAAGGATGCAGTGATGTTTAGGTGCAAAAATGACAAAAAGGGGTGTTGGGTTTGCATATAGAAGTGAAACAGTGGAAAAAGAAGTGAAAATGAGTAGAGTAAGGCCTCTACCAAGCATCTCATGTACGCGAATCAAGACCCACGTACGCAGGCATGACCCCGCGTACATAGGCCAAAACCCACGTATGCAGAGACTCAAGAATAAACCTACATACGCAAGAACAGACCTGTGTACACACAAGTCTAAGCTACATACGCAAGCTAGAGCCCATGCGTGCAGAAGCAAAGACAAAATGTGTCCTTCGACATTTTTAAGCATATATCATCCAAAATCAATCCTAAACATGTTCCTACCCCTCCTAATGTGTCAGGTTTTCATCTAAACCCATCCTATAACAAAACCTAAGCATTACATGGCCAAAACACATCAAAACAAAAGATCAAAGAGAAACTTGAAAATGAGAAAAGTTTGGAAAACTTACAAATTCAGCCACAAGGATGTGATTCTCTGGCCGGTATGTCAATGAAGGAGACTCCACCAATCTCACTGCTCCACTCCAACGAGTGAAGAGAAATGCATCGGAGGAAAGGACGTAAGAAGTCTTCTTGGCCTTGGAAGCCATTGAAGGAGATGAAGAGAGTCTAGAGAGAAAAATGAAAGAATAAGGGAGTTTTGAGAGAATGGGAGAATCAGATGATGTGAGGAAAGGAGAGAAGAGGGAAGTTTTTATAGAGAAAAAATGGGAAGTTGATAGCTAAACTACATGTAGTTTAGGCCTCACCACTAAATTACGTGTAGTTCAGTCATGAACAGTAAAAAAAAAAATTCAAAAAATTCAAAAAAGAAAAACATGTCAAGATTGCCCCAATTAGGCACAAAGTCACCAAGGACCCCCTCAATAAGCAGTAAAGGAAGCAGAAGACTCTTCCCCTAATGAAGCATGTACATCCCAAAACCATTTCCAATAGATCGCATAAACTTAAGAACACTATTCCCAATAAGGAAGCAGAAGATTCATCCCTAGTGGATCAAGCATATCTAGAACATCATCCCTATGAAGGAGGTAGAAGATTCTTCCTTGATAGAACAATCCCTAGTGAAGAAGCAGAAGATTCTTACCCAGTGGATCAAGTGCACCTAAAGTACCCCCAATAAGGAAGCAAAATATTCTTCCTTAAAGTCCTTGTTATACCATGAAAGAAGTAGAAGATTCTTCCCCAGTGGATCACACATCTACAAAAGTTACATTACTCCTCAGCGAGTCCATTTCTACTACTCTTCAACAAGTTTCTCATCCCCAAGTAAGTCATGAAAGAGGCAGAAGATTCCTCCATATACATACCTACTCCTCAGCAAGTTTTCACCACCCTTGTGGATCCAACAATCAAGACTACTCATGCACATATCCTCAGAGAATTGAACATGCAGGCACGGTAGAAAAGGGTAGAAATAGAGATAAAGAAAGAGACCAAGGTCAACCCGAGGCAAGAGCCTCACCAGAAAAGGTAGAGAAAGAAGTGAAGAAGACAAGAGGAGCAAGTCACCTGGAGAAGTTTGAGGTAAGAGCCCCAGATGGACACCACAGAGACTGTATCCTTTTGTTGCTTGTTGGGTTAGCTCGAAAAGTGCCCTTGTTTGTTTTTCTTTTTCTTTCTAAGTGACTCTAGGATAGTGAGTCACTCACTATTTGCTTGTAAGTGGCAAAACAGGTTCTGTGATAATGAACCTATCATTGCTCATTTCCCGACAACAAAGGTGGGACTTCAGACATACGAATCCCATGCAACTCTCCGGAGTTGCACCCCGCCCCATGTATGTGTGATGTGTGTCATGTGCATGAGTTGGGCCCAAGCTGTACGTTGAAATAAAATGTTTTCTCTTTTATTCTTTTGATTCCGTTAGCGAAACTCATGAATCAAAATAGGGGCATTTGTAGACACCGCATTTTGTACCCCTTACGACTCATGCCCCCGTTCCCCAATGATGTCCAAACTCTAAGGCCTAAGGCCAATTTAAAGCCCAATCAGATACCAAATTGACTTAAGGAGTGTTAAAATGGAAAATATAACCTTTTAAATGAGCAAAAATCTATTTTTGAAAATAAAGTAACCAAAGTGGCCCTCGACCCATGTACGTGGGTCAAAGCATGTGTACGCAGGCACACTCCTGTGTACACAGCTAGGGTTTCAGAGACATAAAAAATGCAAGTTTTTTGTAATAATGGTTGAGGTTTGGAATGAATCCCACATCGTTTGGGAGCCATTTCAAACCCCATTTTTTCCACTATACAAAGCCTTACATGGTATATTTTCAACACACAAAGAAATCCCATGGGAAAAATACAAGATTCACTAGAAAGTAGTGGATCAAAAAGGAGTTTTTCACAAAACACCAAACCCCATTTTTTCCACTATATAAAGCCTTACATGGTATATTTTCAACACAAAGAGATCCCATGGGAAAAATACAAGATTCACTAGAAAGTAGTGGATCAAAAGGGAGTTTTTCACAAAACACCCTCAAGTCAATTTTTTTTTTTATTAAGGCCTTTTCTGGCCCCTAATCCTTTTCATTTAACGTTGCTAATTGCCACTTTTATTGAATTATGGTAGATTTGATTGAGAGGAATGGTCAAAATCAAGCTTGAAGAGCTTTTCTTTGAGGTATTAGTTCAAACTTTGTTTTTTCATTTTCTTTTCTTTTTATGCTTTTAATTCTTCTATTTGTCTTGTTTTTTTTTTATAACTTGTTTTGATATGCTTCTCTAGTCTAGGTTTACGTTTTTATATGTTTAAAATGCATGTAGGGTGTTAGATTTAGTGTTTTAAGCTTGGTTGTGCTTTTAGGGTTTTCTGGGCAAAAACTTGTGTACACATAATCTTGCTTGTGCACGCAAGCTTGTTCTTGGGTATGCAAGTTGTTGCCCAGAAACCCTAATTTTTATTTTGTTTATTTTATTTATGCTTTCACATGTTTGTTTGTTTAGCTTCTTTTCCCATGCCTTTATGCTTTCAATGTCTATATTTCACATGTTTAATTGCTTGTTTTGTCTCACATATTAGAATTAGGGTTTATTTTGTATTCTCTTTGTTTCAATGCCATGATCATTCATTCACATGCTCATGCATGATGCCATAGGTGCTGAGTTGCTGCAAGGTGAGTAAGGGTAAGTCATACATTCACATTCACATGCATATGTGTTGTTATGTTTTGTTTGATGAACATGTACATGTGTTGTTGTGTTGCTTTTTGTGTTTAATTGATAAATGATGTACTTGCTGCCATGATTAAGTTGCTGCCTTATATATGACATAATAGGATTTTCACATGTTAGATGAATGCTAGGGTTGTATATGTGTGGTTTGGTTTCTTATGCTTTATGGATGGATATGTATGTGTTTTAGAATGATGATGTCATGTTGTATGCTTAGATGTATGCTAGAGTGCGCGTGAGTTTAGGACAAAGTATTGAACATGATTTTATTGAGTTTAAGACGTAAGACACAACAACGAGAGGCCAACCTTAGGGTTGGGTGGTCATGGGTGTCTAACACCTTCCTAAGAACGTATCTAAACTTCGAACCCATATCTCTGGTAGTAAGATCAATGGTTCTTCCTTGAAAGGACGCCATATTCATGGTTCCTAGTTCATTGCAAAACTAAGTGGCGACTCCTTCTGTTATGTCCACAAGGAGGAATGATGAGAATCAATAAGCACCATTAAAGGATCCATTGCATATTCCAGTTGGGCCTATTACTACAGCAAGATTCAAGAAGATCAAAGAAGCACTTAGTGGGCTGATTCAAAAGATTTAGGCTGAGTCTAAAATGGGACATTCCAAGCTTGGCCCAGTGGAAGATGAAGACGTAATAAATTTAATCTCTACCAATTAATGGCTAATTGACTTTCCTTCCTTAGGCGTGATTTGTTCCAGCAATGGTGTGCATTAATGGCCGATTGACTTTCCAGTTCCATACCTATTTTGGCTGATTGACTTGCCTTCCTTAAGCGTGATTTCCTTGCCCACTTCAGTCTATTTTTGGCATGGAGGAGTTGCTAATTTCAGACCAAATCAACCTTAATTTTAGTATTCTATTAATTAGTCCCCTTTTTTTTTTTTTCCAGACCAAATCATCCTTAATTTTAGGCTCCTATTATTTAGTCCTTTTTTAGCTATGTTTTATAAATAGCCTGCACTCATTGTAATCAAGGGACGAATGATTGAATAAAAATCATAGAAAAACATGAGGCTTGCTTCTTCTCTTGGTTCTTCACTGAACTTGTGAATTTATCAAGGATTCTTCCTTGTGGCATTCAAATTTTATACCTTCGGTTCGTGATTCAATTATAATCACTGGGTCGAGGTTTGTTACTTTATACCTTTAGTTCGCGTTTCATTTATAGACGTTGGGTTGGTGTTTTCTATCAAAAATCGAAATTTTAGCTTTCTGGAGCAAGTATTCCAATATTGTTTGTTGGGTTTCAAAGTGTGTCGATTGAGGTTTGCATCAATTACTTATATTTCATTCATTTTTATTCATTTGTTTTAAAACATCCAATTAATGTTACTTAATTCTATTCCATTCTTTTCCATTCGTTTTCCTTGTTTAAATACATTTCATTCATTTCCATTCCCTTATGATCATTTCATTTCATTCCCTTGTAAACTCCCAAATGAAGTCTAAAGGTAAAATTCTAATTTTGAAATTTCAAGATGTAAAGTCTAAATACTCTCAAATTTTAGGAGTAAAATCTAAATTCTAAAACGTTAAATATAAAATCTAATCACCTTCAAATTTTATAGAATAAAATTTAAATTATGATATTTTAGGGTATAAAATAAATACCTTCAAACTTTAAAGATATAATTTGTAATTTAGCTAAGAAAGTGAGTGAGCAGGAAGAATTAATGGTTCGTTAACTTTCCTATTACTTTCTTTGTTCCCCACTAGAGTTGGCGCAACAGTAATTATGTAAGCCTTCGTCAAAAGAAGAGGAAAAGAAAGTATGCTCTCTCTTTCGTTAGCCGCATGGCCGACACATTGGATCTGTAAAATGTCTAAGAAACAGAAAGGTGAAAAAAATAAAAAGCACGACACTTTCATCAATCCTGGTTGTCCCAAGCGTGAGCGATGAACTAGCAAGAATGATGAAAGTGCCGTCAGTTCTCGTGTTTGTTTGCTTTTTTATTTTTTTTAAAAGCTAAGCAGCTAGACTTTTTTCTATTTTTTTTTTTTAAGAGAAAGATAAGTGAAATTTTATTAAAAAATTAAGACAAATCATATCAGAATACATCATCCAAATTCATCCAAATTCTCAGGCAGATCTATTACTTAAATATCAATGTCAGCAAATGAAATTGTTTTCCTAGCTAAACCATGAGCTAACCTATTCCCTTCCCAACAAATATGCTGAAACTTGCATTGCCTCAAATAACCCCCTAAAGTCTCATTGACAATGTCACCAAACAAAGTATTACAGCACCCCGGACAGTTCAAGGCTTGAATAACCCGAAGACTATCTCCCTCTGGAATTACATCGAAAAGACTCAACTCTCTGGTGAAGTCCATAGCTCTTCTTGCTGCCAGAGCTTCAGCCATCTCCACGGTTCATGTTAAACCAACCTTCTGACTCAAAGCAGCTATAACATGACCTGAGTGATCTCGGTAAACAACTCCAATTCCTGCACAGTTCGAATCTTCAAAAATCGCAGCATTGAAGTTAGCTTTGTAACTACCGTCAGGGAGAGGAGACCAATGAGTCTTGAGGACGACGAACAGGACCCTGCTGCACCTGTTTATTGGCTTCCCAGAATTCGCGAACCATCTCCCTTGCACTATCCTCAATTTCATGGAGTTGCCATGAAGGTTGACTTAACTCAATTATAGTAGCAAGAAGCAATTTTTAAACTGAAGCGGCTTTCAAGCACACTCCATCACATTCCGAGCTATTCTTGTCACTCATTTTCTTGAATTCTTACTTTGCAAAGCCCAGAAAATGGTTTTGGAAATTTTTGGAGAGGCATTTCTTTCTGCACTCCTTGGACCGCTGTTTGATAGGCTGACTTCTCCCTTAATAAAAAAATTCTTCGGAGACAGTGACAATCAGAGCCTCCTAGAGAAGCTGCGGAGTTATCTCCTGACTGTTAACGCAGTGCTCATTGATGCAGAGGAGAAACAGATCACGAATCCGAGGGTT
The DNA here is from genome assembly GCA_035136125.1 of Quercus rubra. Classification (NCBI taxonomy): domain Eukaryota; kingdom Viridiplantae; phylum Streptophyta; class Magnoliopsida; order Fagales; family Fagaceae; genus Quercus; species Quercus rubra. The sequence continues at coordinate 47,502,901 of CM068734.1, forward strand.
AAGGAGTGGGTCAATCAGCTCAAAGATGTTGCCTACCAAGCTGACGATCTGTTGGACGAGATCGACACAATAGCCTTGAGCCGTAAGTTGAAAGATGAAGCTAAAGTCAAGGGAAAAGTCAAGGTCAAGCAAAAAGTCAAGGTCATGGCAAAACAGGTACTGGATCTATTCCCTAATAGTAATAGTAATGAAGAAAAAGAAGTCAGTGTCAAACTAGATACAAAGATGGAATCCAGGCTGAAAAAGATAGTTGAAAGACTAGGGTACTTAGCAAAGGAGAGAGATCTCCTCGATCTCAAGGAAAGTGTAAGACCGAAACCACCACCCATGTTACCCACAACTTCTTTAGTAGATGAAAATTCTAAAGTGTTTGGTAGAGATAAAGTTAAAGAAGAGCTAAAAATATTCCTGCTTTCTGATAATGCACAAGACAACGAAATCCCTGTGATTGCAGTAACTGGGATTGGTGGGGTTGGCAAGACAACCCTCGCTCAGTTTTTGTATAATGACTTAGAAGTGGTGAGAAATTTTAAATTGAGAGCTTGGGTATATGTTTCAGAAGAATTTGATGTTTTTAAGACGACCAGAACCATTTACGAATCATTCACTTTAAGGAATTGTAATGTCAGAGATCTGAATGTTCTTCAAATCAGACTAAGGGAGAAGTTGAAGAAAAAGAGATTTTTGCTTGTTTTAGATGGCATTTGGAATATGAATTTTAGTGATTGGGATTTGCTTTCAAAACCCTTAATAGTTGGGGACTGCAAGAGTAAAATTATTGTGACAACTTGTAATCAAAGTGTAGCATCAATCATGCGCGCTGTTGTTACTTATCGGCTGCCACATTTGTCAGATGAAGATTGCTGGTCATTATTTGTAAAACATGCATATAGGACTAGCAACCCTGAAGAACCTTTAAGAACGATTGGCATGAAAATTGTGAAAAAGTGCAACGGCTTGCCTTTAGCCGTGAAAACACTTGGCAGCCTCTTGCGCTCAAAAGTAGAAGTTGAGGAATGGCAATGTATAATGAATAGCAAGATATGGGATCTACCTAATGATAAGAGTAGCATACTTCCAAGTTTAAGATTGAGTTATTATCATCTGCCTTCACATCTCAAACAATGCTTCAGTTATTGTGCGATGTTTCCTAAGGATTATGAGTTTGAAAAAGAGAAATTAGTTCTCTTGTGGATGGCTGAAGGTTTCTTGCAACAACCAAAAGGTAAGGAAACAATGGAAGAGATTGGGGGCGTGTATTTTAATGAACTATTATCAAGATCATTTTTTCAACCATCAAGTTACAACAATTGGTGCTTCGTGATGCATGAGCTTGTCAATGATTTAGCTCAATTAGTTTCTGGAGAATTCTGTTGCAAGTTTGAAGATGGTAACTCACGAGCAATTCCAGAAAAGGCTCGGCATTTTGCATGCTTGGCGGAACGACTTGATGGCCCTGAGAAATTTGTGGGCCTTTCGGAGTTGAAGTCCCTGCGAACCTTCCTTCCATTAAGCACTTCAAATTTTAGTCAATGCTGTGACTTAAGTACAACGGTTATTGATGGATGGTTGCCTAGTATGAAACGTTTGCGTGTGCTTACTTTTTCTTGTTATAAAATCACTAAGCTGCCCGACTCTTTGGGCCAATTGATACATCTTCGCTATTTGGACCTTTCTCAAACATTAATCACAAAGTTACCCAGCTCGACATGCTCTTTACATAATTTACAGACGCTGTTGTTGTCAAGGTGTCGTAATTTCACCGTGTTACCAGTAAACATGGGAGACCTTCTTAATTTACGACATCTAGATGTCAGTGAAACCAACTTAATAGAGCTGCCACCTGAATTTGGAAGATTAAAGAATCTCCGAGTGTTGACTGATTTTGTTTTAAATGGAGATAGTGGTTCAAAGATAAGTGAATTAGGCAAACTTTCACATCTTCGTAGTTCACTTTCCATCTCAAAGCTGGAGTACGTAGGTGATGCTGCAGAAGCTTTAGAGGCCAACTTGCAAAATAAGAATTATCTAAAGAAGTTAGTTTTCAAATGGACAGATGATGCTCATGGTGTACATAAACAAACAGTTGTACTTGAAAATCTGCAGCCTCACAAAAATTTGGAGAAGCTTACGATTGAAAAATATGGTGGTTCAAAGTTTCCCAATTGGTTAGGTGATGCCTCTTTCTCTAATATGGTGCTCGTACGACTTAGCCAGTGCAGAAATTGCACATCCTTGCCACCACTGGGTCAGTTATCTTCTCTTCAAGAGCTCTACATTGAAAAAATGGGAGGATTACGAGTGTTGGATTCTGAATTTTGTGGGAACAACCACTTTCCATTTGGATCTCTAAAAACTTTATCATTTGAGGAGATGCCACGTTGGGAACGTTGGATGCATGAAGGTAAATTCCCATCCCTCAGAGTGCTTCGAATAAGACAATGTATTGAATTGATAGAGAGGTTACCGGAGCAAGCTTTCCTGCCATGTCTCCAAACATTGGAATTATCCAATTGTACAAATATCTCACAGTTTCCAGAAGGCAGCTTGCCTCTTCACCTAACGTCCTTGGTTATTACCAATTGCAACAATCTCACGCCTCAGAAGGAATGGGGTTTACAGGGAATGGTGGCTCTAACTCGTTTTGAGATTGAAGGTGGATGTAGCAACGTGACGTCTTTTCCAGAAGAGGGGCTGCTACCGAATACTCTCACTTTTCTTCGAATTAGCAGACTTCCAAATCTCAAATTCCTAGTCAATGGTCTTCGGGACGTCACCTCGCTTGAAACGCTGGATATCAATTGTTGTGAGAAGCTTGAGTCGATGCAGGAATTGCCCAACACTCTTACTTCTCTTCTTATCAAGAAATGCTTGTTGCTTGGCCCTCGTTGTGAAGAGGGAGGTGAAGATTGGCCCAAGATTTCTCATATTGCTAGCATAAGTATTTCTCATAATTAATGAATTACCCATGTACAGAAACATGTAGCCACCACATGTCATTCGGGTACGTTTTCTATATTCTAGTATTCTACATGGGTGGCCCAATATAATTTGGTGCCTAAGACGAAAAATTTATGCATTGTCTTTAATATGTAAATATTAATTAAACAAAATTATTTAATAATAATTAAATCAAGGTTAATTTGATACATTAAATACATAATTTGAAGAATAATACCAACTAAACTAATGTTAATTTCAAATAGAGAATTGAATATCATAGTTGAACCATAAATTTTAATAAAAAGAAATAAAAATATACTATAAATAAAAAAGATACTTTATTTTGGATATATGATGACACATAGTAAAGAATAGTTGTAATCTAATTTTTAATTTTATATCTAATTTTTAGTTTGTGGCTTTGTAGGATATAAGTTTACAAAAATTAAAGTCTCAAACTATTTGGGGAGATTAATCTGTAATTGATGATTTAATACATTTGCAACCTTTTTTTTTTTTTACATTAGGGTTTCAATTGGGTTAGGTTTCTATTGATCTTGTACTTTGAGAGTCTTTTTTTATTTAGAAACAATATTTTGAGAGTTTTAATAGAAAAGAAAAGGAAAAATGCACTAAAAGTGCTATAAAATATTCACAATATGATGTAATAATAACTCTCAATGATGTACTTCATCAATCTAATTAATGAATGTTTAAATCATTTTTTTGTGATCAATAATATGTCAATTTCATTCTCAAAAAAAAAAAAAAAAAAAAAAAAAACATGTCAATTTGAAAGTCAAAAATAAAATCTGTAGTATTCTTAGCGTTATTAATAAACAAAAAACAAATGTAAGTAAATATAATTTTATAAAAATTTGGGCGTTTGATAATGGGAGAGGGGACCTTTTTCCTAATGGAAAGTGGGGCCTTAGGCCTAGGCCTAAGTTGCCTAGGCCTTGGGCCAGCCCTGTCTACAAATATGCTAGAGTATTGGTTGAAAATTAACTTAAATTCTTATCATAAATTGGTTATTGATTTGAATTTTATTGCTTTGAAGGAAGGTGTTTTCCGCGTTAATGAAATTGCGTGATATTGTTCATCAACCAAAGATTAGAATTCGATCATACACATTGCATGTAAGGATTGTGGCCCAAAATTGGAAGCCCCGGTCCAAGGTATTTCTCTTCTATGTGATGTATTATTGGGGTAATTATTTATTTTTGAATTGAAATATTTCTACGTTGAAACATACACATCCCTGGTTCTTTAGAAAATTGTGAGATGCTTGGTAGCTTTAGGTATTGAAATAGATCTTCTCATAAAAAGAAAAATGAAAAGGGAAGTGAAATAGACCAGACCTACTTGTGTTTGCATGTTTGTTCATTTCTTTTAAGTGTGAGGGAGAACTAATGGATGTATTGGGTCTTGAGACTCTGTGCGTATCAATTTGTGAGTTGAGATTGAAAGTTTTGAGTGATTTAGTTTACTCTTTATAATTGTATTTGTGAGTATCCTATAATTCTGTGAGTGTTACTTGTGAAAGTTATTTTGAGTCCTGTAATCCATATCGTAGATAGTGAATTGTGGTTGGCTGAGATGGCTCCCTAATTTTCCATTATATATAGTATTCAAATCATAAAAAAGTACAAAATATAGAAAAATGTAGTTATTGACCCTTCCTCAGATTTTAGAATTTAGGCCTTTTAACTCCTCAATCCTTTTGAATTAGTCATGAACGACCCAAAAAAGAATCCTTAAAAAGTTATAATTACTCTTCAAAGTTTTGAATTAGTAATGAAATATACCCATTAATCCCATTTTTAATTGTCAGCCCGTAACCCCTCCAAATAGAAAACCCGTTTTCTTCTTTAATAATTCCAAATTGTAAATATAAGGCACAAATATATATATATATATATATATTCAATCTTACAAACCACAGAGATACGATTACTGTGTACATGCACTATTCCCTCGCCACACTGCCATGATGTCCTCTCCACAGCTCCAACCTCCAACACACCCGACTGGTGATCACCACTGGTATCTCTCTTCCTCTATTTGGGTTTTTATCGTTGTTTCCATATCTCCTTGTTGGGGAGATAAACATCTTGGGGAGCTTTCTTGAGTAATTAATATAATATATAAATACACACTTTAACCCAAAGAACCTAAACCAAATGGGGATATGCTCAATTATGTTATATTAACAACTTATTCTTCTCATAATTATTCAATGTGAGACTTCACTCACACATGTAAACCTAACAATCTCACACTCACGTGTGAGTCTCTGCCTCTTTGTGAACTTCAAGACCTCTCTGTGAGTCATGAACAAGTCCTACTCGCTCGCCCTTATCTAATGAGCTTTTTCCTTCACTAATGCATCATCCATGGGCTTCCATATGTCAACCCTGCACGTCTTTTATCCTCCATGGGAACCTCACACCTCACCATTGTCTAGCGACTCTAGCACCATTGGCAATAATACTCCTTTGTTGGGCTTTTCTAAGATCATTTTTGTGGGCTTTATAGGCTTGCTTGGTGCTATATATCGTCTCTACTCCAACTGCGAAAGGGACTTACCCTACTCCATTTGTAAAAGGGCTTCAAGAACACACACCATGTTCCCACTTCAACTACAAAAGAAATCTTGATAACTTTGCCACATTTACACCACACCACCATGAGCTCTGATATCACTTGTTAGGGAGATAAACACCTTAGGGAGGTTTCTTGAATAATTAATACAACAAATAAGACACACTTTAATCCAAAATGCCTAAGCTCAATGGGTATGTTCTCAATTTTGTTATATTAACTACTCATTTTTCTCATAATTATTCAATATGGGACTTCACTCATACATGTAAACCCAACACTCTCTGGATGTCTCTATTGTGAGCTCTTGAATTTTTTGTTTTCTCTCTCACATACAGTAGATAATTACTTGACTAATTAATTAATGAGAACCACAAAAGGCTGAATATGTGAATATTTTATCAGTTGATGGGTACTTGTGTTGATGCAGTTTATGGGTACTTATGTTATAATATATTAGACTCATCACACATGCTTTGCGCGTGCGATTAGGCTCTTATTTTATTTTATTTTATTTATTTTATTTTGGATTTAGTGAAATAATGTTTAAAAGTGAGATAAAGATAGAGTCCTAATTTTTAGGATCTTTCGCCACGTGAGAATTGATAAAAGTTTGAAAGCCTAAAACTTAGGAAGTTTTTTAAAAATAGTAAATTACTCTTTTACCGGTTTGTGTTTTTAAATTTAAAATTATTTAACTAAAAGATAGGGGTATTTTCAAGAATTTGTATAAGGATATTTTAGTACGTAAAATTATAAAACTCAAATAGGGAATCCTATTATTAATAGTATAGATAATAAAACTTTATTAAAAAAAGAAAGTTAATTTTTTTTCTATAATATTAATGTCTTTTTGAAAACAAAAAATACTTCATTTTTGAATAATATATGGTAGATTAGTGATGTTTGAACCTTAAATGTCATGGAAATACTGATAAATGTTAGCCAATTGAGCCAGTGTTATTAAACCCGGCCCGGCCGGTCAAACTAGTGACTTGGTGACTTGACGCATTGACCGAGCAGAGTGATCAACTGGATTGGAAAAATATGTGACCCGGTCAAAATTGGTGCGACCCGTGTGACCCGGTTGGGTTTTCAAATTTTCATAATTCTCAAAACCTACTGCTATGGGATGTTACTATGCATAATTTTTTTTTTTATTTTATTTTTTTAATTTTTTTTTTATGCTTTGAAGTCTGAATATATGTACTTGGCCAACAATTAGCATGTAAGTATGACCATATAACTCTATGCCACCAACTATCTTCTTCTTTTTTTTTTTTTTCTTTTTTTTTTTTTTTTTTTGTCTTGTACAGTGTGAGCGTGTGAGAGATTGAGAGAAATACGCATTAGAGTTTGAGATTTTCATTTTTATTTATTAATACATAATTTTTAGACACGTAAAAAGATTTTCTTTAACAAAGACTTTGTTGCAATCTTATGACATTTTGTTTTTTTTCCTTGTAAATTTTATAGAATTTCTAATGTTATTGCATACGAAACATTGATTTTGAATTATAATGGCGAGTTTAATATAGGCATATGCCTATTTTTTTTGTTTTAATTTACATATTTAGGTTTTGATTTCTCAAACTTAATTTTATATATATTTCATTTTTAAAATTTTATTATTTGATCCTGTGGTTCAACCAATGACCCACTGGTTGAACCAGTGACCTAGTGACCCAGCTCATAGACTGAGTCAACGTCTGGTTTGAGTTTAGTAACTATAAATTGAGCTATAAGACTCTTGGTAAAGCTATGCTATTAATACTGCTCTGTTATACTTATATCCAAGTAACGTATGTTTCTTTTTTCTTTTTTTTTGAGAATGAAATAACGTATGATTCTTGATTATGTGAATAGACAATAGGTTCCTCACGTCTATCAAGTGAGGAGTGATTCTCAATCAAAATAAATAAAGTGAGGAGTGATCCAATAGTGACATAACTATCAATATCTCGACAATGATAAAAAACAAATTTACAAATCAATCATGCTTAATATATTATGACAGATTTTAAAACTTTTCAATACATCATTATCAAATAGTAAGGGCAGTTTGGTAGGGTGAATTCTTGTTTTTGTTTTCAAAATAGTGTGAAAACAATTTTTTTTTTTTTTTAAATTTGGTTTGAAACCCGTTTTTAGAGAACCTTTTTTTTGCAATATGCGTGCTTGACTTCCATTTTTAAAAAGAATCAGTATGTAACCCGTGCTTACACACAAGAATGATGAATTATAATAGTGTTATTGATGTTAGTTTGAGTTATTAAACATATAGGATATAGTTCAATCTGGAAATTTAAAGGTACTAAAATAATTTTTACTTGCAATTTTCATGATATTAGTTACGCCAATTTTCTCATTACATTGCTATTATTTCTATAATTTTGAAAATTACTATTGGATACTATATATACAATATCAATTTACAATTATTGTCTGTGAAATTATACTAAATACAATACAAAATAATATAATAAATTGGTCAAATAATATCTCCTAAATTGAATGTGGATAGGTACATGATTTCGTTCAGCTCAATTATAGTTTGTTACATTCATTATCTTCGTATACAAAATATATGAATAAAAATAGTATAAAAAATATGCTTACTAGTCTAGAGAAAAAATAACGGCAAAAATATAAATAATTTAATTTTTATGAAAAACTAACAAAAGCAAAATTCAATTTTTATTCTAATTGAACTCTCTCTCTCTCTCTCTCTCTCTCTCTCTCTCTCTCTCTCTCTCTCTCTCTCTCTCTCTATATATATATATATATATTACCTAGTTAGTAATGGACTGTACATAGTTATGGTATATTATATAAATGACATATATTTTAATTGTTTTTAGTTATACCAAAAAAATGGCTCATAAATATAAAATCATTCAAACTTTTTCTTCCAATAATTTTATATAGAGAGTTAAATAAATGATTAGGTTTTTATGATTTCCTTATATTGGATTCCTCGTTTTCTACACTAAATTAATTCATTTGGCATAAAAATTAAAAAAAAAAAAAAAAAAAAAAAAAACTTAGATTAGATGGGATGCGTGGTGCAAAATTAAACTCTAATTAAAATCCAATTTTCACACTAAATTTACTCACTTGGCACAAAATTTTAAAAACTTAGATTAGATGAGATACATGGCGCAAAATTAATTAGACTCTAGGTGAATTCCCATTTAAAATTTAATTGGATTTTCTCTCAATTTCACCCATTAATGTAGATAGATTATTCAAGAACTAAAAGCAAAAGAAGATGATGTTTGAGTTTTTCTTTTCTATTTTTGAAAAAAATGTTATTTTTTGACAAAAAGTAATACGTAGTAGATTGCAAACACTTGAGTAGTAAGAAAGTCATTTGAATCAAATATAGGGTGAGTTTGGTTCAGCTTTTTGATATTGTGTTTTTTGAAAAACTTGCGGTTTCAAAAAGTACGGTATGAAACTAGCTTTTTTAAAAGCAGAGCATTTAGTAAAAGTTGTTAAAAAATGCTGAGTATTTGGTTAGCACTTATCAAATTTGTTGTTTGATGTGTAAATTACCATAAAGGACAATATATATATATATATATATATATAGATAGATAGATATATAGACATATATATATATATATATATATATATATGTCTATATATCTATCTATCTATATATATATATAAGACAATTATTTGTTTTAATTATCAAATTTGATTAAAGCTACGCACACAACATTTTGTATAAAAATTTGTTATTAGATAAAAAATAATAAAAATAAAAAAAATGTCGTGATGGAGTTAAGATGAGAATCAATAACTTGTCACTTAAGCATTGTTATGAAATTATTGTGAAAAATATTGTATTAATAATAGCACAAATTTATATATTTTTTATTGGGTAAACTACATATTTGGTCCCTAAACTTTACACTATATTTTAATTCAATTTCTAACCTTTCAATTGTGACAATTTGGTCCCTAACCTTTCAATTTCATGTCAATTTAGTTCTTACCATTATTTCTTAGATAAAAATTGTCGAAATGGTAGACAACCAAAATAAAATTTTAGTATATTGTCATATCAAGAAAAACTAATTTTTTTTTTTTATTTTGGCAATTAAACGCGTTATCAATTTTCATCCAAAAATAATGATAATGACTAAATTGACACAATACTGAAATATTAAGAATTAAATTTACACAATTAAAAATTTAAAGACTAAATTAAAATATGGTGCATAGAATAATTTATACATTAGCTTAGTTGACACGAATCCAACACACTAACCTTTTTTTTTTTCTTCTCTTTTTACCATCCACTCATTTCTTCCCATTCCCATAAATATCTTCTTCTTTTCCTTCTCTTATTATCCTTCAGATTCTTCCACCAAAGCTTTTTTTTTTTTTTTTCGTTCTTCACCCTCTCTCTCTTTCTCCCTGTAACCCCAAGCTCTAGAGGTTTATGGCTAATTGATACAAACACCTCTCTCTCCATAAGCCCAAAACCAATTCCAATCTTTCTCTCTGTAACCCCAAAAATTCTAATTCCTAAACCCATGACCCATATCATTGCAATTTTCTTATCTTTGTAGGATTTTTTGCAAGTATTTTGTGGTTAAATCATTACAATTTGCTTATCTTCGTATGATATTCTGTGGGTATCAATATTTTGTGGTTAGATCATTGCACTTACTTATCTCCGTATGATTTTCCAATAAATATTTGTGGTTAGTGAGAGGTAAAATGGAGAGTTCCTGAGACAGTTGAGGGTATTTTAGAGATAAAAAAGCAAAAATTCCAACAGTAATATTATTGTGATTTCTACGTTTTGCAAGCACAGCTCAACTTTTGGAATACCAAAAAGCTAAAATTCATGTTTGCAGTAGGAAAAAACACGTTTGTAAAATTTTACCAAACATCCAAACTCAGCTAAATTCACGTTTAGAGACTGAAAACTTGCTTTTTTTTTTTTTTTTTTTTTTTTTTTTTTTTTTTTTTTTTTTTCCGGAAAAAATTGGCCTTTGCCCTTTTTAAAAAAACAATCTAGCATTTTACCCTCTTTCCCAAAATAATTAGAGAAATGCCCCTCTTTTGAAACTCGATTTTCTCAAAATCGAGTTAAGCCCTATAGTGACGTTTTTAAGGAGTCTATAGTGACGTTTTAAGGACCTATAGTGGCGTTTTTTAACTCGATCTCCATAAAGTTGAGTTATAGGTAAAAAAAAGAAAAAGAATTGCATGTAACTCGATTTCATGGAGATCGAGTTACAAAACGCCACTATAGGTCCTTGAAACGTCATTATAGGCTCTTTAAAACGCCACTATAGGGCTCCAGAAGTTTTTTTTTATTTATTTTTTTTTTATAACTCAATTTTGAGAAAATAGAATTTCAAAAGAGGGGCATTTCCCTAATTAGTTTGGGAAAGGGGCAAAATGCTGGATTTTTTTTTTAAAAGGGGCATTTGCCCATTTTCTCCTTTTTTTCCCCCCAAAAAGTTGAACCAAACGGGCACATAGTGCCTTGCGTAATGTTTATGCTGTAACAGTCCAAGTTCCTCTGAGGAAAGCTTATAAGAGATTCCAAGTTTGCTATGATCTATTGATTGTCACCTTTATAATTAAAATTTTGTAATAACACCTGGTATGATTTAGCTAACCAAAACTAGGCAATATGGATATAATTGATTGATTTTCGGTATGAACTAGATGTATCAGAAGAAAGCCATGGAGAAATGCAAGGATAAAATTGTTTAAAAATTTTAATTAATTTTTCCGATAATGATGAGTTCTTGAATTGAAGTGAGATAATGGGAAAATGGTGTGACTTCTGCTGTTTTCATTTTAATTATAAGGGTAAATTTCATTAATCTCCCATAAGGTTTGGAAAAATACCACTTAGGTTCAAGATATTTTTAAATTAACCAATTAGGTCCCAAAAAGACAACTTAATCCCTAACACCCCTAACTCCGTAACTTCCTCTATTACTCATTTTTCTTATCCGGTCTCTTCTCTCTCTAACTCTCTCTAGTCTCTTCTCTCTTATTCCTCTCCCTCAAACCACTCTTCACTTATCTTTGTCTCTAACCTTAAATCTACTCCAATTTTACCCATACCTTATCTCAGCCAAACCCACAACAACAAAACCCAAATTTTACAACAAAACTCAGATCCAAAAAATTCAAAAAAATCCCAGCCAAACCCACAACAAAACCCAAATCTTACAACAAAACTCAAATCCAAAAAAACTCATAACAAACCAACCACCACATTAGAAGCCATAACCAGCCCCACTCCAAATCCACCCATATCAGAAGTGACTCCGATTCGATTGATTCAAACCCAAATATAAAAGCTTTCGAACCAAAATCTGCCTAAATCTATTTCAAGTTGGCTTCAGTTCGAACCCAAATCTAACAATTTTGAACCCATATTTGGTTCATGTTGGCTTTGATTTGGTTCATAATATTGAGATCTTCTTCATTTTTACATGTTTGTGTGGTTGGTATTCTCTTTTTCCTATTGGAGATCGGAGCACCGACAGATATTTAGACGAAAACCGCCACTGTATATGTTGAAAAACCAACCTCAGGCGGTCTTGATTGACGTAGGTCAAAGGAAATCGCCCACAACCATTCAGTTATGAAAGTGCCAAAAAATCTTCCTGATTCAACTAATGAATGACCCTAAGAGAGAGTGGGTCGGGTGGAGAGAGAGGGGGCCGGGGGCAAAAGAGAGAAACAGATGAGGCAAGAGATCTGAGAGAGGATGAGTGGAATGAGAGAGAAGAGACAAGTCTTAGTGAGGGAAAGAAAAATAGTAACGGAGGGGGTTACGGTGTTCGGGGTGTTTAGAATTAAGTTTTCTTTTAGGGTCCTAATTGGTTAATTTTAAAATATCTTGAACCTGAGTGGTATTTTTCCAAACCTCAAGGGAGGTTAATGGAACTTACCCTAATTATAATTACACCATTACAAACATTTTTTTTATCTTGAAATATTCCCTTAACTTTTTTCCCAAAAAAAAAAAAAAAAAAAAAAAAAAAAAAAAAAACTTTTTTCAAAATCCTAGTGAAATTAGGAAACAATGTCTACACTTTCTAGAAAATTGTTGCCATGCCCTAAACCCAAGTAAGAGCTAGGCACATGACAACAACCACACACTTATAATGTTTACACCTTACAAGTGTGAAAGGCCTTTTTAATAACTAAAAACTTTCCTCAAAGAAAATTTCATCAATAAATCCAAAAATATCTTCAATAATGCAATTCTCAAAAGATCTCCAAATAATAATCTTCCAACATCACAAAGAAAAATAGACTAAATCTTTTAAGACTAAAAGACTAAACAAAAGATAATTTTAAACATAAAAGTCCAAATCTTATTTCAGTGATTCCTAAACTTCACTCATATGCACATCCTAGTGGAAGCCCAAATGCATGCTACTCTTCCTGATCAGAATTTGAAAGGGAAAGAGGGGGGGGGGGGGGGGGGGAGAGGGGGTGAGTTGACAACTTAATAAGTAACCAATTACCAAACTAGTTGAAACCAATATATAGATTGACAAAATAATATAGATTCATGAGATCAAAAATTTTCACATATGTCAAAAGTTATAATATATTATGGATTTTCAAAAATATACTAAAGATGTTTCATAGACTTAAAATAATTCATATATCCAAACATATTCACATTCTCAACAATCTAATACAATTATGATTATGGTTACGCTATATCCCCGTGACTAGGCATCAAATTCAGAAAAAACTAATTTCGTGCTAATGTATATCCCCCATTAGCTAGGTCTAGAAACACGATAGGCTCATGATGCCTTAAATAGAACTAGTTTTGGTACCAATGAATGATCCCTATTGGCGGGGTATCAGAGTTCAAAACATAGTTATATTGTCCAAAATCAAATATATCAAATCAGAGTTCAAACCAAAAATATATCTCATTCAAAAACATATATTCAGTAATCAAATATATTTGTTATAATTCTTTATTCTTTACTTTAAATCAATAATACAATTGAATAAATTTGTAACAATTATAAACAATTTTCAGTAGTAAAAATACAATAGTATAAGCAAAATAAAACTAATTAGGATAAGATTTCTTACCTCAGCTAACTCACACAAAAGAACTTCTCTTTAATACTTCTTCTAAAATCCTTAGATATCACCTAAACAATTTCTAGGCACCATTTACTCAATAATCAAATAATTCAAGAAAAACTTACTCGACCAAAAGAAAGACTACTAAAAATACCTGATAAATGTTCACTGTCATCTCACTCCAAAATTCCACATAATCATAATATTTGAAAGCTCAAAATGTGTGAAAACACAAGAGCTTGTTTAGACCCCCAATTTAAAGTTACGGCTTGGTTGATTTTACACTAACTTACTACTAAGTGCGGAATAGTGTAAACACAAGCATACAAGCAAGAGAGCTACTCTAATCCATATTTAAAGCAACACAGCAGTAAAATGAAATGAACAAGAGTAGGGAAGAGAGATGCAAACACAGATAATACCGAGACGTGTTATCGAAGAGGAAATTGAAGAACTCAGTGAAAAACCTCTCTGCCGCCCCCTAAGCGGTAATTGATCCACTAGACAATCAGTTGGGATACATGGGTGAGTAAAAGACCCTCTAAGCCTAATTTACCCTTTGTACCTAAGTCCTCCAAGCTCCTACTCCAACAAGGCTTCTCGAAACTGTGTCTTGTCTAGCACTCCGGATCCCGTAACAAGCTTCATGTTGCATCTACCATCCTTGGCTTCTTCCAGTGCTTCCTAGTAGCACCAAAACCTCACTTGACACTTTCAACGGGTATGGTAAGTGTTTGTGCTATCAACCTCTCAATGGTATAGAAATGGAGAGGTAGGAGATGAGGAAATTCCACAAACAAATGTGTAGAGAATTGTTGGTATAACAATTTCTAACTCTCAAGTGTTTTTGCTATGGTTTTCTCTCAGAAGCTCTCCTTTACATTTGTGAGTAATGAAGGTATATATAGTGTGGGTTCAGAAATAATGTATCAGATAGTACAGTCTGGCAGAACAGAAAGTTTTGCGAGTGTCTCGCAGGAAGTCCTTACTCGCGAGCTACTCACGAAACACAGTTGTCTTCATCTGTATTGACTATTCGCATTCCAGTCATATGCAAGGCACATGCTTCCTTTTGTGGGGTGCTTAGTCGCGAGATACCCGTGAAAACCCTCTTGGCTTCAATTGCTTGAGTCTTCACACTTTCTCTCACTATCACACAACCCTTACAGTAAATTTCCCCAACAAATACAGGGTACATAAAATTGAATAAAATTGCAATCAAATTTGGCATGAAATAGAAGCCAACAAAATACATATTTGTAAATCACAACTTTACAATCTCCCTCTTTGGCTATTCCGTGACAAAACCCCTAAAACAGACTCTAGACTTAAACGTGAGTTTGGGAACAATGGCAAAACTCACTCACACCTGATTTAGAAACTATGAAGCATTTGCATGTTTATACCTGTAACCGAAACACTCGTAGATAAACAAAACTTTCATTAAGCTTATGACAAGTTGAACACAAGGTATGTATAAGAGCAAGTATAACGTGACCAAGTTTGTAAACATTTGATAACATGTATACACAAAGCTTGATCAAACAAGGGCAGTCATTAAAGAATAACTCCAATGAACATATAACAAGTAAATGTTCATCCGGACATGTAAAAAGAAGCAATCACTTATGATTACTTGCATGTCCAATCACACGACCAATACAAAATACACGAAGTATATGCATCTAGGAACAAACCTACTAGGGCACAAGTGTGAAGTACTCAAGACATATTAGCAATATCTAAAAGTACAAAGAAAATGCTACAAAAGTGTATTGAAGTTTTAAACAAAAACAGTAAAAGCATAAACATAAACTAGCAGTAATAAAAACAATAACCAATAACCAATAGATTAATGTTTCTAATCTAAATCTATGCTCTCCCTAACGCTATGCAAGCTCTCCTTCTGCTCCCCCTCAAAAGTTTCTCCCCCTTTTTGATCGGAATGGCCAAAGGGCTAGAATGCCTCGGAATCTGAGTCTGAACTATGATCAACGGATAACTCCTCTATCGGAGTAGATAAGACTGTGATCTGTCCTTGAACATAAGCAAACTAGTTTGCTGTGTGCTGTACATGTGAATCTAGCAAAGTGTACATCTGCTTAACTTTAGCTAGAAGACAATCAAGTCTGTCCGATCCCCGAGTTGGTGCAGAAGATGATGGCTGAGCTGAAGGCTGATCTGATGACTCTGGAGCAGTAGTAAAGCGCTCTATCTCATCCTCTGTGTCACCTTCCTCCTGCTCAATGCGTGGTCATAGTATGGTATGCACACCGGTCTTGGAGCCTTTGATGTGGACTGTGCTCCTAATCAGTGTATGAGCACCAATGGGGTAGTCCTGCTGAATTACTGTGAGGCCGCTCGGAAGTTTGAGCCTTTCCTTTGCAATAAGGCCCATAATGAAAGTGGGGAAAAGCATGATAGTCCTGGAGTTCTTCTTACAAACGCTCTTCTTTAATAAATGAAAGATGTGCCCATAAATATCAATCTCTTTGTGAGTGAAGAGATCATATAGGAAGATGGTCCTCGGAGCAGACAGTGTAATGAGGTTTGTGACCAGGTATAGGTTGTGAATCATCACATAGGCCAAAGTCCTCATCTCTGGTGAAAATGGTATTGTGTTCATGGCATTTTTGGTTGGTAACCCATCAAGTATCCTCACCATCTCTGCAATAGAGTCCAATCTATCCTCATATTGGGTAATGATAGGCTGAAATAGAGGACGAACTTCAAGAAAGTCCTGAATGCTATCCTTAGTAATTACAAACTATTTCCGTCTCACCCAGCAGTTTATGTGATCTTCTTTTGCAATAGCATTTGAGAAGAATTCACTGATTATCTCTGAGTAGACCACTCCACTTGGGTTCAACAACTCGGTCCATGTCCTTTCTTTGAATATTTCAGGTATGAAGGTTCCCTCAAGAGATTCCAATTGAACCACCCTTTCCACTATGATTGTTCTGTCCTTATAACAATCACTGTACTTCATATCAGCTTCTGCTGACCTGAAGTTGTCAGAATCAGTGCGTGCGGAAGTTTGTTTCTTTGTAGCTGCATGCTTAGTTAGAGCCATTTATATAACAACAGAACCAGAAAAGAACTAAGTACACAAGGCATAAACAGAACATAAAACATTATCAGATCCATGTTAATTCAAAACAGAATTGACAACATCTCAAAACATAGCAAACCAAACTTAAAACAAACATAAACAACAAGTTAAAGGTGTTCGGCCATGTAAATAGACTCACAATGCATGAAGGAAGTGAGTGTAACAGTGTGTGCATAGGCTGTGCATGTGCTGGTGCATGTGTGTGCATCTTGAGGTGCATGAGGGGTGCCTAGTGTGTGTATAGTGTGGGCAATGTGTGTGAAACACACAAAAAATGATCAAAACAAGTTAAACAAGGTCAAACAAGTTAAACAAGGTCAAACAAGTATAAGCCCAGAGATTGGAATTCACTGGAATCCAATTTAGCACCAAAATGTCACTAGGACATTCTGTCAAGCACCTAGTATGCAACCGTGAACACCAACTATGAGCAATGCATGAGCATGATGAAACAGTGCCTAAATACAAGAATAAACAGCCACAAAGGCCCAACACAAGAACAAACCAAAAAAAAAGAAACTCAACCCAATCAAATTTGGAAAGAAACTTACATAGGAATGAGAACCCCAACCCAATTTCGAAAAATCCCCAAATGTTAAACCCTAACTCTAATTTCAACATAATCTGAGACAAATGATTAAACAGAGAGATAGAAACTCATACCTTTTATAGATTTTGTAGAAACTAAGTTGAAGTTGACGGGGTTTTGAAGAAAAATGAATTTGGGTTGAAAGGGGGTTTAAGAGAGGTGTTTGAGAGGGAAGTTGAAGTTTTTGAAAAACGGTCACATTTGTCAAATAAAATTGAAAACACGGGATTTTTGCAGGTTAGACAATAGCGAGCCAGTCGCGAAAAAATCGCGAAAAGGACCACTGAAGCTCAAAAGCTTTCACGAGAAGCTGTTAGTCGTGAATAAGGCACGAGACAGTCGCGAGAGTTTCTGTATGAAAATGTGACTTTTTAATTTCCCTCAAGCACATTTCGCGGGAAGCTCTAAGTCGCGAGCTTCTTGCGAAACTACCTCTGAACCAGTTTTTGAAGAAAAACACAAAAAAACGTTTTGAACAAAAACTAAAAACATGAAAGTATAAAATCACTTTCAAAAACATATAAAACACTCAAAAATCTTTTTGGGTTTGATCAGCAAGTATTTGAGCATACACATCACATTTGAACATGTACAATCACACAAATGAGATAAGCATTAGCTGAACAAAGTCTTGTGTGTTGTGTGTGAATATCAAATGTGGAATAGTCCATAGACTAGAGTGAAACTTCAATAATCAATTCAATCAAGTCATACACAACTAGTACGAAGTCAAGTGGTTAATCTCAATTATAGAAATGAACATATATGACCTCCCACAAGAGAATGATTACAAATCATAGAAGCTTTTCATTTGGCTTCTACATAAAACAGAACATTTGATCCTTTTTGGATAATACATCTCTTTTTGAGATTGGTGCTTGAAATTTTTGATATTTCAACATGTAGAGTTAGCCTTTGGCTTTTTGAGCACCATACATTTCAATACAAAAAGTCGCTTTCCCATTTTCGTAGTCAAATACTAGTATGTGCGACAGACTTTTGCAACTCTTAATCTCTTTTTCATTGTGAGATTTACATTTGGTGAGCTTTTAAAGCAAAAACATAAAAATAAAGTGGGAAGAGATATAGGCACAAGTCTATGCAAGTATCAAGACCATCAAGACTATTGACCAATCATTCATGACTTGAAGATCTATTTACAATAATCACACATAGATTTCAAGATTTCTCCCACAAATATTTATATGCATACAGAACAAGCTAGGCTCGTAAATGCACTACGCCATTAGTACGAAGGTACTAAGCCAAACTCACATGTGATACACACAAAACAAGTGATCAAACTTTTTGAAGATTTTTCAATTTTTATGGGTTTTTGAATTTTGAACACACTAAAAAACAGAACATGAAAAATAAGATCAATAACAACAAGTAAAATCAAAACTTGTAAAAGAAAAACATGCTTTAAACAAAAAGCAATGCATGATAAAATGCATGAACCTATGATCATAAGCATTGGAAGTATTAATGCATGGACATATGAGATAATCATGTATGAGTACCCCTCTTCACCCATATGTCACGTGCGTTTAGGGTGATATCCCTATAGGATTGGGTACGTGAATTATGACCTTCAAACCTGCTGTTGAAGTTTGCCAAACATGCAGTGAATGCTTCAATCATTTTCATTACGTTCATCACACCGGGCTCTCCATTTTGATTTCTTGGTTGCCCCACAGCCCAATTTCTCCTGTCATCCCTTGGTCCTCTTGACCTTTGATCCCTAGAATTATTCAATGCTCTCAGCTGATGACAATTAGGTCTGGTGTGTCCTTAAATAACACAATGATGGCAAACATGGTTTGTTCTCGGACCTCTTTATGAGTTTGGAGGGGATCTCCCTTTAGCTTCAAGCCTGATTGTTGATTGGTTGTGAGCCTTATTCAACACTCGTTGGTCAGCCATATTCTTCTTCTCCTCCACATTTGCTTTCTCAATAATCGGGACAACTCCTTTTGGATCTTTGGCCTTCACAAACTTTACTTCCTTGGTTACCTTGACATCCGAACTACTTTCTCCAGTATATCCCAACCCGATTTTGTCGGAGAAAGCTTTTTGAGAAGAGATGACATCATCAAGCTTCTTGGTAGAGACTCGGTCTACTTTGGCATTTGCTTGAACCACCTCATACTCAAGAAATTTCACCTTTGTGTAGGCCTCGGTTAACTCACCAGTCAACGTCTCAATCTCACACTTGGCCTCCTTATATCTTACTAGGAGACTTCTATAGTCCTCCTCTGCTTTCTTCATCTTCTTCACAGCTGCCTTGGCCACCCTTGCATACTCTCCTGACTTATCAAAGAGAGAGTTGTAATTTTCTTGAAGACCGGTTATATCTTCATCTACCTCAGCATCCGATTCTTCTGCAATTCCCATGGATTCCTCATCACTATGCTCCCCAAGTTCTTGCACAAGCAAATTCAAATCCTCTGAAGATTCAACATGAGCAATAGTCATAAATGCTGAGAAGTTCCCTTCTTTAACACAACTGTCCGTCAAATCTGAGTTGGAAGACATCGAATCACTGAGAGTTGTGGCATATGCCTTGCCCTTCATTCTCAAATAATTAGGACATTCTCTCTTGACATGTCCATGTCCATTGCACTTGAAGCAAGTGATTCCTTGAGTAGATTGAGAATCCTTCCCATCTTTCTTCCTAAATTCCTTCCTATCACCCTTGGGAGATGAAAACTTTCCTCTGTTGAAAGGCTTCCCACTGTTGTTCATCTTTAGAAATTTTCGGAAGTTCTTTGCAAGGAAAACTACTTCCTTCTCCACATCATCCTCTTCGGAGGGTTTATCCATTCTTTCGGTGATGGTTTTAAGAGCAAGGGATTCGCTCGATTTATGAGAAGGCAATCCTAGCTCATATGTTTGAAGAGATCTAATTAGCTCTTGGATTTTGATCTCATCCAAGTCTTTACTCTCTTCTATAGCTGTAACTTTTGCTTAGAAACTCTCCAGTAAAGACCTCAAAATTTTTCTCACCACCTTAGAATCTTCAATCTTCTCTCCAAGATTGAGTTTGGCAATTGCAATCTCATTGAGCTTTCCATAGAAAGAATCGAAAGCTTTATCATCTCCCATCTCAAGTTCTTCAAATCTGGTGGTAAGCATTTGAAGCTTCGTGTCCTTGACTTTCTTGGTAACCTCATAGGTCGTTTCAAGGATCGTCCAAGTTGAAGGAAAATCTGGTTTTGTATCCTATACAAAACACACAGCGGAAGCAACAAACATGGATCTATTTCATTCATGATTGATAACATGCACTATGTGATTTTGAGAATTTGAGAATAAGATAGCGTACCTTGGTGCGGTGAAATTCAAAACAAAAGATTAGAAGTTCTTGGGAACACTTTTAATCTTTACTCCAATTCCACTTTGCGCCCAATAAGTGTGGTCTCTCAATCAGTTTCTAAGGGAGAATTATCGAGTGGTTTCACTCGCACATATACACCACTTCACAACAATGATTCTCTTAAAATAAATTTCTGTATGTTTCTCCCTTTTATAACTAACTAATTATCTAATTGGGCCGGCCTATTGGGCCTTTCCAATTGGGCTTTAGTGTGTGGCTTGGAGTGGGACCAAAAGGGACCAATAAAACACTAGCTCCAATGGGCTTTGGGTTTTTCTGTCAACTCTTGACAAGTCCAAAGTTACCATTAATTATATTTAATACCACTATATAAATATAATTGCACTCTAGGCCTTATTAATAAATTATATCTCAAGACTTTATTATACATGCAACCCCTTCATAAAATATTCGTAGTAATACAAAGTCATGAATGTAGATTGCCACTTTGAAAATTACTACATCTTAATCCTTGAGTACCCGGCTTAATCCTTTTAAGTTATTCATCATATATTTATGAAATCCAATTTCATAAATATATACTTTAGTAATTTCTTACTAAAGTGGTTAGGCCTAACTCTCTGAATAACCAAACCCATTAAACTTATCTCAAGAGAATATTTTATATCTCTGTTAGGAGACTATGAATTCCATCTTGAGAATATATGTTCCATCAACACTAAATGTGGTTGCCCAACATACTGAGGTTTTGATCGTGCCTTTAGATCTCACTCCTGATATATCAAAGCAACCTATACCTCATGATCAGGTCCATTATTCTCTCAGGATTAAGAGTTCATGCAAATAGGAGTCGTGAGATTTATTATTCATTTGACAGTCGTTAGGAGAATAATAAATCTCACAGCGGTCCAGTTCAGTATGTCTTAACTCTTAAAACATATCAACATATCAACTAGAAGTCTCCACTTCTATAATCAAGACAAATCATCTTAGTTGATATGTTATAGTCTTCGCAGATGAAATGCCCAATTTCATCACCGACTACGAACCAAAATTATGAGTTTACAAAGAACTTGTGATCTATATCTTCTGTGACTAAATCACATAAATCACATACTATGCATTTCATGGACTATATGATAATGTCCAAATATTCATGTTACCATTATTTTAGATAATAATAATAAATAAACTTTATTAATCACAACATTAAGTCATACATAATGTCATACATAATAACATACAAAGCATCATATAATAGGATTTAAGGGCACTAATCCTAACAATCTCCCACTTGCCCTAAAGACTATTGTGTACTAATCTAACTCCCATTCCCTCCAAATGTGACTCGAAGGTCCTTTGAGGCAAGGCTTTGGTAAAGGGATTTGCTAGATTATTTGCACTTTCAATCTTTGCTACCACCACATCTCCACGAGCAATAATATCTCTAATGATGTGATACTTTCTCTCAATGTGCTTTCCTTTCTTGTGATTCCTTGGATCTTTTGATTGTGCAACTGCTCCACTATTGTCGCAAAACAAAGTAATGGGAACTTGCTCAATTCTCACTACACCAAGGTCAGAAAGGAATTTCTTGAGCCATACAGCTTCTTTTGTTGCTTCGCAAGCAGCAACATATTCTGCTTCCATGGTGGAGTCCGCAATACAAGATTGCCTGACACTCCTCCATGTTATGGCTCCACCTCCCAAGGTGAAAAAACATCCTGATGTGGACTTTCTAAAATCTAGATCTGATTGAAAATCTGAATCTGTATAGTCAATGGGAATCAAATCCTCACACCGGTAAACAAGCATATAATCTCTCGTTCTCCGAAGATACTTGAGAATATGCTTTACAGCTTGCCAATGTTTTGGTCCTAGATTTGATTGATATCGGTTGACCATGCCAACTGAATAACAAATATCTGGTCTAGTACAAAGCATGGCATACATGAGACTTCCCACTGCAGAAGCATAAGGAACTTGTCTCATCGTATCTACTTCCTCTTGAGTCTTAGGCCTTTGGTCATCAGACAGAGGAACTCCATGTCTGAAAGGAAGTAAACCTTTCTTGGAGTTTTGCATGCTAAACCGTTCTAGAACCTTATCTATATATCCAGCTTGTGATAAGCCTAACATCTTATTCTTGCGATCTCGCCAAAGCTTGATCCCTAGAATAAAATTAGCTTCACCCAAGTCCTTCATATCAAATTGGCTTGACAACCAAACCTTTACTGATGACATTACCCCTACATCATTTCCAATGAGTAGAATATCATCAACATAAAGCACTAGGAACATTACTACTTTATTTTGATGTCTTTTGTACACACATGGTTCATCAAGATTTTGTTCAAAACCAAATGATTTGATTGCTTGATCAAATCTGATGTTCCATGACCTAGATGCTTGCTTAAGTCCATAAATGGACCTTTTCAACTTGCATACCATATGCTCTTGGTTCTTTGCTATGAAACCTTCCGGTTGCAACATATAGATTTCTTCTTCAAGATTGCCATTAAGAAATGCAGTCTTGACATCCATTTGTCAAATCTCATAATCATAATAAGCAACAATGGATAAGAGAATTCTGATAGATTTAAGCATGGCTACTGGCGAAAAAGTTTCATCATAGTCAATGCCTTCTTTTTGTGTATACCATTTCGCCACTAGCCTTGCTTTAAAGGTTTCAATCTTTCCATCTACCCCTCTCTTCCTCTTGTAAACCCATTTGCAACCAACAGGTTTAATGCCGTTAGGTGCCTTTACAAGATCCCAAACTTGATTGGAATACATGGAATCTAATTCAGATTTCATAGTTTTGATCCAATGATGTGCATCTATATCATTCATTGCCTTTTCATAAGTGTAGGGATCCGATTCAGCCTCTTCTGGGGGAGCTTCATAAGTTTCTCCCAAACCTATAAATCTTATAGGAGGCCGAACAATTCTCTCACTACGACAAGGCACCTGTGTACTAGTCATCTCATGAGTAATATCTTGTGGTGTATCTAATACAGCCACATCATCCCTAGTTTCATCCATTGGTTGTTCATTTACAGGTTCATTCATTTCAGCCAAAACAACTTTATTTCTAGGATTAAAATTATTCACATAATCATCCTCCAAAAATTTGGCATGTGTGCTAACAAACACTTTGTTATCTTTATGATTATAGAATAAATAACCCTTTGTTTCCTTTGAATACCCTAAAAACATGCATACTTCGGTTTTAGCTTCCAACTTATCAGACTTCCTTTTCAACACATGTGCCGGATATCCCCAAATGTGGAGGTATCTCATACTAGGCTTACGCCCACTCCACAATTCCTTAGGTGTGTTGGGAACAGATTTTGATGGAACTAAATTCAAAATATGCATAGCAGTTTTTAGTGCATATCCCCAAAAAGAAACTGGTAAAGTTGAATAACTCATCATGGACCTAACCATTTCCAAAAGAGTCCTATTCCTTCTTTCTGCTACACCATTTTGTTGGAGAGTTCCAGGTGCAGTCAATTGGGATACAATCTCATTTTGAGTTAAGTAATCCTTGAAATCCCCAAGAAGGTATTCGCCACCACGATCAGATCGAATGGCCTTTATGCGTTTACCTAATTGATTCTCAACTTCAGCCCTAAACTCTTTGAATTTTTCATAGGCTTTGGACTTCCGTCTCATTAGGTACACATAACTATATCTTGAGTAATCATCGGTAAAAGTGATGAAGTACTCATAACCTCCTTTTGCTTGGGTTGACATAGGACCACATACATCCGTATGAACTAACTCAAGCAATTCTTGGGCTCTTCTACCTTTTGCATTAAAAGGTCGTTTGGTCATTTTACCTTCCAAACAAGATTCATAAACTGGAAATTCATCAAAGTCCAATGGCTCTAAGAGTCCATCTTTGATTAGTCTTTGAATTCTGTTTGAATTAATATGACCCAAACGCAAGTGCCAAAGATATGCTTCATTAGTAGAAGGAAACTTTCTCTTTAATGATTTTACATGAGAGTTATAATCTAATTCAGAATTATATAATTCATGCTTATCAGAAGTGAAAATATAAAGACCATCCACAATATTGCCAGAACAAATAAACACTTTATCCTTCTTTATTACAACATTGTCTTTTAGGATAACATAATATCCATGTTTACCTAAATAAGTTGCAGAAATTAAATTCCTACAAACATTAGGTACATACAAACAGTCTTCCAATATTAAAACTCTAGATTCAAAACATAAATTACACACTCCAATAGCTACAACTGGAATCCTGCTCCCATCAACCAAGGTAAGAAACATTTCTCCTTCATTCAGCTTTCTGGTCTCCTGAAACCCCTGCAAAGAATTGCAGATATGATTAGTACAACCTGAATCCACACACCAGGAATTTGTGGGATTCTGTACTAAACATGTTTCAAGAAGGAATGTACTTTTCATACCTTTATTCTTGGCAGCCTTAAATATTGGACAATTCCTCTTCCAATGTCCTTTCTCACCATAATGGAAACACTTTCCTTTGGTTTTCTTTCCTTTGTTGGCAACACCTAAGGCAACTTGTTTACCATCTTGCTTGGTGAAGTTCTTCTTCTTCTTCTTCTTACCCTTGCCTTTCGACTTAGGTTGAGAAGTAGAAGCTTCCGCCATATTGGCATCAACACTAGAAGTACCAAGGATGCCTTCCGCCACTACCAACTCATTCATTAATTCAGACAAAGAATAAATCTTTTTGTTCATATTATAATTAAGTCTGAATTCCTTGAATGATTCTGGTAGTGACTGGAGTATCATATCCACTTGGGATTCTCCATCAATATCGGCACCTTAGACTTCCAATGTATTCAGATTAGAGATCATCCGAAGACAATGCTCCCTCACTGAAGTACCTTCAGCCATTTTGGTATTATAAATCTGCCTCATAGTTTCTTGCCTTGCAGAACGGCCTTGCTCACCAAACATCTCCTTCAGACTTAGCATAATGTCCGAAGCTAATTCTACATCCTGCATTTAATGCTGTAGAACATTTGAAATAGATGCTAGGATGTAGCACTTGGCCATCTCATTAGATTTCTGCCAACGATCATATCGCTGTTTTTCCTCAAGAGGAGCATCTAATGATGGAAAGCTAGGACATGGTTGAGTAAGCACATATTTATGCTTTTCAGCAATAAGAACAATATCCAAATTTCTTTTCCAGTCAACATAATTGGATCCAGTCAGTTTGTTTTGATTAAGAATAACAACAAGTGGGCTAAATGATGCCATGATTTTAAATCTGAAAATAACAAACATGAATATAATAAGTAAACTGGACATTATCAATTTAGCATATAAGTATATAATATGGAACCTCATAAAACCATAAAATAATATATGCAACGACAAACCAATCCATGTCTATAATTCCTTGGTAGCAAGTTTATTATAAACACATTAATTGATTGAGAATTATTCTCATTATTAGTGCTATCATGATAACTCTTATCATACACTAATAATATGCCGTATTACCTCTAGCCTCTAAGTAATAATGACATAGCTCCTTTGGGAGGTTAACATTATACTTAGTCTAGTGTACACCATTATCTAGAATCATGTGTAGCCACATTTCATCTCCCTTATAATGTTTAAACTTGTAGTATCATGGAACAAAACACCCTCCTTTGGGATTGCGAGGCATATACGCCAAGACGAGGTGCTTGTCCACACTACTTTAAACAGGTTCGTTCAATCTTGTAGTACTTTGAAGTTAACACCCTCCTTTGGGATCACAAGGCATATACGCCAAGACGAGGTGCTTACCCCACACTACTATGAACCGATAATGGAGGCCGTGAGATCCAACCCTTGTATCTCTCTCCCACTAGATATTTTAAATTAAAGGTTTTTATGATCAAAAACCATATTAATGCTAGAAACCCTTGAAAACATAATCCTAATCTCATTAGGAATAAATTTCATTAAATGAATACTTTAATCCTAGCATTAATGTATATAAATATATATAAACCCAGGGAAGCAACAATATGAAGAATCCTTTGTAAAAAATTTGCATATAAACCCATATATATATATATATCAAATAATATACGGATTCAATGTAAATTGTATATAAAGCATTCAATACTTCCAAGGCACATATTACATGCTTAAAAAAAATTGTATTGCTTCCTTATATCAATAATCCGAACGCACATGAACCCATATAAATATATATGTTAAGCCAATTATCACACCATATATATAATATATGGATTCAATACTTCCAAGAGAAGTAGTTTTCATGCAAATAATATATGACAATTACACCAAATTGTTAATTGCCTTGTTATAACCAAGCGGTGCAACACAAAGTCCAAGTGGTGCAATAACTTCGTTCACGCACATGGTAGTTACAAAACAGTTACTTCAACAATCAATAACTACCATAAAGCAATGCAATCGGTGCTAAATTCATATATTTACCAATGCATCAAGGCAATCCATCATGAATGGTTATCTCACAACTTCATCTAGAAGTCTATAGAACTTCAATCTATATAACCGAAAACAACTGTGGGCCACCAAGAAACCGTTTTTCTTTAATTCTAAAATTCAATCACATGCTATACAATCATGATATGAAAACCTGGCTCTGATACCAATTGAAGGAAAATATGGTTTTGTATCCCATACAAAACACACAGAGGAAGCAACAAACATGGATCTATTTCATTCATGATTGATAACATGCACTATGTGATTTTGAGAATTTGAGAATAAGATAGCGTACCTTGGTGCAGTGAAATTCAAAACAAAAGATTAGAAGTTCTTGGGAACACTTTTAATCTTCACTCCAATTCCACTTTGCGCCCAAGAAGTGTGGTCTCTCAATCAGTTTCTAAGGGAGAATTATCGAGTGGTTTCACTCGCACATATACACCACTTCACAACAATGATTCTCTTAAAATAAATTTCTGTATGTTTCTCCCTTTTATAACTAACTGATTATCTAATTGGGCCGGCCTATTAGGTCTTT
The DNA here is from genome assembly GCA_035136125.1 of Quercus rubra. Lineage (NCBI taxonomy): Eukaryota > Viridiplantae > Streptophyta > Magnoliopsida > Fagales > Fagaceae > Quercus > Quercus rubra. Next base: position 47,530,622 of record CM068734.1, read on the forward strand.
CCAATTGGGCTTTAGTGTGTGGCTTGGAGTGGGACCAAAAGGGACTAATAAAACACTAGCTCCAATGGGCCTTGGGCTTTTCTGTCAACTCTTGACAAGTCCAAAGTTACCATTAATTATATTTAATACCACTATATAAATATAATTGCACTCTAGGCCTTATTAATAAATTATATCCCAAGACTTTATTATACATGTAACCCCTTCATAAAATATTCGTAGTATACAAAGTCATGAATGTAGACTGCCACTTTGAAAATTACTACATCTTAATCCTTGAGTACCTGGCTTAATCCTTTTAAGTTATTCATCATATATTTATGAAATCCAATTTCATAAATATATACTTTAGTAATTTCTTACTAAAGTGGTTAGGCCTAACTCTCTGAATAACCAAACCCATTAAACTTATCTTAAGGGAATATTTTATATCTCTGTTAAGAGACCATGAATTCCATCTTGAGAATATATGTTCCATCAACACTAAATGTGGTTGCCCAACATACTGAGGTTTTGATCGTGCCCAATCTTGTACAAAGAGACATTCATTTTCTGAAATCAGTACACATCCCATATTCACCTTAAGGTATTAGATTCACTTAACAACAACAACAAAGCCTGAGTCCTAAAACTTAAATAATGTGGCCATACATAATAGAATCTTGACACTAAAGTTATTTTTGTGTTGCAGTTATGATGTGTAGTTATATATGATTGTGTAGTATTAGTTCTTACTCTATTGCCATTCATAGTGATTATAGAGTTCTTCAACTCTGGGAATTGCTCGTTCTTGGTTTGGAGATTACTGACTATGTATATTTGGTCCATAAAGGTATTCTATCCAGGAAAGACACATTCAGAAGCTCTGAAGTATGATAACTCATTCATTTGATTTGTGGGATTTGGCTGAACCTCCAATTATAAATTTACCCTTATTAACTGCCATCTGCAATTAGAGAGAAGTATAGGGGCAATGTTTGGTGGTTGATCTATTTGTATTAGCAAATGGGTATATCATTATAAGCACTAATTTCAGGACATGGACTAGAATATATCCATCATGTATAACAAAGTTAATTTTGGACTTTCCAAATGTTAAGCCCTAGATGGGAAAGCTACTTGTATCTACACAAAAAATTGTGTAACTTCTTTTAACATCTAGCAAAAGTAACGAACACATATGCCTCTGCACATGTTGTATTAAACACACTACCTTAGACTTCTAGTTATGTCCCTACATATTTTACCTGACCAATGTCAAGGTCTCAAGATCACTACCAATTACCTAGAGCCTTGGACAACTCTACCTGCACCAAAAAAATCAACATGAGCCTTTACTTTCTTCATGACACTTAAGCATTTGTTCCTCAAATTTTATATGACATGAGTAGATTATGTGTTTGGCTTCAATCCTAGATCTGTGGGATCCATTTGTATTTACATAAATCTGGATATGGATTAACAAATTAATAGAAATTGTGTTTCTTTGTTTCAAAAAAAAAAATTCTTACTAATTTTTTTTATAAAGAATTTAACTACACCATAATAAATTTATAAAATAAAAAACCGAAATGGTATTTTTTAAGAATTTAACTACACCATAAAAAATTTATAAATTTAAAAAACCCAAATGTAGGTGCTCTTATTACCTTGACAGGTCGACCATTTGGCTTGAGGCTGATCTTCTGTGTCGGTCCTATATTCTTGGAAACATTCCAAACTTTAAAAGACCACATAGAAACCCAAAATTCAAATTCATTTAATTTTGAAAATTTGCAGCAAAAATCTCTGAGATGCTACTTTCTATGGAAACAAAAAGAGAATTCAACAAAACCTCGTGCGCTAAAAAAGCATCCCATGCCTAGTCCCGGAGATTCTCAAAGAAGCTAATAATCTTTTTTTTTTTTTTCTTTCTAAAAAAGGAGATTGAGAAAGAGAGAGCTTAACAATTTAGTTTTAGAGAAACAGAGAGAAAGAGAGAGATTTAGTGACCTGGTGAAATCGATGCCAAGCATGGAAAACCCAAATACCTGAATCAAAACCAAATCTAACCCAAATTCCTAATCCAACAAAATACCCAAACATAAATCATACTTAATGCTCAATTTTCAATGGTTGGAGACCAACTGGTCTGAGATTTATATCTATGTCATTCCCTTTGTGCCTTACTACCATTTCTCTCTCTCTCATTACTTTTTCTGTGGGTTTGTATTTATAAACTCTAAACTACATAAAGAGTATTTCATAAACTACATAGAGAGTATTTCAAGAAGAAAAACAATTGAAGTATAAGCATAAGATTTTAAGTTAAAACATAGATATATTGAAGATTGAAGATGCTAATTCGAATAGGAGAAGAAACAATAAGATGATGTGGACCTTCCGTATATGTTGTAGCGAGGAGATGGGGGAAGAGCACAAATACAAACAACATATGCCAAAGAGAGGAGATGGGTTAAAATTGTGCCACAGTACACGGCCATCTTTCATTTAAACAGCCAAGTTTGAGAAATTCATCTAATTCTTCTCAAATTTATGTGGGAAAATAATTGTTATAAAGCCCTCTATAAGTGGATTATCAAAAAAAAAAAGTCCTCTAGAAGTACATAATTGCGGCAATAAAGATAAAGCAAACATCAGACACATTAATTCCAATGCTTTCAAGATTTCTAAACCTTGATTATCCAAAACCAATTATAAATTCCCTAAAACTAAACCAAAATCAAACACAAAATTAATTGAATCCAAATACTCCCAAAAGTTTTTAGTACACAGAGAAACTAAATCGAATCAAAAAATCAAATCAAAACCTAATGTAACCCAAATATCTAAATAAAAATCAACCCAACCAAATTACTCAAAACTAATTCATATTTCATACCCAGATCTAAGGGGGGGGGGGGGGGGAACCCTTAACCTGTGGTAGCTCAGATTCACACTCCCTCTCACTTTGTCATCACACCACAAACCAACACTCACACCGAAATGAAAACAGCACAGCAATGTCAAATTCCAATGTATAAAATGGAAGGTTTTCATAGAAACATCCACTGATACACAACTCTAGGAACTATATTAAATCTTTTGCTCTTTGACTAATTATGTATGTTTCATAAGAAAAAGAAAGAAGAGTAGAATTGATTTGTTTGATTTTTTGAATACTCATTTGATTTGTCTTCTTTTGTTCCCATACAGATAAATCTCCTGCTGTGGAGCTTTTAATGCAATAAACTAATGAAAGAGAATCGCAAGCAGCTTATGCAATTAGAACAAATCAAAAAACTCAATATGGTTGGTGACAATTATTTTTAAAAGAGAACATAACAGTTTGACAGGTTAGTTGAATACAGTATAAGAATTAATTAAATGCAAATATTTGTTTCATTGAAGAGAAAGCTGGCTAAAATATGCAAATCAAAGCCAATTCAAACACAAATGCACTAATGGACAAAATCTAATACAAAGTATGAGATAGACAAAGAGAAAATCAGGCTGTCCTTACCTATCAGTGTGTTCCAGCAACTTCTTCTTGTAAATTACCCTAGTTTTGTGCTTGGCAAATAACTAAGCAAACCTATATTTTAACAATATGATAGGGTCAGAAGGTTTTCCAAATTACAAGAGAGAAAGATGAAAGAGAGTCTACAAAAGAAAGGTTTGATCCATCAAAAATGACCATAAATTATGTAAACTTGTGAAACTAAAGAGACATTGGAATTTCAAGAGCAGTCTCAAAGAAAAATGTTGCAAGGATCTTAGTTAAAAACTAAGCATTCCTTCTAAACCAAGCTTGCTAAAGCCATTTATTAGAACCTTTGTCACAATACAGGAGAGAAAGAGGAAAGAGAGACAACAGAAGAAGCTAAAGAAAAAAATTTTAAATATGTGAAGGTGTTTCCATATAAAAGGTAGTTCAACAATTCAGCAAAATCTGAATCTACGAATTCAAGTGTAAACCATACAACCATATTTCGGAAATAATCCCTTACTATTCAATAACACAGTATTCTTGGTTATTTATTTGTTTATTTCTATTTAAAAAACACAGCAAATAATCCAGGAAACCATAATTTCATTCTAAAAAAATTACAAATTATCCTTACACTTTAAACTATGAAATTTAAAAGCAGCAAAGGTGAAAGATGACTATTAAAATCAGGAATTAAAATCCCTAATGTTACCCAAACCAAAATACAGAGACCGTAAACTGTCAGATTTAAAAGCAGCAAAGGTGAAAGTTAACCATTTAAATCAAGAGCGAAAATCCCTAATTCAAAAACATAGCAAATAATCCAGGAAACCATAATTTCACTTAGAAAAAATTATAAATTATCCTACACTGTAAAGTGTCAAATTTAAAAGCAGCAAAGGTGAAAATCCCTAATGTTACCCAAACCAAAATACATAGATGATAATTTGAGACAAAGCATCCAAAGAAAGAGAATAAATCCATCTATCCTTAAATAGGTATCAAAGGAAAACCCTAGACAATTCAGCAGGACGGGAAAATTTTAAACATAGAAATTCAAATAGGAAAAGCACCGGTGAGAAGTTACAGGAATTGAAAATAGTGGTTGAAGTGGGAAAGAGTGTGCTTACCTTCCAGATATACTACTGCAGAGAGTAGCAAGGATGGGGCAAAGTACACATAGAGCATATGGCAATTAGAAGGGAAGCAATAGGGTAGAGAATGAACAATGACAAATAGTTATTCTAGAAGAATTAATATTAAACAAATATGCAAATTTCAAGCACAGAGAAATTGATTTTGAAACGTAAAAGGAATAGAGCAGCAGATATAAAGGGAAGGAACCAAATTGATTGAAATAAAGAGAGCATGCGTAATTAATTGGGAAAAAAAATGAACTCAACTGACTCATACCTATTCTTGGAATTCATCATCTTATTCTTCATAGGACCTAAATTAAGGAAAAAGGTCCAATTTACATTTTTATTCCCACTTGACTTGTAAAGCTTACAATACATCTTTGTCTAGAAAGTATCTGAAAGAAACTGCGACCCCTCAACACTTAGAAAATTTCTGGAGGTGGACCTATTTACACCAGCTTGTTATTCAAACCACGCGTCACTATCTTATCTTCTCCATCGCTAGGGCAGTTATAGAAGATGAGACTTCTTATTCTAACCGTTATAGCGGTTGTAGGAGTTGAATCTGAATCTTCGAGATCTCCATAAATATTGGAGCGGTTACTAAATAAGTAACCGCTATAAGGCCTATTATATAAAGACCTATCCAGGCAAAATAAAGGGAATTTTTTCACCACACCAAAAAGTTAGGAATTTCTGAGTTTCCAAAGGAAAAAAACTAACTTAAGCATCAGAGGGTTTTCGGCCGGTCCACCTCGGTCACCTTTGATCTATTGTTCTCTTCTTTTCAGGCCTTCCGAACAACCACCATACCATCGAAGTCCGGAACGTTCAGTCTACTGGTTTTCTGTGCTAAATAAACATGAACAAATTTAACGCAAATAATCAAAACAGAACCACTTATAACTCAAATACCATAATGAGAACCAAATATAACCTAAAGACCCAACCAAACAAATATCAAAGCCTGATCAAAATGTCAAACTGAAAGGTGAAGAGAAAAACTTAATTTGAATACCAAAATCAAAACCAATCCAAACAAAATATCAAACCCTAATCATAATTAATAAACAAACTTAAATCGAAGATAAAAACTCACTGGTATATAACGATGGTGGGATACTGAAGGAGTGAGAGAGCAGTGATGAGCTAAGGTTTAGGGGTTTTGAGAATCGAGAGAGGTAGAGAAAATGGCTTCAACACGGAGGAAGAGGCAAAGAAGAAGAAACGGTTTATCGGGAGTGGGTACTTTTGGGTTTATGTGTAAATCAGGCTTTCAAACGTTGTAATGATCGGGATTTTGGTTGGATTTAACCATAAACTTGGTAGAATCGATGTTGAGTTCGCCGTTCTGCCTCTTTCTCTGCTTCTTTCCCTGTGTGCTCGTCGCCTCCCTCTCTTTCATCGCCTCTCTATTTCTGTTTTCGTGTACCCTTTAATTTTAAACGGTTATTTTTTATTTTTATTTTTTGGTTATTTATAAGAGAGGCTTTTAAACGGTGTGGAGCAGTACCAAACAACATAATGTATCACTTTTTAACTTAAAAATGGCAAAATTTTAGATAGGCAGTTATGCTATTTGTCAGCACCTCCTTAATTGCAGGAATCCATTTTCTCTCAGCTTCTGCTATTATATACAGTATATGATATATAGACTAGTCACTACCCCGTGCAATTCACAGGCTAGTTGTGAAATTGGATTACTTGTAAAAAATAACTTACCTAATTTACTTAAAATTTATTTAAGGAAAATCAGTCCTAATTTGATCAAAATTTATTTAGTATTGGTCTTGTTGGATTAATAAATGAAATAGTATACTTGCATTTGTTTATAGTGTAATATGAGGCTAGTCATACCACATCAACCACTTTAACAGGATGTTAAAAAAAAGTGAAGAAAAGAAAAGAACATTATCAAGCTTTTCAATTCAAAATTAACAATAATACTTCAGAAAGGAACTCTTAATCTTAGCCAAAGAATAAATGAAACTTAGAAACTCATAAGGTCTAGGCATATTTGATAAATCAAAGAATATACATCCCTAAATTTGCCATGGTCTTGTTCAGTTTAGGCCAAGTATATAGGTTAAATTTGTTGTGTGGATTCTCTCTAGATTAATTCTTGGAGAAGTATATGCAAGTGAAAAACTCATAAACATCATTTCAAATCACATGAATATGGTCTATGCATATTTGATAACTCGAAGGATATGCATCCCTAAATTTGACTTGATAATGTTCAGTTTAGGCCAAGTATATAGGTTAAATTTTCTTTTGTTGTGTGGATTTCTAGATTAATTTCCTAGATAAATAAAAGAATTACATGAAAAACTCATAAACAACATTTCAAACCACATGAATATTTTACAGATAAATAAAAGAATCACAATGCATCATACTATGGAACTTTCCTTTTTCTACATGCATTGATTTAATAACCATTCATGTATTTCATACTCACCCTAAAGCTATATTGTTTAGTTGTTTAATATTCAATGTACCTACCAATCACTCAACTCTTCTACAAAAATTCAACTTTCTTATCTAAGTTTTATTTGAATAAATTTTCATTGCTCCAGTTAATTGTATACTTTGATATAGATTTTCTATTTACACTCAATGAAGGCCAAACACGAAAAACATAATCTTTCATGACTGAACAAATGATACTATGATTCTATCATCAAATTCCTCTCATTTCGTAAATTATTAAAGCAAAATTTAACAACCATTCAAGTTTTGAGATAAACTAAAGAGGGAATCCTAGAAAACAGCATGAATGAACAACTAATATCTATATAAATGGTAACCACAAACCTAATTGAAGAATCAAAGTCATGGGTTTCACTTCCCAGATTTATTGGCAAAAAAATTCATATTATGACCATCCACTATAAGCCCATCATATTCATGGGCAGTAAAAGTAAAGAAATAATTTTTTTTTAAGAACAAAGAAACCATAGAGAATTAATAACTTTATTGAATTATTCACCTCATACCTTGAAGAATGTTCACAAATTCTTCACTTAGTTATTTCAGGCCTTGTGAAGAAGTAAAATGTTGGATGGAGGGAAAGGTATTTTGCAGAAGCCAAGTGTAAGGAATAAGCTCCACCGCCACAGATGGGAACAGAGTTTCAAAGAATAATAGCTTGATTTGGCAAGGTGAGATTTTATAAGGCACTTTAGTAGGACATATAAACATGACCGTATTCGTATAATTGAACTGAAAGATATATAAAACAATCCCTACAGTATCTAAAATTTATTTGTTTATTTTTATTTTTTAAAAGCCATCAAAACAAATTGCATTGTTGAAACATATTATGGTGCATACAGTCCTGCATCATACATACACATGAATTTATTTGTTGTTGAAAACGTAACTTGATCTAAAATATAACTCAATTAAATATGATTATGTAGGATGAGAATGGTATTAGATATTATCTTAAAATAAGTAAGATTGCAAGATTAAGTAATTTCTACTTGGCTCAAGACATACTAGCAATATTTCAAGACTAAAGAAGGTATCGTCGTTCATCTCTTTGAAGGCTTATAAGATGCAAAGATAAAGTGCTTATCGTGAGGCTAAATTGTCTACAATACAAAAATAAATATGAACATAGTGGCATAAATTTCATGAATATTTTAACCTCTGTCCTAATGCCTATGAGCCTATCTAATGTATATCAAAATGAGAAAAAGATTTTGTTGTGGCGTAAGAATGTCAACGGAGAAATCAATGACTCATGGTAGGTAATTAGCAAAACTGGGAAAAAAATAGAGTTATTTTACCAATATGAATTTCAGTCTCATGCTTTATAGCAGTTGTCCTCAGCCTTATTGAAAATAGAAAGGTACCCAAAACCAATTTAATTCAAATACCCAAAAGGGGAAAAAGAGAGTTATTTTAGCAACATAAATTTAAGTCTCATTTTACTGCATTATTTGAACATAATAGAAGATAGTTCACTATTCTAATATGTTTTAACATGGTAGTAATTTTTTTTTTAATGGTAGTACTCAGTGGTTGATCTTTTGTCTCAATGAGTCTTATGTAAAGGTCTGGAATTTTGAAATAAGGAACCAAACAATTCAGCTTGATCCAAAATCTACCAACTAAAAAGGGCAATTGATGATTAAAACTATAAAATATTTTTTGAGTCAATCAAAAAAAAAAAAAAAAAAAACATATATGTATCAAAATCACAACACAAATACGAACATAAAAATACAATGCATCCAATAATTTGAATTATCAAAACCTTCTACATCCAACTCATCATTTTATGAATTCAATTTCTAATTCACCCATGATCCAATTCTACACATCACATATGAAAATAATAATATATAACAATAATAAGAAAGTAATGCAAATCAGAAACCAATAACCAAAAACTAAAGAAAAATATAGAAGAATCTTCAACCTATAGAGGAAGAAGCCCAAGTTTGAAAACCCCACTGAAGTATTCATCTTTTACCACAATAAGACACAGAAACAATAAATATATTAGTAAGTATATGAAAAACAATCAAATTCAAAAACCAAATGGAAGAACATGTCCGTCTCATTGTTCATTGGACAGTTTCTGTAAAGAAAAATGCATGTTTTTACTGTGTAGTTTTATAGAGAGGAACAAAAATAAAATAGTTCTTGGCAATATCCGAGACCTTAAACAATCATAAACGATGAAATTTGACTTAAACTAATGTAAGAGTATAACTATTGAATTATCAAAAAAAGAAAAATGCAAGAGTGAGTGGGACATTTTGTCAAACACATGGTGTACATGTTCTTAATGGGATTGAAATGACAGTTTAACAACATGAATCCCTCCAAAAAAATACAGAACTGAAGAAAAAAAACTTCAAAATGATCCATTAAAAAAACAAAATCAACATTAGAATGTTCTATTATCGAAGAGGAATTTGACTTCTCATTAGAAATTAATAGTCTAAAAGATATTTTTCAGAGTAAAAATCAAGCCACATACACATTGTTCTAATCATGCAGAAATTGATGGTCTCCTCTATGTGCTTGATCAAACTCGACAAAAATCACAATAGATTGCGGTGCCCGAATCGCAAATCTTGTTGTTCAATTGAAGGTAATAGCAAGAGGGTCGTTGCTATAGCTTCCTTTGTTCTTTCAATCGAACAGCCAACTCAGTCAGCATCATTGAGTCTCCTGTATACCTTTCCCAAGTCTCTCTGAGTAGAGATTTGTATGGCTCAGAGCTTTTTCTCTCATCGCAGAGTGAGAGCCAATGGTGGAAGAGAAGGGTATAGACAAAAAAATAAGAAAGGGTGTTGTTTGGTCTTTTACAACTACTGTCCAAGGGACCAAACGTTGTCCCTAGTTTATTTTAGGCAGTTTTTATTATAGGCAGTTTATTATAGGGACCAAACGGGGTCAATGGGGGACCAAAAAGGCAGTTTTTATTTTTTAAATGAATGAGTAATTTTTCATTTAAAAAAAAAAAAAAAAAAGAGAATGTGTTCTTATTATATAGATTTTTTTTTTTTTTTTTGACGAAAGATAGATGTATATTAAAACTTCAAAAGAGTATACAATGGGCCCGGCCCATGAAACTTAAGACGTAACAATGGGACAAAACCCAAAGAAAGAAAAAAAGAAAAGGTGTATAAAAGGCCACCTAAAGATCAGGCAGCCCATGCATGAGCTCAACAACGAGCCATACTACTAGCTAGGCACTGGTACTCATCCAAAAGCGAGACTGCTCCCTTAAGAATAGCATGCGGCGGAGTTTGAGTAGCCTCAAACTGGACCTGATTTTGTGCATTCCAAATTGCCCATGCCATCATTGCCCACGTCTCGAGGTCCTTCTTGCTCAATTTCTCCACCAAGGTCCAGGCTAAGCTGAGGAAATCATAAGCTGAGGAAGCACACTTTTGGAGTTTTCCGCGAACAAGTGCCCAGACATTATGTGCTAAGGGGCACTGCAGCAGTGTGTGGATAACAGTTTCGTCGTGCTCACCACACACCCCACACTTAGGGTCCATATGAACCTTCCTTCGACAGAGGTTTGCACAGGTTGGTAGGATGTCCGAGCAAGCCCTCCACACAAAGGTACGCACCTTAGGATGGATGGGTAGCTTCCACAGCCTATTCCATATCTTCTTGTCGCTCCCTGCTCCGGAGTGCTCCGCAGTTGACCTTCGATGGATCTGCAAGGCTACTTGGTACGCTGAGCGCACCGAGAAGGTCTGCGACCTATTCTCATTCCACACCAACTTGTCTTGGCTGTCCACCCTCCCCAACTGTGTCGCCAGCACTTCATCCCTTGATGGCGGCAAGAACCAGGTGTTGACCTTTTCCCTGTCCCATTGTTTGGTGTGTGGGTCAATGAAATCACCCACCTTTAGTGACGTGTCCACACCATCATGAAAAGTCGGGGGGCTAAGGAGCCATCTATGGCTCTTAATGCCAACTGTGTCTCTATCTCCAATGCTCCATTTTGTTCCTTCCCTAAGCACATCCCTTACACTGAGAAGGCTGCACTAGACGAAAGAGGGATTGTTTCCCAAAACTGCCTCTATGAAAGAACACGAGGGGAGTACCCCTGTAGAACAAGGAGTGAGTCTCCTGAGTCAGCCGCCATGCCTATTTGGCCAGCATTGCGAGATTGAAAGCATGAATGTCTCGAAACCCCACTCTGCCTCTATCCTTCGGAATGCACAACCTTCCCCAGTTGATCCAGTGTATCTTCCGCTCGTTCCGAGTCTGCCTCCACCAGTATTTAGCCAAAATTGAGTTCATACCACCACACACCACTCCTAGAATTTTGAAGATACTCATGGAGTAGGTTGGGATAGCTTGAGCCACCGATTTGATCAGGACTTCCCTCCCAGCTTTTGAGATATTTTTCTCCTTCCATCCCATCACCCTCTTAGAGACTCTTTCCTGAAGCTCCCTGAAAGTGTTTACCTTAGACCTCCCCTCCACCATGGGAAGGCCAAGGTACTTCTCACAATTTGTCAATATTTGTGCTCCAAATAAAGATCGTATGTCTTCTTGTACCTCATGACTAGTGTTTGGGCTAAAGAACAAGGTGGTTTTCTACTGATTGATAGCCTGCCCAGAAGCAGCTTCATATTGAGTGAGTAAGCCGAGTAATCGGCGACCTTCTTCAAACTTGGTTTCACAGAAGAGTAAAGAGTTGTCGGCGAATAGAAGGTGTGATATACGAACACTTCCATGACAAGATAGAAGCCCCTTCACGTGATTATTTAAGGTTGCCTATTGTAATAAGGATGAGAGTCCCTCGGCACAAAATAAGAAGAGGTATGGTGACAATGGATCACCTTGCTTAATACCTCTCGAGGGAGTAATATAACCACATGGCTCACCGTTTACGATGACTGAATATGAGGCTGACTGCACCGTCGACATTGCAAGATCCACCCACTGCGTAGGGAAATCAACTCTCAACATGATTTTTTCTAGGAAATTCCATTCACCCTGTCATAAGCTTTGCTGATGTCAAGCTTGACTGCCATGTGCCTAACCTACCCCGTCTTCTATTTTGCATCCTGTGTATCATTTCGAAAGCAACTGAAGTGTTATTTGTGATCAACCTACCTGGAATAAAGGCGCTTTGGGAGTCAAAGATAACACAAGGTTGCATGTACTTCACCCAATTTGCAAGGACTTTAGAGATTATCCTTGAAACAACATTTTGGGAATAAGAACTATATATGTATAATTCATTTTGTGTAAATACCTCCCCAAGTGCAAGCATAACAATACTGCCTCCGTGACATCATGGCCCACAATGTGCTAAAATCTTTGGAAGAAGAAAGGAGACATGTCGTCAGGGCCAGGTTCCTTGGAGGGGTGCATTTGGAAAAGGGCTATTCGAACTTCCTCTGTCGTGTATGGCCGAACTAGGTTCCTTACCATTTCTCCAGTGACAACTCTGTCCACAAAGGCCAGCACATCGTCCATGTTGAGGTTGTTCGATGCAGTGAACAAACTCTTATAATATTCCTCAGCTATGCCTGCTATCTCCCCTGTGTCTGTACACCACCGCCCACTATTCTCATTCATGCCCTCAATAGTATTCTTGTGCCGCCTTTGGCTTGCACACTGGTGGAAAAACTTGGTGTTCTTGTCACCGGCCGGAAGCCAAATGGATCGCGATCATTGCCGCCAGAAAACTTCTTTATGGTGCAATAGCTCGTTTATTTCTTTTTTGACTTCATGAATCCTGTCCAAGTTTTCCTCGTACCCTGCTGTCATCAGCTCCTCCAGCTCTCCCTACTTAGCATTAAGACGATCTCGAGTGTTACCAAAAGTGTTTCTGCTCCACATCACCAAGTCCATCCTACAACACTTAATCTTCTCAGACAAGCGGAACATAGGGCTACCAGTAGGTTGGGTTTGACCCCATGAGGACCTAACCCGATCCACACACTCAGGGTGAGCCACCCACATTTCTTCAAAGCGTTGTATTTTCTTACTTCGACGGTGTATTGTGAAAGTGGGCTCAGTTTTCAGCAAAATGGGGTCGTGGTTTGAGTAAGCTCTCTCCATTCCTCCGATGCACAGGCCCTATCGAGTCGTTGCTCCACAAAAGCATCCCTTCGCCTCCCATTCCTCCAAGTAAACCTGTAACCTTGAAAGCCCAAGTCCACTAAACCACAGTGAAGAAGAGTACTTTGAAAGTCCTGCATTGGTTGGAGCAGCTTGGGGATTCAACTGTTTTTCTCCTCGGAGCAGAGTATTTCATTAAAATCGCCTATACACATCCATGGGAGTGAAGCCCTTGCCCATAGGTGCTTAAGCAATCTCCATGTCTCGCTCTTCATCCTTTCTTCAGGGTGGCCATACACACTAATCATTCTCCATAATGCCTGCATAGGGGAGGAAACATGAACTTCAATGTGGTTAGGGGAGTATGTTTGAGTATCCACCACCACATCGTTCTTCAAAAGCAACGCCAGCCCACCACTTCGCCTCAAACTAGGAACCACCAGCATCGAGGGGAAGTCTAGCTCTGCTTTTATGGGTTGCATCTTAGCTACTGACAACTTAGTTTCCATTAAAAACAAAATTATGGGTCCTTTTTTTCTTACCAAGTCGGCAAGTACTTGGACTACCGGGTGGTTCCCAAGCCCCCGATAGTTCCAGCTCATGATAATTATGGTGACCGGCGAGGCTGGGACAAGCTGCCACCGTTGGGGTAGGTGGTTTAGTAGTTTCAGCCAACACCCTATGCCTTTTAGTTTTCTTCATGTTTGTTTCGTGCTTATTTTCTTAGTGGTCCTGACTTGCCCTTTTAGTTCCAACCCGATCCTGTGTGCCCAAAAGTTCTTTTCTCATACTTGTACTTTGGGTCAGAGTAGGACTTTACCACGTAGTTGCTATATTTGTGTTAATAACACTGGGTCCCAAATCCCATGCAAGACTACGTGAGGTGTCATACGAAGTAAGTCTAGTCACATGACCCTCATTTAATTCATCCCTGTCCAGCCCATACGAGATAGGCACGCTTATCAAGTTCCCCGCCGGAAAAGGCATCTGCTTTACATGCTGATGCGGATTGTCATGTGTTTGGCAGGGCTGTGTTGGTGTGTGTTCCATCCCAGTGGGGTCGGGCTTCAAGGTGTCAGTGCCTGTTAAGATCTTTTTCGTGATTTACGGCTGTGAACAGGTCATAGTAGGTCTTGTCTTGTCTGCTTCGCACATCTCGATAGTGGGGTCCACGTTGACACCTGTGCAGAATGGGGTTCCCGAACACTGTGCTTGGGGCGGCGGTGTTGGGGTTCGCCGCGACGGGCTGTCCGTCCTCCCCGATGAGACGTTGGGCCGGTGTTTGGACCCTGCCCGTAGCCAGTAGCTGTATGGTCTGCTATCTGTGGTGCCATCGACGGGGTGGGGGCATCAGGTTACTTCATGGCCCACTCTACCACACTGGAAGCACAAGCCACAAGCCTCTCATATTTGTACACCACCTTTACCCAGTCTCCTTCCAGACTAACGATCTGATCGGCTCTTCGTAGTGGTTTGTCAAGTGGGACTTCTACTCGGATGCGCAGGAAGCGAGCTTGGTTTGAGGCAAGTGCTCTACAGTCCACCTCCACCACAAACCCAATCCCATGTTCAATGTCCAGCCCCGCCTTTTCGTTGATAAGGTCAAACGGTAAGCCCCACACCTGAACCCAAATTGGCAAGCTCGTGAAACTTACCGTCCTAGTTGTCAGGCCTTTCTCCTATCTCTATAAGGCCAGGATATTGTTGTCAAAACTCCACAGGCTGTTATCCCAAACCCATCTCAGTTGGCTCTCCAAAGAGAACTTAAACTGAAGCAGTCCGCCCCCCACATCGACTATCTTTAAATTATTACCAAGTTTCCACACCGAGGGTAGGAGGTTCTTCGCGGCTTTCAGGTTCAAAGGGCGTGTAGTTAGGAACTTTCCCATGAGGCTGAGGGAATATTCCTCAAGAATCTTCTCCCTGTGTACTGCTTGAACCGTAATAGGTTGGTCTTCCTCCTGTGTGAGAGTGATGCGTTGGATTCGTTCTATGAAGTCTAAATCCATCTATGATGATGTGTAGTAAGGAAAGTAAGCTGAACCAGCTACTCAGCTTCCCTGCAGTAATGTTGAAATAGGGACGGAGAAGAAGAAGCTCACCCTTGGTGAGAGGAAAAGCTCACCCTTGGTGAGAAGAAAAAAGTGTTGCGATGTTATTTATAGTTAAAACTTAAAAATGTTGTGAAACGAATTGAAGTAAATGTTGTTAAAATCTCAAAAGGTATAATGTTTCGTGTTTTTAAATGTAGACATGGTGCTAATTTGTGTAGCCACATGGCGCAATGAGATAAGATCAACAAAAGGTTAAACATTTCGGCTATTAGTTATTATATAGATATAGATATATAGATTATCTCTAAACAAAATTTGGGCCAATTAGAGTCTACTACATATTTCAAGAATATCAATTCAAAATGGAGTTTATCCTCTGAAACCACTATAAATAAAGGACATCCCCTCTCATTTTCAACACCAATTTTTTCGTCAAAACTCTAGAGAAATTCTGTCTCAAGAACACACGAAGAACATTAAAAGAAGTTCTTTGAAGTTCTATTGGAATCAAGCTGAAAAGCTTTCATAAACTTCAATAAACCCCAAATCCTTCAAGCTCAACAGATCAAGCCTCTAAAGCCTTGAAGAACTTCAACCTAAAAGCCTCCACATTTGAAGACTTGAAGAACAATAAATCTCTAAGATACAACCAATTACAAAGCACCACATATCACAAGCTGACACGTCACACTACCAAGTCCACAAGATACAGCCAATTACAAAGCACCACGTATTGCTGCTAGGTTTCGCTATCACTACTCAGAAACCAACAAAAATTTGTCAAGTGTCATGCAAGAACCAATCACACTTCAGCATGTGTAAGCGATGACACAAGCACCTCAACGCATGTAAGCGATGACACAAGCACCTCAGCGCGTGTAAGCAATGACACAAACAGTCCAGCGTGTGTAAGCGATGACACAGGCGGTCTAGCACGTGTAAACGATGACATAGGCAGACCAATCAGGCTGTGACATGTGTCACCAATCAAACTTCGCCACGTGTCGCTCACCCACCCCCAAACTCCTATAAATAGAAGCCTTCCTAAGGCATTTGAAGGGACAAGGATTCAGAAGTACAAATGCTCTGCAAGAATCAAGCCTCAAAGCCTTCAAGAACTTCAACCCCAAAATCGAAGAACACTCGAAGCAGAATCATCCAAACTATGTGCCTAGATCCTAAAGTTTATGGGAATCAAGCTCAAAGGTCCGAAAAACATCAACAAACCACAAATCAGTGAAGCTCTACGGATTCAAGCCTCTAAAGCCCCGAAGAACTTCCACCACAAACCTTCGAAGATGAAGAACACACGAAGAACGCAAGGAACGTGAAGAACAAAGAATTTCTAACAAACTTACAGCTAGAGATTTATTGCAATTCCGTTTCAGCAATCTTCGAACCATCCCTCAACCAAATTGAAGGATATTTTGTGTTCAAGTCAAAATCACATTACCACAAATCCAATCAATAAGTCTTGCAAGGAGATTAAATCAGAGGATCACTTTTTTGTAATCACAAAGAATTGTACCACACAATCATCAATACAAATTCGCATTTTTGAAACTATTTTACTTGTTTGAATTATTTCGAACTAGAAATATAGTCGCTCTACAAATTCTGGCACGCCCAGTGGGACATCTTTGCCTCTCATCTCATTCTCCTTCAAAGAAAGAAATCTTTATCATCTTGCTACCAACTTCAATGGCCTCTAGCAAGAACATTCAAGCTTCAACAATAGCTACTTCAACTAAACTTGGTACGACTACCACCAACAATTGCATTGGTGCAAACAATTGTAGCCAACCTAAAGCAAACAATCAACTTCAAGCTCAATCAACCAAGGAAGCCAAGGTCTAGACAATCATCTCCTTAGACCCTCTCACAAGAAACAAGGTCATCAACAAGGATATCTCCACCTTGGAATACCTCAAGTATGGGGGCAAATCCCTTTCTTCCTACACAAGAAGTTGGTCGCACGATCTCTTTCCCATCAAAGGGAACCCAAAAGATGAGATTTCACATGCTCACTTCAAATCACTTTCTTCTCCACCATCTTGGGAAGTTGTGTCAGTCATGATGACTAACACCTCTACCATGGAAGAAAAGATGGCTGAAATGGAACAAAGGGTTGTCCTTCTCACAAAAGCACTTGAAGATAAGGACCTCCAAATTGCAACTTTAATGAACAAGCTGGAGGTACAAGATTCGGGTGAATCAAGTCTTGGCCCTGAGCACCCACCTGGCTTTACCTTGAAAGGAGAAAACACCAAGGTTGATAAAGGAAAAGGAGGTGAAGGCATTTCTCAACACGGACATTCCACCTCAATGGCCTCGATATCTGCCCAACAACTGTAAGACATGATAACAAATACCATTCGAGCACAATATGGAGGTTCTTCTACAAGTTCCCTCACATATTCAAAACCCTACACAAAGCGCATTGACAACATGAGAATGCCAAATGGGTATCAACCCCCCAAGTTCTTGCAGTTTGATGGCAAAGGAAATCCTAAGCAACACATTACTCACTTTGTAGAAACTTGTGAGAACATAGGGACTCAAGGAGGCCTCCTTGTAAAACAATTTGTCCGTTCACTAAAGGGGGAATGCCTTTGATTGGTATACAGACTTAGAACCCGAGTCAATCGATAGTTGGGAACAACTTGAAAGGGAGTTTCTCAACCGATTCTACAGCACACGACGCACGGTAAGCATGATGGTGCTTACCAATGCTAAACAATGGAAGGATGAGTCCATCGTTGATTATATCCATTGATGGCGTTCTTTAAGTTTAGATTGCAAGGATAGACTTTCTGAAATATCTGCTGTAGAGATGTGCATCCAAGGCATGCATTGGGGACTTCTTTACATCCTTCAAGGGATAAAGCCCCGAACATTTGAAGAGTTGGCAACTCGTGCACATGACATGGAATTGAGTATCTCTAGCCATGGAAATATGAAACCTCCCGTTCCTAAGGAAAGAAAAGAAAGACGGGAAGTAAGAAAAAATGACAGAAATGTGAAAAGTAATATCAAAGACTTAATGAATATCAACCCTGCTCCAGTCAAAATTTCAACGAGAAATGTAAAGGCTAACGAGAAGAGGCCTGAGGGAGGCCAACAGCGTGAGATGCGTCGCTCATCACTTAAAGAGTGGGAACAAAAGGTGTATCCTTTCCTAGATACTGATATGCTCGAAATGTTAGAACAACTGCTCAAGTTGCAATTAATCATATTACCAGAATGCAAACGGCCGGAAGAGATGGGAAAAGTTGATGACCCAAACTATTGTAAGTATCATTGCATCATAAGCCATCCAATCCAAAAATGCTTTGTTCTTAAGGAACTCATCATGAAGCTAGCCAAGGAAAGGAAAATCGACTTGGATTTTAATGATGTTGCTCAATCAAACCTTGCAACATTTTCTTGTGGGTTACCTATTTGCATGTCTCCAACCACTAAGCAGGGGGCAAATACCATGCTCATCTAGTTTGGTTCTCTAAAACCTGTTCCAATTCAACTTTCACAAGAAGCATCTGATTATAATGATGATAAAAGGTCAGCAATGGATGAGGAAGAGGGCTGGACGATGGTTACTCGAAGGAGATGGAAAAAGAGATGAACATTCCCTCTTTATTTGATCGCCCAAGAGTCCAAAAAAGCACAAAACCAGATTCAACCTTGGTCAAGAGAAAGGAGCGATAAGAGGCAAAGAAGATTGGGAACAAGAATGTATGATAATTCAGCACAAACCCAAAAACCTCGAAAGCTCATCACATTGGAAGAATTCTTCCATAGAAAATTCTTTCAAAATAACTCAATCGAGGCTATTCACACGGTCACTCGTTGTGAAATTTAGGATGAAAAAGAGGATGTTGACCATGGTGGTCCAAGTGAGACTTTTTCATCTTTAGAGAAACTCCAATCTCGAGTCGATAAAGTTGAACCCTTGCAATCCTC
The DNA here is from genome assembly GCA_035136125.1 of Quercus rubra. Lineage (NCBI taxonomy): Eukaryota > Viridiplantae > Streptophyta > Magnoliopsida > Fagales > Fagaceae > Quercus > Quercus rubra. The sequence goes on from CM068734.1 coordinate 47,549,806, forward strand.
CACTCTACCAAAAGAAGTGTTCACCCAAGCTCTTGGAAAGCCAGAGATGTACACTCCTTCTACCAACATGCTTCAACAAACCAAGGAATGTTATGCGTGCTCTCCAGACTTAACTTTCACTAATGAGGACCTATTGTTAGGCTCTAAGCCCCACAATCGTCCACTTTATGTCTCTGGTTATGCTCGTGAACAAAAGATCAATCGTATTCTCATTGATGGAGGTTCAGCTATTAATATACTACCAAAAATGACTATGAGACGACTTGGCCTTACTATGGAGGAATTATCGCATAGTCGTTTGGTTATTCAAGGTTTTAACCAAGGAGGACAACGCGCAATCGGCATGATCCACCTAGAATTAATCATTGGAGAATTAACAAGCAACGTTTTGTTCCATATCATTGACGCCAAGACAACCTACAACATGTTGTTAGGACGTCCATGGATCCATGGAAACGGAATAGTGCCGTCAACTTTGCATCAATGTTTCAAATACCTCTAAGTGGGATAAAGAAAGTCAATGCTAACTTGAAGCCTTTTGCTGAGACTGAAGCTCACTTTGCTAACGCAAAATTTTATGTAGAAGATGACATTCCCAATGAAGTTCTCCCAGTTGAGATCCCGTCCATGGAAAGCAAGCAAGGTGAAAAGGAGCATGTTAGACTCGTCACTAGAAAGGATATCCTTGCCCCAAAGAAAGGTCCAGAATGTGGGAATGATCATTCTAGTGAATCTACTAGTAATTCAGTGAGAGCGAAAATTTCAACGCCCTCCAACAACCCTCCATTACTCCGTTATGTACCATTGTCACACCGCAAGAAAGGACAATCACCATTCGCGGAATGCCTTCAATTCATAACAGACATGGGAAGGCCTTCTGCAAAGCTCACAATAGAGGATGTAGCCATATTGAAAGAAAATCATGTCATGCCTTTAACTTCATCCACAAATCCTTTGCCCTCGAAGCCATTAAATGGATTCGTGAGGTCTTCACAATGTTTGATAGAGCATGGTATTCTACCAAGTGAACAAACAAAAGAATGGTTTGACCTAAAGGCATATCGGCTGTTGGCCAAAGCAGGCTACGATTTTTCAAAACAAGGGGACCTAGGGAAACTAATTCCAGAAGTCACTAGAGAAAAGACGCATGGCCTTAGCAAAACACAAAGCAAAATGAGGCTTGAAGGGTATGAAATTCCTATCCCAAAGACCGAATTAGGTTATACTCCTGAACAACCAGCTCAGATATGGATCAAGAAAAGAAGCAATGCTTCAAGTTCTCAATACATAACAATGGAGGTCGATGAAAGTTCGAAACAAAGAAAAGATCACTCTTCATCGCGCGTCTCGGTGTTTGATCGCATTAAGGCCTCGTCGTCACAAATCACAGTGTTTGACAAGTTAAATACAACTTGCTTAACACAAAATCGTGACACTCTTGCATGTAAATTAGTCTTTGATCGATTGGGGGCAACAAAAAGGCCTGTTGATGGTCATTCTCAAAATTCAATAAATTTCGAGGTTCAACGGGAGAAGAAAGCTAATGATGAGATCCACAGTAGCGTTCCTTCACGCATGAAGCGTAACTCTACCTTAGACATCAGCACTGAAGGATCATTCAAAGTCAAAAGGCGAACGATTGTACACACAAGTCAGTCATTCATCCACAATGAGCAAATTGAAGAGGTATCATTTTCGTTTCATATTACAGTAGAAGAGGATACACTTTCAGATGTTGAAGCAACCAATGAAGAGGCCGATGAAGCTCCCCCAGCCTTGGAAGATGGAGTACAAGCTACAGTTGATGAACTTAAAGAGATCAATTTAGGAACTACTGAAGAGCCTTGACCAACTTTCATCAGTGCACTTCTCACTCCCGAAGAAGAAGAAGGGTACCTCAAACTCCTAGTAGAATACAAAGATGTGTTTGCTTGGACTTACAAGGAAATATCTGGGCTCAATCCAAGTATTGCTCTACACCATTTGGCAGTAAAGAAAGGCGTGCTCCCAGTCAAACAAGCCTAAAGACGCTTTCGGCCGGAACTTATCCCTCAAATAGAAACTGAGGTCAATAAGCTAATTGAGGCGGGCTTTATTCATGAAGTACAGTGCCCAGAATGGATTGCTAATATTGTCCCTGTCAAAAAGAAGAATGGACAAATCCGGGTGTGTGTTGACTTCTGTGATTTGAACAGTGCATGTCCCAAGGATGATTTTTCGTTACCCATCACTGAGGTTATGGTTGATGCCACCACTGGTAATGAAGCTTTATCTTTCATGGATGGTTCTTCAGGATACAACCAAATTCGAATGAATCCTAAGGATGAAGAACTTACAGCTTTTCGCACCCCTAAGGGCATTTACTGTTACAAAGTGATGCCTTTTGGACCAAAGAACGCTGGTGCTACTTATCAATGGGCCATGCAAAAGATCTTTGATAATGTACTTCATAAATACGTGGAGTGTTATGTCGATGATCTCGTGGTTAAAACAAAAAGGAGGGAAGACCATCTGGTAAATCTACGATCCGTGTTCAACCACTTAAGAAAGTATCAGCTTAAAATGAACCCCCGCAAATGCGCTTTTGGCGTGACATCTGGGAAATTTCTTGGCTTCATTGTGAGGCACCGCGGTATTGAAATTGATCAATCCAAAATTGAAGCTATCCAGAAAATGCCAGAGCCCAAGAATCTACGAGAACTTAGAGGCTTGCAGGGAAAACTAGCCTACATATGACGATTTATCTCGAACTTGGCTGGTCGATGTCAACCTTTCAATCGACTAATGAAAAAGGATGTGTACTTTGAATGGGATGAGGCTTGTAGCAATGCTTTTGAGCGAATCAAAAGATACTTGCTTAATCCTCAAGTTTTAGATGCTTTTATTCTAGGAAAGCCTTTGGTGTTGTATATCGCGGCGCAAGAAAAGTCTCTAGGTGCTCTTATGGCGCAAGAAAATGAAAAGGGGAAAGAAAGAGCCCTTTATTATCTAAGTCGAACTCTCAATGGGGCTGAATTAAATTATTCTCCTATTGAAAATATGTGTCTTGCTCTTTTCTTTGACATAGACAAACTGGAGCACTACATGCAAGCATATACGGTCCGTTTGATAGCAAAGGCAAACCCGATTAAATATGTCCTCTCCAGGCCAGTGGTTTCGGGTCGTATAGCTCGATGGGCAGTCCTGCTACAACAATATGACCTTGCATATGTTCCACAAAAAGCTGTCAAAGGACAAGCGCTGGCAGACTTTTTAGCTGATCACCTAGTTCCATCTGATTGGGAGTTTTTCGATGATTTCCCGAACGGAGATGTGTTTTACATTAAAGTAATGCCACCATGGATGATATTTTTCGATGGGGCTGCACATCGGGAAGGAGCGGGGGCAGGTGTAGTGTTTGTTTCTCCACAACGGCAAATACTTCTATACTTGTTCTCATTAAGTGAACTTTGCTCTAACAACGTAGCCGAATATCAAGCATTGATTATTGGTCTACAAATGGCTATTGAGATGGGCATATTGCAACTTGAGATCTTTGGGGACTCCAAATTAGTTATCAACCAAATCTTGGAGCAATATGACGTCAAGAAAGAAGACCTCGTCCCCTATTGTAAATACGCGAAGAAGTTGCTAGCAAATTTTGAGGCCATCACGTTAGAGCATATACCAAGGAAGGAGAATAGACAGGCTGATGCTTTAACTAATTTGGCTACCGCCTTAGCATTATCCCAAAAAGAGACAACCAAAGTTGCTATTTCCCAAAGGTGGGTGGTACCTCTCGTGGTTGAAGAAGAAGAAGAAGAAGAGCAAGCCAACATCATTTCTGTATGCCTTGTTGAAAAAGAGGATTGGCGACAAGTGATCATTGAATACCTTCAACATGGAAGACTCCCGGATGATAAACGCTACAAGACCGAAGTTCGGCGAAAGGGCTGCTTGATTCATTTACTATAAGGACACTTTCTTCCGCCGTTCATTTGATGGATTGTTTCTCCGCTGCCTAGGAGAGGAGGAGGCTAAACAAGCCTTAGAGGAGGCTCATTCTGGAATATGCGGCGCACATCAATCAGGTCCTAAGTTACACTACAAGATTAAACGAATGGGTTACTATTGGCCTACAATGGTGCAAGATTCCATGGAGTGCGCTAAGAAATGCGAAGCTTGTTAGTATCATGCAAACTTCATCCACCAGCTGCCGGAACCTCTACACCCAACTGTAGCTTCTTGGCCTTTTGATGCATGGGGGCTTGATGCAATAGGGCCATTACCAAAGTCATCTAGTGGCCATTTGTACATCTTGGCCGTAACTGATTACTTCTCAAAATGGGCGGAAGCTGTGCCCCTTAGGGAAGTGAAGAAAGAAACAATGGTCAATTTCATTCGAACTCACTTGATCTATCGGTATGGTGTCCCTCGGTATATCATAACTGATAATGGCAAATCATTCTACAATAGGCTGATGATAGAGCTTTGCGAGAAGTTTGAATTTAAACAATACAACTCCTTCATGTACAATGCCCCGGCGAATGGACTAGCTGAAGCATTTAACAAAACACTTGGCAGTTTGTTGAAGAAAGTGGTATCCAAGACAAAGCGAGACTGGCATGAAAGAATCGGAAAAGCATTATGGGCATATCAAACAACATTTCGAACACCTACTCAAGCGACACCATATTCTCTTGTCTACAGAGTGGAAGCCATCCTTCCTTTAAAACGCCAAATTCCATCATTACGGATTGCCATTCAAGAGGGATTGACTGGAGAAGAAAATGTCGAGCTTAGATTGCAAGAATTAAAGGCACTTGATGAGAAAATGCTTGAGGCCCAACAACGCCTTGAGTGCTATCAAGCTCGTCTTTCAAGCGCATTCAATAAAAGAGTTAAACCACGATCATTCCAAGTTAGTGACTTAGTCCTTGTCGTTCGAAGACCTATCATCACAACTCATCGTAAAGGCAATAAGTTCACTTCAAAATGGGATGGACCTTATGTTGTGCAAGAAGTCTACACCAATGGAGCTTACAAGCTGATTGATAATGATGGTGTAAGGATCGGCCCCATCAATGGGAAGTTCCCTAAGCGCTTCTATGCTTAAAAATCGAGGATTGCTCCTCGGTAAGAGCTTAAACTACCCACTATAGCACTGCAAGAGTACATGATGTCTTCCCATTACCCTTGAAAGCATACCAATAAGGAGAAATTAATCCCACTCTATGTCACCAATTGCTAGTGTGGTGTAGTGGTTGGATGCCCATGTCACCCTTGAGGTCGTCTTGGGTTCGATAAGTGGTGATACCCACTATTACACACTGAGCCCTCCTTTTTGCAAAAACACATAAGAAAAAGAGAAAAAAAAAGTTATCAAAAAAAATAAAAAAATAAAAAAATCTTTTGAACTACGTAATGACTTGGTCCCTTTCGAGGGTACGTAGGCAACTTAGTATCTTTTGCTGAGTTCAGTCACGCACTAAAAAAAATTTTATTAAAAAAAAAAAAGAAAAAAAAAAGCAAAAAAAAAAAAAAGAAAACAAAAAAAAAAAAAAAAAAAAATCATCCAAAAAGAAATTATCAAAAAAAGAAAAGAAAAAAAAAGATCATCAAAAAAAGAAATCATAAAAAAAAAAAAAAAAATGTTGAACTACGTGATAACTTGATCCCTCTCCAGGGTACGTAGGCAACTTAGTACTTGTCACTAAGTTCAATCACATGAAAAGAAGAAGGATTGCCAGTCTAGCTTGAAGAGTTTTCCAACAATCATCAATAGGCTTTTAAGGTCCCTTCGATTGACAAGGCATTGCTTAAGGACAGTCAACTTCTCGATGTGATGATCAAGGGTTGTTGTAGTAGAAAATGAAGACTGTAAGGAGTTGACATTGCTTAACTTTCCTTGAAATGATGATGAACATAACTTGATGCTTGGTTGGGAAGTAAAATAAAATCTCCAACTTCTTTTGCAAGAAATGAAGTCTTCATGGCGTTGCCCATCTTCTGTGGACATCCTCCCACGTCTATAAAGTATGCTTTGCATCACTTATCTCTTGGGGGCATCTTCTTGTACCTTTCGAGTCTAAGCTACAGCATCTCTCTTCTAGGTTGTGCCACTTCATAGCTCTGAAATTTGAACCACATCATCTCTCTTCTGAGTGGTGTTGTTTCACATCATGTCTCTGAAATTTGAACGACGTCAATTTCCTCCAAAATGATGATAGATTATATATCTGAAATCGGTGTTGCATCATCTCTCCTCTATGGGCATGTTCTTGCAATGTCAAAATTCTTGGTGGCATGTTTTGACATCTTCAAAGTCTTTGCTGCATACTCTGGCGTCTTCAAAGTATTGGTGTCATTTTTCCCGCATCTTCAAGGTTTTGTTGGCATTTTCTTGCATCTTCAAAGTCTTGATAGGGACTCCTTGCATCTTCAACGTCTTGTTGGCATCTCTAAAATCTTGATGTCCGGCTACAGTGCAATGTACCCTTGATGTCTAAGCTATGTTGCCTTTGAAAATTTGTGCTAATGTGGAGTGTTGTCGTGGCTTTATGACAATGATGAACATTGGCATAGCTTCGGTGCGAATGAAGTGTTGTCGTGGCTTCATGGCAAAGACGAGTCTTGGCATGACTTCAGTGCTAATATGAAGTGTTGACGTGACTTCATGGCTTCATGAATGTTGGCATGACTTCGGTGCAAATGAAGTTTTGACGTGGCTTCATGAATGTTGGCATGGCTTCGATACGAATGAAGTGTTGTCATGGCTTCATGGAAAATATGGATGTTGGCACGGCTTCAATACAAATGAAGTGTTGTCATGACTTCATGGCAAAGATGGATGTCGGCACGGCCTTGGTGTGAATGAAGTGTTGACGTGGTTTCGTGGCAAAAATGAGTATTAGCATGACTTCAGTACTAATGTGGAGTGTTGTCATGGCTTCATGGCAAAAATGAATGTTGGCATGGCTTCAGTACCAGGACAAATGCTAGCACGACTTCATGGTAAAGGCTCATGATGTGGCTACGTTGCAAAGACTCTTGAAATGGTTGCATTGAAAAAAATAAGTGGGTGTAGCTTAATTACCAAGGAAAGCATGCTGCATAACAAAAACAAACAACAACAAAAAAATTTGTTAGAAGAGAAGCTCATGGCACGTTTGAACTAAAAAAAAAAAAAAAAAAAATCAACAAAGAGAGAGAGCTTCAATTTTAATCTCTAGCCTGTCAAAAAAAAAAAAAAAAAAGGAAAAAGAAAAAAGATTAGTACAAACAAAGCATACTGTGAAACTAAAAAAAAAAAAAAAAATCTTTACACTAATGGTATTATATCACCCACTGAGGCTATGCTTGCACAATTCAATGCATACCCCGGGTGGCTTTATATAGGGATCCTTAAAAGCTAACAGACAAAAGGAAAAACACGTGTAAAACGTTAAAGTACCATATTTTCAAGGATGACGTACCCACCTTGAAAAATCAAGGTGTCAGAAGAAAAAAATGTATCATGCTGTTAGAAGGAAAATACTGCACTAGACCTCGGAAAAAAGTGCTTATAGGCCTACAAAAGTACACATGTCATCTAAAATTCTACTGCATTAGACTTGGGATGAATTTCTAGCCCGAACATTGTTCAAATCTACTTGTGCTGCCGACCTTGAAAGCAGAGACACTTGCGGCTTTACCAATGTCAAACACTATCAGAATAGCCACCACCAAAGTAGACCAAGGTGGCAACAAGTCCAACAACGTTTGCAGTCTCCCATCCCGGATTTCTAAAATTTCTGACAAGATTTCACAAAAAATCAACCAACAGAAATCTTCTAAGGACTTTGATGTAAAAAACCCAAAAAGATCTTTAGCAACAGAGCCACCACGCACCGCCACAAATTCCCAGCAACCCGCGGGTTTCTCATTCAAGTCTGCGCAAATCTGAGAAAACTTTTACAAAATTGGTGCCACAACTAGATCCATCGGCCCACGATCTACAAAACCTGAAAATTTCAGGCCCAAAAACCCAAGCACACGCCACCACGTGCCGCCAAAAGATCCGGCGGTGGCTGCCTTCGACAACACGCGTAGCTACTCCTGGTCACGCGCTTACACGTGCCGGCGTTCGCTTACACGCTGGCGCTGATACACGTGCCCTCTGTGCATGATGTCATGGATGACGTCATCCTCCACTACCCCGGTTTGACCCAGACCGACCTGGAAACCTGACCCGATCCGAACCGCTTGCCAAAAAAAAAATTAAATAAAAAAAAAAGAAAAAGAAAAAGCTTTGACCTAGTAGAACTTTGACTTTGACCAAAAAGTCAAAATTTTCAAAAATGGTCTGTTCCACTCAGTTTTTGGAGTACATTCCAATTTTGAGATCCGTTTCTTCATTTGAAGCTCGAAAATTGTGCAAACTGTCCAATTCCTAAAAAATTGACTTTTGCACAAATCTTGACCAAAAAGTCAAAATTTTCAAGAAGTACCTATCTTGCCTAATTTTTCAAGTAGATTCCATTTTTGGGGTCTATTTCCTCATTCAGGAATCCGAAATTGCTCAAATAGTATGATTCTACAGTTGTTGGCCTTAATGTGAACTTTGACCAAGAATCAAGATGTTCGAGCAAAGCTTGTCTTATTCAAATTTTCACATGGGTTCTGATTGTGAAATCTGCTTATTTTTTTTTTGGACTTGGAAACCACCTATGTGACCCACTTCCCTGAAGTACCAATAGAGTCCAAAAGTTAAGCTCCCAAGATCAAGATTTGAGATTCATTCACTTGGTCTGGATTCCCTCAAGGTTATTCTTTAGACTTTATCAAAGCTTCCTTTCAAAGTACAAATGAACTCTCACAAGTGTGTCTTGAACTTGAAATTACACTGGGCCACTAATTCAACCTACCATTCTCATTCGGTGCCTATCAGTCTCCAACCTACCATTCTCGTTCGGTGCCTACCATTCCCAGCTACTAGTCTCACCAAAAATTCTCAACTGCCATTCTCGACTACACATCTACCATTCTTCGTCTCTCCACTATAAATAGAAGGGCTGGATTCATCAAGAACTCATCAAAAAAAAAAAAAAAAACACACTGAATCATTAAATGAAGATTTACTTCTTTCAAATTTTCAAGTCCTCTTTCTCACAGCCATTTCTCACTATGGCCTTATCATTTTCAACACTTAGCAACCAGTATTGCTTCATAATCAGTTTGAAATCAACCCTCTCATGGTTCAGTAGAAACCCTCCTCATAGTATCATTGTAGTTTTAAGATCCAAACAAATTTTGTTTCTCCACTTAATGACTACCTTTGTCTATAAAATTACTTGTAACAAGGTCTGCATCGTCCTTCCATGCTTCCGTGGATTTGGTTGGCCAGGAAATCCAAGTCCAGCAGAGACACCTGTTTCTAACCTCAGGGCTTCTGTAGTCTCTCTCCAATTGCTTGGTCTCCCAGCAGAAGCAGTGGTTCGGAACAAACACCAACTTGGTTGGTTTCTAAGACCAGAATCACAAGTTAGCCCCATCTTTCATTTTTCTGTGCTTTTCTAACAAGTGGTAGTAGGTGAAGATGGTAAAAAGTGTTGAGGTATCTTACAAATTGTCTTTCATCCAACACTTATAATGACCTCCACGAGACCAGCTCATCAGAATTCAACCTTTGGTGTCGGTAAATGGTCACCAAAGCTTCATTCTATGTTCCCACAAGCAGGGGACCCAAAGGTCATCGTTGCTGGTACCTCAAAACATATTTTCTGGAATTACTCCAACTTAAATCCAGCTTGAAGTATTTCAGAAAATACTTTTCTGAAATTACTTCAACTTAACGTTCGTCAGCATGGTCCCATCACACATGCGCATTCGATGACTTGCCGTCGGACCTCATTCAGCATGCAGTCAGTCCTAGATCCCAAGGTGTACTTCCCAGGAACATCTACACCAGAGGGTCCCCAACATACAGGGCTAGCACCATAGGGGCGTATGTTTCACCCATTATCTTTGCTTCATCCCCGTCATCTTCATCACCAACATCAGCACCCCCAGAATCCATAAGCTTCTGAAACTACCTCAACTTAACTTGAGTGATGCGATAACACAAGCACATTCAACCATATTCCCACATGGCCTCGCTGTAATCTGAAGTATACTCTTCCGAGATTACTTCACCAGGAGTTCTTAAAAACACGAGGCTAGCCCCATAGCTCTGCATGCTGTGCCCAACCAACATCTTCACCTCTTCCCCATTTTCTACACCTTGTGATCGCCGCTAACGATCCAAAATATTCTTTTGAAATTACTTCAACTTAACCTCTGCTGAGAAGGCTCAGTCATGCAAGTACATTCAAATACTCCCAAACCCCTTTTCGGTCTTACCAAAGCCTTTCATGTGGGTGGATCTACTCTTCAGAAATTATCTCATCCTACTGAAAGCTCCACCACCTTCAACTACTTCACTTAAAGAGTCAAGTGTAAAAAAATCAGTTTTCGAAACTCATTCCCACACTACACTCCAAAACTGTGTGCGTGAACGAGTCTCGAGGGGGAATTTGTAGAAAGGGAAAATTCCCGACCTATCACAAGCTGACACGTCACACTACCAAGTCCACAAGATACAGCCAATTACAAAGCACCACGTATTGCTGCTAGGTTTTGCTATCACTACTCAAAAACCAACAGAAATTTGCCAAGTGTCATGCAAGAACCAATCACACCTCAGCATGTGTAAGCAACGACACAAGCACCTCAACGCGTGTAAGCGATGACACAAGCACCTCAGCGCGTGTAAGCAATGACACAAGCAGTCCAGCGCATGTAAGCGATGACACAAGCGGTCTAGAACGTGTAAACGTTGACATAGGCAGACCAATCAGGCTGTGACATGTGTCACCAATCAAACTCCGCCACGTGTCGCTCACCCACCCCCAAACTCCTATAAATATAAGCCTTCCTAAGGCATTTGAAGGAACAAGGATTCAGAAGTACAAAAGCTCTGCAAGAATCAAGCCTCAAAGCCTTCAAGAACTTCAACCCCGAAATCGAAGAACACTCGAAGCAGAATCATCCAAACTATCTGCCTAGATCCTAAAGTTTACGGGAATCAAGCTTAAAGGTCCGAAAAACATCAACAAACCACAAATCGGTGAAGCTCTACAGATTCAAGCCTCTAAAGCCCCGAAGAACTTCCACCACAAACCTTCAAAGACGAAGAACACACGAAGAACACAAGGAACGTGAAGAACAAAGAATTTCTAACAAGCTCACAACCAGAGATTCATTGCAATTCCGTTTCAGCAATCTTCAATCCATCCCTCAACCAAATTGAAGGATATTTTGTGTTCAAGTCAAAATCACATTACCACAAATCCAATCAATAAGTCTTGCAAGGAGATTGAATTAGAGGATCACTCTTTTGTAATCACAGAGATACCACACAATCATTAATACAAATTCGCATTTTTGAAACTATTTTACTTGTTTGAATTATTTCGAACTAGAAATATAGTCGCTCTACAATGTTGACCTATATAGTTGAATACTCATCAGTCGATACAACACGAACCTGACATGCGAACATGAATTGTCACCCCCACCTATTATTGACTCAGTTAGTGGGACCATATTCCAGCTATGATTTATGGCTGAACTTATTTTGCTAAATCTAGGACCTTGTGATGGAATGGTTTGGTATTCATAATTGAGACATCTAATTTATGCTACTTGAATTGAGAAACTTAAATTTGATTATATGGGCTTGTTTATATGCAGGAATTAATACTGTATTGAATATAATCTAGTGTCACATAATCATACGCCCGAATTTAGAGAGTTCATTGATCGTTATCTTCAAATTAGAGATAGGGGAACTCATTATCAACTCTAATCAAATCTCATAGAGCACTTGTGGCAATGTAGGCAACTACATAGTGAATTATAGGTCCTTGTAATAATAAATTCCTTTTTTGCATGATATTATTTATGTTAAATTTCATTTATTATTTATTATTTGCACAGTTTTGTGGGTTGAGGTGGTAGTGGTGTTATGGTGGTTGGGGTGGAGTTAGTTGTGGTCGTTGGGATGAAGAGAGGAGAGGGAAAAATTAAATACTTAAATGAAGTCAGAAATAAAGTATTGAGTCTGATGTGTATGCATAAAAAACATCGATAGCTTTTTTTTTTTTTTTTTTAATTTTTTTTTTAATTTTAGAGGGAGTTTCAACATATGACTTATGCTCTTAATTATAACTTTTTATCATTAGACTAAGACACTAATTAGTTTTTAGTGTAGGTGGAAATTGAACCTTAGATCTCTTATACAACCATAAAACATTTTATCAGTTGAATTAACTGAAATCCATCAAATATAGATAGTTAAACTAATAAAAGTAAAGTGTTTTAAATTAATTTAAATAAAAATCTGAGATGACTAATGTGAATTCTCTAATAGGAAATAGGTTCATATGTCTTTTGGACACAGCTGTTGGTAGTTTAATGGTCGTATCGTTATGGGGATTGTAACGCATGAGGTACTTTATGACCAATTTAAGACTATCCAACGGGAACGAGCCTGACTTTATTCGCAGGTTACTTTAGTTATGTTTGGACCATTAAATTAACGGATGACCGATAGAACGGGTATATCAATATTTTTATGGAGCAGAGATATTTTTAAGATCTTGTGTGCAGAACTGCAAACTAAACTTTGGAAAGTGAAACATTCGGTAAATAATTATATTTAAAAAAAAAATTGGATGAGATATAAGTGACAGTTGGCAGGTGAAAAAAAAAGAAAAAAAAAGACAAAAGTTTTAAAATTTGTATTGAGTTAAGATTTTATATAATGCTCCATTAGCAATATTTTTACAATAATTTTAAGTGTTAAGTTATTGATGATGGACTTTGTTTCTCTGTCACTAGAAAAGTTGGCTCTACTTTCTTTTCTTAGGCAGTAGAATTTTTTGTCCCTTGTAGAGGTGTTTTTGTTCGGAGAAAATGGGCAAATGCCCCTTTCAAAAAAATAATTCAGCATTTTGCCCACTTCCTAAACTAATTAGGAAAATACCCCTTTTTTGAAACTCGATTTTCTCAAAATCGAGTTATAAAAATAAATAAATTATGGAGCCCTATAGTGGCGTTTTAAGGAGCCTATAGTGACGTTTTAAGGACCTATAGTGGCCTTTTTTAAGTCGATTTTCCTAAAGTCGAGTTACATACAATTTTTTTTTTCTTTTTTTTGCCTATAACTTGACTTTATGAAGATCGAGTTAAAAAACACCACTATAGGTCCTTAAAACGTCACTGTAGGCTCCTTAAAAACGTCACTATAGGGCTTAACTCGATTTTGAGAAAATCGAGTTTCAAAAGAGGGACATTTTCCTAATTAGTTTGGGAAGTGGGCAAAATGCTGGATTGTTTTTTTGAAAGGGGCAAAAGCCAAATTTTTCCGTTTTTGTTCTCTTGAAGCAATAGTGTTGCCTCTTGAGCTAGTTGGGTTATTTTCTTTGTGGGTTCTAGGGAAACGGTCTTATCACCTTACTAATTTTCCTATGTTATTCATGGAAGAGTTAATGAAAACATGGGGGAATTTATACGTATCCGAGAAGGAAAGTGCTGTTCTAATCCTCCCAAACACTTAGCGTTCTTATGAATTTATCCTAGCAGCAAGTTTCTTGACCTCTCGAGCTCTGAATATGGAGGCCATTACAAGAACATTCAAACAATTTTGGCATTCTACTAACGGATTCAAAATCAGAAATCTCGGTGATCACAAAGTCCTTTTTGTTTTTTATAATATCTTCAATGTTAAAAGGATAATCAAAGTGAACCGTGGAGTTTCGATAAACACCTGGTTGTTCTTCAGAGGTACGAGAGTGATAGTCCTTTGAGAAATTTAAGGTTTGACAGACAACCTTTTGGGTCCAGGTTCATGACATCTTGATTAGGTTCATATAAAAAGAGGTGGAGAAGAGTATATGTGACCAGGGGCGGAGCCACATAGTGGCTTGGGGGGGCCGTGGCCCCTGCAAAAAAAAAAAAAAAAAAAATTCCCATTAGACTATGAAGAAAAAATAAATAGGCCCCCCCAACATTAGACAGTCGGCCCCCCCTACTCATTTCTCACCCATTCTCCCAGCCCTCAATCAAAAATTAGGAACACCCTCAAATTAAAATTTAAAAAAAAAAAAAAAAAAAATTATCTGTTCTACTTTCAAGCAAAAAAAAAAAAAAACCAAAAAATTATCATTACAACTCATAATCAAACTTATGAATATGTTTAGTTATTTCATTACAACACATTTTGTTACTAATAATAAAGATTATCATTCCTCCTTATTCAGTGTACCAAACACCAAACATGCCCTAAGGGTTTGCTGCTTGTCCAACGTTTATTAAGGGTGTGTATGCTTATATAAAGGCATAGGTCAGTTTGTATATGAATGGGGAAAGAAAAAAAATAGATGCTAGAGCTTATCAAAAAAAAAGAAAAGAAAGAAAGATGCTAGAGATTAGGGCTGTAACGTGTAAAGCAGCATAATAGGAGAAGAGAATGCAGCCGCTTGTTACTTCTTTATAGATTTCGTCCATGCTATTGTGACTATTTATTTCTCTCTTTTATTTGTCTAGTTTAATGCTTAGTATTTTATTTTTATGTTTTCTTTCAATTACCATGAGTAGCCAAATTTATAATTAAAGTTGAGGATAAAACCTTCTTAAGGATTATCAGTTTTATTTATGAGATTTAATTTTTCCTACAATATTTGTTCTTTAATGATTAAATTGTTTTTGCTTTATATTAATTGACTAAGATAGGATTCTTAACATGAGTTCAATCATGTTTTCTCATGATTTTGGATTTATCTTAATTAATTGAATGTTTGGTTTGTTATTTCTTGATTTTAAAATTGGATATCTCTTGTGATTTGTTTGTCAACTTATACAATTGATAATTTGATTTTATATTTAGGAAGCGAAGAAGAGCATACTTTATATTTTTTAAATAGAGATTTTCATGAGAATATTTTCCATGGTAGCAAGATTTATTTCTAAATTATCTTGCATTGGTTGGGAAAAATTAATGATTATGAATATATGTTGATATATATTAACAAGGCGGATTCCAAAACTTTAATTTAGTCTCTTGATTGTTTAAATCGTTTTACTGCTTTAATAATATCTTTTCTCAATTTAATAATTTTCTTAGCTTTTTTAATTTCAAAATAACCAATTTTTATTGAACTAGATTAGGACTTATTTAGTTAATGTTTGATTAATTTTCCTACATCCATACAAGTCTCAGTATGTTTGACCTCATGTTAGGCACCCAACCCCATCTGACCCGTAAGTTGGCCTCCGCTCATTGTGTTCCATATCCTAAGTCTATTAATGGGTCCTTTAATAAGTCATCTTATACACACACCCCCACACACACACGGTCTACCCTAACATGCATCTAGCATATAACCTACCATTCATATAATCAAGGCATAGCATACATAACATCATCCTATCATTCATCTAGCATCTCATATCATCATCACAAACTATCATCCATTTCATACACATCCTATCATTCATCTAAGCATGGTATCTCATGTCATCATCACATGTTATAATAAAGGCATCAAAATGCATCACAAAGGCCATAAGCATATATGGCATAAATCATTCATATCCCTAATGTTCATCACATTCAACTATATTTATCAAGCACGTCACATATGTGCATGTTTATGTTACAATGCATGACTTACCTTCACTTACCTCGTTGTGGATGCCCCAAAAAGGCCTTAAAAAGCTTGGATTAAGGCTTTTTTTTCCTTCTTTTTGGTTTATTGCACATTGAGTCCTTGGCGACATGACTCTTTGTGTGCATGTGTTTCTAGGGTGAGGTGTGTGTGAGTCTCTTTTTCTTATTTTTATTTTAGGAGACACCACTAACCATTGGTTTTGTATTAGGTTTGATTGGTCACATATTTGTCTATTTATTTTCAGTCACCTAATTAACTAAAACTAATTTTAAGGGTTGTTAATTAATTAAGGTAAACCAAAAGTCTTGAACCAAAGATTTTGGACTCGGAAATTCGATTACGTGTGGGTTAGACACCCCACACTGACTATCCAAAGGATAGTACCGCATTTTAATTTAATTCTAACGTTATCTTTTTGGTGAGAAAATTAGATACTTGGCATTTTGTTTTTGAAAAAGTTTTGTACAAAAACTACACACACACACACACACACACACACACACACACACATACACATGTGAGTAATTGTTTATTTATAACGTAGCATGTGAATATTTTCGGTTACCTAATTAACTAAAGCTAATTTTAAGGGTTGTTAATTAATTAAGGTAAACCAAAAGTCTCGAACCAAAGATTTTGGACTCGGAAGTTCGGTTACGTGTGGGTTAGACACCCCACATTGCCTATCCAAAGGATAGTACCACATTTTAATTTAATTCTAACATTATCTTTTTGGTAAAAAAATTAGATACTTGGCATTTTTTTTTTGAAAAAGTTTTGTACAAACACTACACACACACACACATGTGAGTAATTGTCTATTTATAACGTAGCATGTGAATATTTATTCCAAAGACTTATTTACAATCAAAACATGTGAAATATATACATAGCATTGAGGAAAGTTTACTAAGTTGCAAGAAATAATATATATAATATTTAATTATTATATATTTAGCATGTGAATATTTTACATACTATATATTTAGCATGGATAATTTCAATGTGAAAATAAAAGAGAGGGTAAGAAAGGTAGCACCTTGTTGTTGTCCTCCTTTTTTCTCATTTTTCATGCAAAACACAATAGATTACAACATTAGTGCCAAAGGGGAGGGGGAACATGTTAACCTGATTGATGCCTATTGATTCAAATGAAATTGGACCATACGAAGAAACCTCTAAAAAAAAAAAAATAAAATAAAAAAATAAGCTCAAAACAACAATGCTTGAATGTGTAAAGATGAAAAGTTTAAAAACTTACCTAAGAAAAAAATGAACAATTTCTTTTGAGAAAAAGATTAACTGAAAAACCAAGTTTAAAAGATTAAAAAAACGATATTTTTCTAGGTTTAAAAAGGGTTTTCCTAAAAAGAATGAAATTTTTTATGAGAAAAAAGAATTCATTTTTCAAAGAAAATGGATTCCATGGTTTGTTAGAAACCAAGGTTTTTCTTCATTTTTTAAGATAGAAAGGATTTGAAGTAAGGTTCAAAATTCATATTATTTTGAGAAAAGGGTTTTCTTGGTTTTGTTGAAAACCATCGTTGTTATCCAATTTTAAAGAAAAAGTATCAACTTATATCTTTGTAAAAGAGGACAAAAAGATTTTCTTTTGAAGAAACAAAGTTTGAGTTTTGAAATCTTTTTGTGAAAACATCAATTTTTGAAAAAAAAAATTGGAAAAAGTTGGTCTAAAGAAAATGACTCCCAGGGAATTTTCTTTTATAGAAAAGCTTTTAGACTCCAAAATCCTATGGTTTTGGTTTGGAATCATCGTAATGTCATCAGGTAGGTCTTGCCATGTTCCTGCATCATCTTTAATACCCAAAATTATGTTTTTCCTATGTCACTGCGTAGCCCAACTATGGAAATATTTTGTGTTGCTATCACCCTGGCTCACCCACAATAGATGAGATCTTTAGCTCCACATCTGAGCCTCTCTGTCAAGCAACACATTAATTTCAGCTTTTATCTCTCTGAGTCGTGAATTATCCCCACCATGCAAGATTGCAATCTCGGCTTGAACAAGCATTTTTTCTTCTTCTTTTCTAGTTCTCTACTTACACTACCGAAACAGTTTCTATTCCACCATGTAAGGTCCTTACCATATTGTTTAACTCTATTCAAGATCTCATTATCAGAACTTGGGTTGAAAGATTGTCTCCATGCTGCCTCAACAATTTCTCCAGATCAATTGTTAGAAAGCCACATCTCTTCAAATTTGAAATTTTTTTACTTTGTTGGAAAATCAATACCCGTGGGATTGATGAGTATAGGGTTGTGATCTAATGACTCACAACGTAGGTGTTGAACTCGAGTACCTGGGAATTTAAGGAACCAACTGTTTGTAGCTAGGCTTCTGTTTATCCTTTCCCAAATTGAGTGCCCAATTGCGTAATATCTACTCCATGTAAATTTTGGTCCCACAAAACCCAAGTCAATGAACCCGCATTCGTCTATTACTTCTCGAAAAAGTTGCATTTGACTATGGTTACGTAGTGCTCCTCCCAATTTTGCATCATGTTTCAAAATTTCATTAAAATTCCCTGCACAAAACCAAGGAATATTAGGGTGGGAATTTAACCTTCTAAGCTTTGCCCAAGCCTCTGACCGTCTACAAGTTTCTGGTTCACCGTAAAAGCTTGTAAACTGCCATATCTCCTTAGTATTTTTGTTTATGAGTGCATCAATGTAGTACTTGGATAAATCCTCTATAGAAAGATTAACAATGGTCTTCCATAACCCCAATTGCTTCGCTCCACAACCCACTTATGTTCAAAATTAATATTTCTTTGTAACTGGTCTAGCCTTGCCTTATATGTCCATGTTTTGGCTATAAACATAACAGATGGATCTTTTGCCTGTATCAACTCGATAAACTCTTTTCCTGTACATTGGTTCCCAAGCTCCCAACAGTTCCATACTAGCAAACTCACTGTTTTTGGCAGAGCTGTTTAATAGCCTCCACTAATATAACTGATGAGGAACTATCCACCTTTAAAACCCGAAACTTCTTATTAGGTGACTCCAATGAAGAAACACTTGCTTCCTTTGTACGTTTGCCCAACCTAGCACAAGAGCCATCTGATTCATTGTTCTCCAATATAGCTGATCTCTGAAAGCGTGTCCACTTTCCTTGTTGTCAGCGGCGTAGCTAGGAATAAATACTTGGGGGAGCCGGGTTGTAATAGAGATATACTAAATATAATTCTTAAGTCTATTGGATACAAAATTATCAACTTTCATATATCATCATATACTTGAACATGTTGGAAATTCAACCGAAATTCCAAACCTGTGAGAAACAAAAAAATAGATAAAACAAAATGCCAAAAGAAAAACAATCACACGCACAAGACAGTATTTACGTGGTTCGGCAATTTGCCTACGTTCACAGAGTTGCAGGGATTTCACTATTATAAAAGAAAATTACAATGTGCGGCTACAGTGTTTTTCTTTCTCAAAAACAACAAGAAGACAAAACCCTAATCACAAAAAAAAAACGGCTTTTATATCCTGCACACAGAATTCACAATGGGCTACAAAACGGGCCAAAAATTTTTTGTCGGCCCAAGCCTCTGCTCCATGGACTAAACCTCAGTAAATCTCCCATTATTCGGGTCAAGTTAGGTCATTAACCGGATCAAATCATGCTTGACGATGATTTTTCATGGAATAAAATTCATCCATTATCATCTCTATAGTGAAATTCCCTGCAATTTCCTTCTCTATATAAACTATCATATTATCTGCCAAAACTCATCCTCTATTCTATTGCAAAGTCTTGTTTTTAACAACTTCAAAGCTGAGAAAGCTCGTTCTGTAGTTGTTGTAGAAACTGGAAGGGTCAACACAAAACAAATAAGTCTATCAATCAAAAAATAGATTTAAGACATTCCTAAAATTTTTAATCCCCTACATAGCTCGGAAATTGTACTCATATTCTGAAAATTTGGATGTTTTATCACATCAAGATCATAATGTTGCAATTGAGACTCCAAAAGTTCTTGTTCATGTTCAGTGAAATCTTGAGGATAATATTTCTTAACAAATTGCATATATGAACAATTTTGAATAATCTAAAAGCATCCTTGGGATTTAAAGCTGAACTAAGAATGACAAGTTTCGTTGTTAGCTCACAAAATCTACTTTTCAATTCTTGCAATTGAAAGTCTATTACAACTGTAAATATGCCAATTCTAAAATGATGTTCCATTGTTAAATCGTCATCCTGACGACGATATCTACCTCGACCTTTAATGTAACGAGCATTCATATCAGGAATATCAATTTCATATTGCTCACAAAATGATATAACACTAGCAAGTAAAGGCTCCCATCCATCATCTCTCAACTTTTGAATAAGTGATTTTGTAGTTGAAACTAAATGCGTGGCATTTAAAAGGTCTTGAGAATGTTGTTGCAAAGCTTGACAAAGAACATTAGTAATTCCCATTATCTCTTTCATCAAATGCAAGATTAAAATAAATTCAAATGATGTTAATACCTGATGAGCTCCCTTGGCATCACGACGTTGTTTATAGTTAGCCCCTTCCTCAGAGATAGTGTTGATAACTTTGCAAGTAGCATCAAACATTTTAATCAAACTACAAATAGATTAAAAATGAGATCCCCACCTAGTATCTCCAGCTCGTTGCAAAGTACCAATCTGGTTTGCACCTCTTCCAGTCTCAATTTCATTAGAAGCAATCATATTCTCAACTTGTTCTGCTTGAGCGTGTTGCAATTCATCATTACGCTTACTAGAACCAACAACAATATTGATATTATTAACCAAATGATCAAAGAATTGATGAACATCTTTTACTTCTCTAGATGTTGTAACTAGAGCTAATTGCAACCTATGAGCCATACGATGTATATAATAAGCATATGGGCAATCTTTAAGAAAAAGAGTTTGTAATCCATTCCATTCACCACGCATGTTACTAGCCCCATCATATCCTTGACCTCGAATATTTTCAATGTGGAGGTTGTAATGAGAAAGGACATCACATATCTCATTCTTTAAAGTCAATGCAGTAGTGTCTCTAACATGCACAATATGAAAGAAACGCTCTTTAATGAAACCTTATTTATCAACAAACGTCAAAATGATAGCCATTTGCTCTCTCTTCGACTCATCCCGGGCTTCATCAACAAGAATGCAAAATTTTGCATCCCCAATTTCTTTGTGAATAGCATTTCGCACATTACTAGCAAGAATATGCAAAATCTCTTTTTGAATTATGGGTGATGTATATTTGGCATTTCCTGGAGCATTTTCCAAGACAACACTAGCTACTTTGTCATTGAAAGTTGATGTGAATTTTATCAATTCTATAAAATTACCCCTATTTTTTGAACCAAGGCTTTCATCATGACCTCTAAAAGCACAAGCTTGGAATGCTAGCCATCGAGCACACTCTATTGAGGTTTTGATCCGCAACCGATTATTCTCTAATTCTTTTGACGTTTGTTTCTCAATTAGCTTGTCAATATGTTGTGAATAATTCTTTAAATCCTCGCAACATTTCACAGCAATTTTATATGGGGAGTTTGGTTCTTTCCCTACATGATGAATTAAAGGACAATTCATTCCATCTTTCACCTTTTTCCAATTATTAAAACTTGTTGAAATGAATGCATCTGATCCGGGACGACCTATTGGTTTCTTACTAAAAAGGTAGCAAGGTAGACAATATATTGCATCCGTTGAAGGTGAGTATTCCAACCAATCCTTATGTGAATCATACCATGAAGGTTGAAATCGACGACGATGAGTATCATTATTGTATGGATCGTCTATATTTTTAGGTTGATATGGACCTTATTTGAGATAAGCTCGTCGGATTTCATCTTGTTTGTTGATAGGAAATTCACATATTTATTTACGTGATCCTGGATCACGATCTATCTCTTCAAATTGAAGTTTTAGACATTTGGAGGGGTGGTCATCAGGCATTGAAGTATTAACATTTGTTTTTACAGCCACATGTGTCCTAATTTCTGAATTGCTAACATCTTTTTTTTTAAAGAATGCATCAATTGTTTTTCATTTGCTCATAATTCTTTTAGCTTTAAGAATATGACTCAAAAATTAACCTAAAAATAATTTTAAAAAATAAAATTTTAATTAGAAATTTTTACTTTGTTATATGAATGTTATTCATACTCAAGAAAAAAACAAAATTTCCACTATAATTTAAACAGTCAACCCATTTTTAATACAACTTTATTTAATAATAACCCCTCAAACAAAAACAAAAATAATTTAATTAATTTGTCTTTTATAATGTATTGGTTAATTTAATTATACAGCTTTAATTATTGTTGTTTAGCGTAACTATAAACTATATTGCTTTAATTTATTTGTCATTAATTATACTGCTTTAATTTGTTATATTGTTTATCTCCTTCTACATATTACATTAAAAGAGCCGAACATTATACATTCCATGTGCAGCATAATAATTAAAGCAGTGTAATGTGCTACACATTACATTGCTTTAATTATTGTATACCCGGCCTCATGAGCCCATGAGCCCATCTACCCCCTCCCCACCCCACTCAACAGACAACAGACAACAGACAAGCATAACATGCGCCCCAATCACAATATCCAGCTGCAATCAGAAAATTACGCAATGCCAATCACAAATCACAACACATGTTACCCTAAATGACCATCAATATTTTACCAACACCAACACACTGACCAACAAAAATGGATAAGATAAAGCCGAATTTAAAAAGACAAAAACAGAAAAAAAGCAAAAGCCAGCCAATCAGAGACTCACAGTTCAAAAGAGAGAGAGACTTACTGAGATCAGATAGGCTATTAAAGTATAAAGAGAGAGACTCGTTTTGGTTCATAAATTTCATTTCATTTTTTCAGTCAGTGAGATAAAGAGAGAGAGAGAGACTGAGAGTCTGAGAGAGAGTCAGAGAGAAAAACCTTGAGGGAGGGCCGGACTGCCGGAGGGAGCAACGAGCACCGCTGCATTGGAGCAAAGGCAGAGTGATCTGCGATCTCCGATGACTGATCTATGATCTGCAATTCATTTCATTTTTTCATTTTAGTGAGATAAAGAGAGAGAGAGACTGAGAGAGAGTTAGAGAGGAAAAGAGAGAAATACCTTGAGGGAGGGCTGGAGGCAGGGGCGGAGCCACATAGTGGCTTGGGGGGGCCATGGCCCTTGCAAAAAAAAAAAAAAATTCCCATTAGACTATGAAGAAAAAATAAATAGGCCCCCCCAACATTAGACAGTCGGCCTTCCCTACCTGTCTCTCACCCATTCTCCCAACCCTCAATCAAAAATTAGGAACACCCTCAAATTAAAAAAAAAAAAAAAAAAAAAAATTTATTTGTTCTACTTTCAAGCAAAAAAAAAAAATTATAACAAAGCCAAGCCCACGGGGAGCCCAATAGATTACAGGTAGCTCGCTCACGACAAGCCCACGAATTCTCAACCAAAAAAAAAAAAAAAATCAATACAGAGAATCAGAAATGAAACCCATCACGTCGCATCGTCACTGGCAGAGAAATCAAACCCCAATACAAAAGCAAAACAAACTCCAGCAAACCAAACACAGAGGTGTTTATAAAAAAAAAAAAAAAAATCCCCAATACACAAACCAAAACCAAACCCAGTAACCCACTGTCATGTCGCCGTCGTTGTTGCCGCAGCTCACTCGTCGTCGTCGTCGTCGCTCGCCCGGTCGCCCCTCATCACAGATCGTAGATCGCAGATCGCAGATCGCTCTGCCTCTGCTCTGGTGCTCGATGCTCCCTCCAGCCCTCCCTCAAGGTATTTCTCTCTTTTTCTCTCTGACTCTCTCTTAGTCTCTCTCTCTTTATCTCACTGAAATGAAAAAATGAAATGAATCGCAGATCGTAGATCGGTCATCGGAGATCGCAGATCGCTCTGCCTCTGCTCTGGTGCTCGGTGCTCCCTCCAGCCCTCCCTTAAGGTATTTCTCTCTTTTTCTCTCTGACTCTCTCTCAATCTCTCTCTCTTTATCTCACTGAAATGAAAAAATGAAATGAATCGCAGATCGTAGATCGGTCATCGGAGATCGCAGATCGCTTTGCCTTTGCTCCGGTGCAGCGGTGCTCGTTGCTCCCTCCAGCAGTCCAGCCCTCCCTCAAGGTTTTTCTCTCTGACTCTCAGTCTCTCTCTCTGCTTATCTCACTAAATGAAAAAATGAAATGAAATTTATGAACCAGAATGAGTCTCTCTCGTTATACTTTAATAGCCTATCTGATCTCAGTAAGTCTCTCTCTCTTTTGAACTGTGAGTCTCTGATTGGTTGAATTTTGCTTTTTTTCTGTTTTTTTTTCTTTTTAAATTTGGCTTTATCTTATCCATTTTTGTTGGTCAGTGTGTTGGTGTTGGTAAAATATTGATTGTCATTTAGTGTAACGTGTGTTGTGATTTGTGATAGGCATTGTGAAATTTTCTGATTGTAGCTGGATATCGTGATTGGGGCATATGTTATGCTTGTTTGTTGTCTGTTGAGTGGAGTGGGGAGGGGGTAGATGGGCTCATGGGCTCATGAGGCCGGGTAAACAATAATTAAAGCAATGTAATGTGCAGCACATTACACTGCTTTAATTATTGTGCTGCACATGGAATGTATAATGTTCGGCTCTTTTGATGTAATATGTTCAAGGGGCTAAACAATATAACAAACTAAAGCAGTATAATTAATGACAAATAAATTAAAGCAATATAGTTTATTGTTACGCTAAACAACAATAATTAAAGCTATATAATAAAATTAACCAATACATTATAAAAGACAAATTAATTAAATTATTTTTGTTTTTGTTTGAAGGTTTATTATTAATTAAAGTTGTATTAAAAATGGGTTGACTGTTTAAATTATAGTGAATTTTTTTTTTCTTGAGTATGAATAACATTCATATAACTAAGTAAAAATTTCTAATTAAAATTTTATTTTTTAAAATTCTTTTCAGGTTAATTTTTGAGTCATATTCTTAAAGCTAAAAGAATTATGAGCAAATGAAAAACAATTGATGCGTTCTTTAAAAAAAAAAGATGTTACCAATTCAGAAATTAGGACACCAGTGGCTGTAGAAACAAATGTCAATACTTCAATGCCTGATGAACACCCCTCTAAATGTCCAAAACTTCAATTTGAAGAGATAGATCGTGATCCAGGATCACGTAAACAAATATGTGAATTTCCTATCAACAAACAAGATGAAATCCGATGAGCTTATCTCAAATAAGGTCCATATCAACCTAAAAATATAGACGATCCATACAATGATAATACTTATCATCATCGATTTCAACCTTTATGGTTTGATTCACATAAGGATTGGTTGGAATACTCACCTTCAACGGATGCGATATATTGTCTACCTTGCTACCTTTTTAGTAAGAAACCAATAGGTCATCCCAAATTAGATGCATTCATTTCAACAAGTTTTAATAATTGGAAAAAGGTGAAAGATGGAATGAATTGTCCTTTAATTCATCATGTAGGGAAAGAACCAAACTGCCCACATAAAATTGCTTTGAAATGTTGCGAGGATTTAAAGAATTATTCACGACATATTGACAAGCTAATTGAGAAACAAACATCAAAAGAATTAGAGAATAATCGGTTGCGGCTCAAAACCTCAATAGAGTGTGCTTGATGGCTAGCATTCCAAGCTTGTGCTTTTAGAGGTCATGATGAAAGCCTTGATTCAAAAAATATGGGTAATTTTATTGAATTGATAAAATTCACATCAAATTTCAATGACAAAGTAGCTAGTGTTGTCTTGGAAAATGCTCCAGGAAATGCCAAATATACATCACCCACAATTCAAAAGGAGATTTTGCATATTCTTGCTAGTAATGTGTGAAATGCTATTCGTGAAGAAATTGGGGATGCAAAATTTTGCATTCTTGTTGATGAAGCCCGAGATGAGTCGAAGAGAGAGCAAATGGCCATCATTTTGAGGTTTGTTGATAAAGAAGGTTTCATTAAAGAGCGTTTCTTTCATATTATGCATGTTAGAGACACTACAGCATTGACTTTAAAGAATGAGATATGTGTTCTCCTTTCTCATTACAACCTCCACATTGAAAATATTCGAGGTTAAGGATATGATGCGACTAGTAACATGCATGGTGAATGGAATGGATTACAAGCTCTTTTTCTTAAAGATTGCCCATATGCTTATTATGTACATTGTATGGCTCATAGGTTGCAATTAGCTCTAGTTACAGCATCTAGAGAAGTAAAAGATGTTCATCAATTCTTTGATCATTTGGTTAATATTAACAATATTGTTGTTGGTTCTAGTAAGCATAATGATGAATTGCAACATGCTCAAGCAGAACAAGTTGAGAATATGATTGCTTCTAATGAAATTGAGACTGGAAGAGGTGCAAAACAGATTGGTACTTTGCAACGAGCTGGAGATACTAGGTGGGGGATCTCATTTTCAATCTATTTGTAGTTTGATTAAAATGTTTGATGCTACTTGCAAAGTTATCAACACTATCTCTGAGGAATGGGCTAACTATAAACAACGCCGTGATGCCGAGGGAGCTCATCAGGTATTAACATCATTTGAATTTATTTTAATCTTGCATTTGATGAAAGAGATAATGGGAATTACTAATGTTCTTTGTCAAGCTTTGCAACAACATTCTCAAGACCTTTTAAATGTCATGCATTTAGTTTCAACTACAAAATTACTTATTCAAAAGTTGAGAGATGATGGATGGGAGCCTTTACTTGCTAGTGTTATATCATTTTGTGAGAAACATGAAATTGATATTCCTGATATGAATGCTCGTTACACTAAAGGTCGAGGTAGATATCGTTGTCAAGATGACGATTTAACAATGGAACATCATTTTAGAATTGGCATTTTTACAGTTGCAATAGACTTTCAATTGCAAGAATTGAAAAGTAGATTTTGTGAGCTAACAATGGAACTTGTCATTCTTAGTTCAGCTTTAAATCCCAAGGATGCTTTTAGATTATTCAAAATTGTTCATATATGCAATTTGTTAAGAAATATTATCCTCAAGATTTTACTGAACATGAACAAGAACTTTTGGAGTCTCAATTGCAACATTATGAGCTTGATGTGATAAAACGTCTAGATTTTCAGAATATGAGTACAATTTCCGAGCTATGTAGGGGATTAAAAATTTCATGAATGTCTAAAATCTATTTTTTGATTGATAGACTTATTCGTCTTGTGTTGACCCTTCTAGTTTCTATAACAACTACAGAACGAGCTTTCTCAGCTATGAAGTTGTTAAAAACAAGACTTCGCAATAGAATGGAGGATGAGTTTTTGGCAGATAATATGATAGTTTATATAGAGAAGGAAATTGCAGGGAATTTCACTATAGAGATAATAATGGATGAATTTTATTCCATGAAAAATTGTCGTCAGGCATGATTTGATTCGCTTGATGACCCGACCTGACCCAAATAATGGGAGATTTACTGAGGCTTAGTCCATGGAGTCGAGGCTTGGGCCGACAAAAAATTTTTGGCCCGTTTTGTAGCCCATTGTGAATCCTGTGCGAAGGATATAAAAGCCATTTTTTTTGGTGATTAGGGTTTTGTATTCTTGTTGTTTTTGAGAAAGAAAAACACTGTAGCCGCACATTGTAATTTTCTTTTATAATAGTGAAATCCCTGCAACTCTGTGAACGTAGGCAAATTGCCAAACCACGTAAATACTGTCTTGTGCATATGATTGTTTTTCTTTTGGTGTTTTCTTTTCTCTATTTTTTTGTTTCTCATAGGTTTGGAATTTCAGTTGAATTCCTAACATGTTCAAGTATATGATGATATATGAAAGTTGATAATTTTGTATCCAATAGACTTAAGAATTATATTTAGTATATCTCTATTACAACCCCCCCCCCCCCCCAAGTATTTATTCCTGGCTATGCCCCTAACAACAAGGAAAGTGGACACGCCTTCCGAGATCAGCTATATTGGAGAACAATGAAACAGATGGCTCTTGTGCTATGCTGGGCAAATGTACAAAGGAAGCAAGTGTTTCTTCATTGGAGTTACCTAATAAGAAGTTTTAGGTTTTAAAGGTGGATGGTTCCTCATCTGTTATATTGGTGGAGGCTATTAAACAGCTCTGCCAAAAATAATGAGTTTGCTAGTATGGAACTGTCGGGAGCTTGGGAACCAATGTACAATAAAAGAGTTTGGCGAGTTGATACAGGCAAAAGATCCATCTGTTATGTTTATAGCCAAAACATGGACATATAAGGCAAGGCTAGACCAGTTACAAAGAAATATTAATTTTGAACATAAGTGGGTTGTGGAGCGAAGCAATTGGGGTTATGGAAGACCATTGTTAATCTTTCTATAGAGGATTTATCCAAGTACTACATTGATGCACTCATAAACAAAAATACTAAGGAGATATGGCGGTTTACAAGCTTTTACGGTGAACCAGAAACTTGTAGACGGTCAGAGGCTTGGGCAAAGCTTAGAAGGTTAAATTCCCACCCCAATATTCCCTGGTTTTGTGCAGGGAATTTTAATGAAATTTTGAAACATGATGAAAAATTGGGAGCACTACGTAACCACAGTCAGATGCAACTTTTTCGAGAAGTAATAGACGAATGCGGGTTCATTGACTTGGGTTTTGTGGGACCAAAATTTACATGGAGTAGATATTACGCAAATGGGCACTCAATTTGGGAAAGGATAAACAAAAGCCTAGCTACAAACAGTTAGTTCCTTAAATTCCCAGGTACTCGAGTTCAACACCTACGTTGTGAGTCATTAGATCACAACCCTATACTCATCAATCCCACGGGTATTGATTTTCCAGCAAAGTAAAAAAATTTCAAATTTGAAGAGATGTGGCTTTCTAACAATCGATGTGGAGAAATTGTTGAGGCAGCATGGAGACAATCTTTCAACCCAAGTTCTAATAATGAGATCTTGAATAGAGTTAAAAAATATGGTAAGGACCTTACATGGTGGAATAGAAACTGTTTCGGTAGTGTAAGTAGAGAACTAGAAAAGAAGAAGAAAAAATGCTTGTTCAAGCTGAGATTGCAATCTTGCATGGTGGGGATAATTCACGACTCAGAGAGATAAAAGCTGAAATTAATGTGTTGCTTGACAGAGAGGCTCAGATGTGGAGCTAAAGATCTCATCTATTGTGGGTGAGCCAGGGTGATAGCAACACAAAATATTTCCATAGTTGGGCTACGCAGTGACATAGGAAAAACATAATTTTGGGTATTAAAGATGATGCAGGAACATGGCAAGACCTACCTGATGACATTGCAATAATTCCAAACCGAAACCATAGGATTTTGGAGTCTAAAAGCTTTTCTATTAAAGAAAATTCCCTGGGAGTCATTTTCTTTAAACCAACTTTTTCCAATTTTTTTTTTTTTTTCAAAAATTGATGTTTTCACAAAAAGATTTCAAAACTCAAACTTTGTTTCTTCAAAAGAAAATCTTTTTGTCCTCTTTTACAAAGATATAAGTTGATACTTTTTCTTTAAAATTGGATAAAAACCATGATTTTCAACAAAACCAAGAAAACCCTTTTCTCAAAATAAAATGAATTTTGAACCTTACTTCAACTCCTTTCTATCTTAAAAAATGAAGAAAAACCTTGGTTTCTAACAAACCATGGAATCCATTTTCTTGGAAAAATGAAGTCTTTTTTCTCATAAAAAATGTTTTCCACCATCCTTTTTCATTCTTTTTAGGAAAACCCTTTTTAAACCTAGAAAAATATCTTTTTTTTTTTAATCTTTTAAACTTGGTTTTTCAGTTAATCTTTTTGTCAAAAGAAATTGTTAATTTTCTTTTAGGTAAGTTTTTAAACTTTTCATCTTTACACATTCATGCATTGTTGTTTTGAGCTTTTTTTTTTTTTTTTTTTAATTTTTATTTATTTATTTTTTTTGGAGGTTTCTTCGTATGGTCCAATTTCATTTGAATCAATAGGCACCAATCAGGTTAACATGTTCCCCATACCCTTTGGCACTAATGTTGTAATCTATTGTGTTTTGCATGAAAAATGAGAAAAATGGAGGACAACAACAAGGTGCTACCTTTCTTACCCTCTCTTTTATTTTCACATTGAAATTATCCATGCTAAATATATAGTATGTAAAATATTCACATGCTAAATATATAATAATTAAATATTATATATATTATTTCTTGCAACGTAGTAAACTTTCCTCAATGCTATGTATATATTTCACATGTTTTGATTTTAAATAAGTCTTTGGAATAAATATTCACATGCTACGTTATAAATAAACAATTACTCACATGTGTGTGTGTGTAGTGTCTGTACAAAACTTTTTCAAAAACAAAATGCCAAGTATCTAATTTTTTCACCAAAAAGATAATGTTAGAATTAAATTAAAATGTGGTACTATCCTTTGGATAGGCAGTGTGGGGTGTCTAACCCACACGTAACTGAACTTCCGAGTCCAAAATCTTTGGTTCGAGACTTTTGGTTTACCTTAATTAATTAACAACCCTTAAAATTAGCTTTAGTTAATTAGGTAACTGAAAATATTCACATGCTACGTTATAAATAAACAATTACTCACATGTGTGTGTGTGTGTGTGTAGTGTTTGTACAAAACTTTTTCAAAAACAAAATGCCAAGTATCTAATTCTTTCACCAAAAAGATAACGTTAGAATTAAATTAGGGATAATTACAGCAAACCCACCTGAGGTTTGGCCCGTTTGCACTTTACCTACCCATGGTTCAAAACTTATCACTTTGCCCACTTGAGGTGCCTTCCGTTAGATATCTGTTACCCATCTCTCCCTTTGTCGTTAGAAAAACACATTTTTAGAGAAAAACAAACATAACAAAGATAAAAAAGTTAGGGCTTTTTATTGCTTAAGAACTTCTTTGAGAACAAAACACAAATCAACAGTATTGCTATTCTCTCGTCCAATGGGTTATTCAAACAAGTATTGGTTTGAATCTGTACTTTGAGCTGTTTTTTTCCTTAGATCCACCATACTGCCATAAGCATCTTTTGCTGGAGAAAGAAAATACTTCAAAATGGCAAGTAATTCAGATGCCCCAAGATCCGATACATGCTTAATACAAAGACATAACAAGTCAGACCTCTTCTTCGCCACAAGTCTATTGACCAAATTTGAATAACAAGATTGATCAATAACCCCAATAACAATCAGAAACTCGACCAAATCCCAAATTTCAAAATCCACACACCCATCCAAAACCAAACTAGCAACATCTTTACCCATCAAAGACCCTAGCCATTCAATCCAGGCCCGAGTATATCCACTTTGAGACGATTCAATCCCAATGGAAACACCATCTTTGTCCCTAATTTTCTCAAGAAACTGATTCGAGATCAATAAAAACTCATCCTTATCCAAATCTATCGGGTTCTTGAGCTTCCGCTTTAGCTTAGTATAGAACTTTTTCCCCATTTCAATGACTTCAGAATCGGTTTGAGTTATTTGCCAACCGATAACAGGGTTAACAAGCAATGTGGGATTTGGGTCTTCAAGTTTAGGCCTCAGCAAAACATCATCTGCGTTGAGAACAATAGGGTATTCTGACACGGAAGCAAGTGACTCGGTATTGGCCTTTATTATCACTTTAAGCAAAGTCATAGCAAAAATTTGGAAAGCAAAGCCTAAAACCTGAGTAGTAAACAAATATACAACTCTTAATCAAACACTAAAACCAAATAGAATAAACCCAAAAAAAAAAAAAAAAAATCTACTGCAAAATTTTCAGCAAAAGGAAAGCAAAAGCTCAAAACCTGAGAAGTAAACAAGCATATAACTCTGAATCAAACACTAAAACTAAATAGAATAAAATCCTAGATAAAAAAATTTAATGCAAACTCTCTAGCCAAAACAAATAGAGCATAAAGTTTCTAGTTTTGTTTCATTGATGTTATAGTGAAGCTATAGAACAAAACAGAATCAAATATCCCAATTATTTTTTGAAAATGTTTCAGTTAAAGATTGAAACTTTATTGAGTTGAGGTTACATGGGGATAGAGAATTCGAACCTAAAGAGCCAAAGAGGAACAGTGCGGCGGCAGAAGAAAAAGCCTAGGCCCATGTTCTCAAAGAAGTTCTAAAGCAATAAAAAGCCCTAACTTTTTGATCTTTGTTATGTTTTTTTTTTTTTCCTTTAAAAATGTGTTTTTCTAACGGCAAAAGGAGAGGTGGGTAACTGATCTCTAATGGAAGGCACCTCAGGTGGGCAAAGTGATAAGTTTTGAACCACGAGTAGGCAAAGCGCAAATGGACCAAACCTCAAATGGGTTTGCTGTAATAATCCCATTAAATTAAAATGTGGTACTACCCTTTGGATAGCCAGTGTGAGGTGTCTAACCCACACGTAATCGAATTTCTGAGTCCAAAATCTTTGGTTCAAGACTTTTGGTTTACCTTAATTAATTAACAACCCTTAAAATTAGTTTTAGTTAATTAAGTGATTGAAAATAAATAGACAAATATGTGACCAATCAAACCTAATACAAAACCAATGGTTAGTGGTGTCTCCTAAAATAAAAATAAGAAACAGAGACTCACACACACCTCACCCTAGAAACACATGCACATAAAGAGTCATGTCGCCAAGGACTCAATGTGCAATAAACCAAAAAGAAGGAAAAAAAAGCCTTAATCCAAGCTTTTTAAGGCCTTTTTGGGGCATCCACAACGAGGTAAGTGAAGGTAAGTCATGCATTGTAACATAAACATGCACATAGGTGACGTGCTTGATAAATATAGTTGAATGTGATGAACATTAGGGATATGAATGATTTATGCCATATATGCTTATGGCCTTTGTGATGCATTTTGATGCCTTTATTATAACATGTGATGATGATATGAGATACCATGCTTAGATGAATGATAGGATGTGTATGAAATGGATGATAGTTTGTGATGATGATATGAGATGCTAGATGAATGCTAGGATGATGTTATGTATGCTATGCCTTGATTAGATGAATGGTAGGTTATATGCTAGATGCATGTTAGGGTAGACCGTGTGTGTGTGTGTGTGTGTATAAGATGACTTATTAAAAGACCCTTTAATAGACTTAGGATATGGAACACAATGAGCGAAGGCCAACTTACGAGTCAGATGGGGTTGGGTGCCTAACATGAGGTCAAACATACAGAGACTTGTATGGATGTAGGAAAATTAATCAAACATTAACTAAATAAGTCCTAATCTAGTTCAATAAAAATTGGTTATTTTGAAATTAAAAAAAGCTAAGAAAATTATTAAATTGAGAAAAGATATTATTAAAGTAGTAAAAAGATGTAAACAATCAAGAGACTAAATTAAAGTTTTGGAATCTGCCTTGTTAATATATATCAACATATATTCATAATCATTAATTTTTCCCAACCAATGCAAGATAATTTAGAAATAAATCTTGCTACCATGGAAAATATTCTCATGAAAATCTCTATTTGAAAAATATAAATAATGCTCTTCTTCACTTCCTAAATATAAAATCAAATTATCAATTGTATAAGTTGACAAACAAATCACAAAAGATATCCAATTTTAAAATCAAGAAATAACAAACCAAACATTCAATTAATTAAGATAAATCCAAAATCATGAGAAAACATGATTGAACTCATGTTAAGAATCCTATCTTAGTCAATTAATATAAAGCAAAAACAATTTAATCATTAAAGAACAAATATTGTAGGAAAAATTAAATCTCATAAATAAAACTGATAATCCTTAAGAAGGTTTTATCCTCAACTTTAATTATAAATTTAGCTACTCATGGTAATTGAAAGAAAACATAAAAATAAAATACTAAGCATTAAACTAGACAAATAAAAGAGAGAAATAAATTGTCACAATAGCATGGACGAAATCTATAAAGAAGTAACAAGCGGCTGCATTCTCTTCTCCTATTGTGCTGCTTTACACGTTACAGCCCTAATCTCTAGCATCTTTCTTTCTTTTCTTTTTTTTGATAAGCTCTAGCATCTATTTTTGTTCTTTCCCCATTCATATACAAACTGACCTATGCCTTTATATAAGCATACACACCCTTAATAAACGTTGGACAAGCAGCAAACCCTTAGGGCATGTTTGGTGTTTGGCACACTGAATAAGGATTATCATAGGAATGATAATTTTTATTATTAGTAACAAAATGTGTTATAATGAAATAACTAAACATATTCATAAGTTTGATTATGAGTTGTAATATTAAAATAAAACTTAAGATCTATTTTAGAAAATATCTTACTTACACAACTATATTTCTTAGAAAATAATTTTTTAAAAAATTGATAGAGATATGGGCTATTTTTATGATTTTTAATTATTTCCATAGTTGTTACATGAATATAGAAAATTTGCTTATTTGGAAATATATTAATGTTATAAATTATTTCATCTACTAAGTAATAGCTATTACAATCCTTTTAGAGATGAATAATTGTTTCTCATTTCCAAGAATAGCTATTTATAAGGAATTACTATTCCCTATAATAAAATCATAACCAAACTATTGAGTAGATAAAACATAGGAATAGTTATTGCATTACAATATCTATTACAGTCTATCAAATATGCCCTAAGAGAATAATGAAATTCAAATTGGGAAATTCATCAGAGTTTCAGTCTTATATTGCAGGGTAATTTTGGCCTAGTATAAGTGCAAATTTGGGCTTACCATAAACCACAAAGTCGTAGCTCTTTGAGTTAGATTTCTAGCCCAACTTGAATTGTTGCAATCCAATATTGTAGTTGAGAATTATGCCAAAAATACTAAGATGTACGCAAAAAGATTATGATTTCAAATTTTGACTCTTTTTTTTTTTTTAACACTTTTTCTCCAATTGACTTCTTTCCTTAATTGATTGGGATTCTCACATCTTGTAGGTATATGAGTATGAGTTGGGTTCAGCCCACTTGAGTCAGAGTCCATTCTTATGCTTTACATAAAGCCTGTTAGTGTGTAAATTCTCAATTACCTATAAAACATAAATAATTCAAAATTAGTCACAAATTAACTCAAAAATAAGGCTAAATAAGCAAATATGAGAGTGCTTTATATATATATATATATATTATGCTCATCAATACTAAATACCAGAATATATCTTACTGACAATATTTTCCATGTCAAATAAAAAGAAATGGTGCAATTAACTAATAAGGAATTAATTTTTTTAATCAAAAAATAATATTTCCCCTCGGTTTTTTTATTGACCTTGCTTTTGCTTTAGTTACCAAATGTCTCCACTACTTTATAAAAAGCATTTGTCAATTATACTCTACTACTTGGCCACACCTTCCCCAACAACCCACTAAGTATATTTAATTATATGTTTTGTACGCAGAAAGATTATGATTTCGAATTTTGACTCTTTTATTTTTACACCTTTTTATCCGATTGACTTCTTTCCTTAATTGATTGGAATTCTCACATCATGTAGGTATATGAGTATGAGTTGGGTTTATCGTTTTACTGTTAAAAAAAAAAAAAAAAAAAAAAAAAAAAAAAAAAAAAAAAAAAAAAAAAAGAAGAGTATGAGTTGGGTTCAGCCCACCTGAGTTAGAGTCCATTCTTATGCTTTAAATAAAGCCCATGAGTGTGTAAATTCTCAATTACCTATAAAACATAAATAATTCGAAATTAGTCACAAATTAACTCAAAAGTAAGGTTAAATAAGCAAGTATGATAGTAATTTAATATATATATATATATATATATATTTATATATATATATATATATATTATGCTCATCAATACTAAATACCCAAAAATGTTTTACTAACAATGTTTTACATGTAAAATAAAAAGAAAATAAGCATTAGAGTATGCAATTAATTAACAAGTATTACCTTTTTTTTTTAAAAATAAAAAAGTAATACTTCCCCAATAGTCTTTTTATTGACCTTGCTTTTGCTTTAGTTACCAACTGTCTCCCACTGCTTTTTAAAAGGTATTTGTCAATTATACTCTACTACTTGCCTACACCTTCCCCAACAACCCACTAAGTATATTTAATTATATGTTTTGTTTTGTGAAAAAAAAAAAAAAAAAACAAAAACAAAAACAAAACAAGTAAGAAAAGTTTGTGCGGTGGTATCACACCACCACTTACAACTCGCCACATGATCTTAGCATTTTTTTTTTTTTTTAATAACTATTTACCCACTCATAAATGAACACCAATGAAGGTCCTAATGTTAAACACTTCTTTACCACATGAACTCTAAAAAAAAAAAAAATTAAATAAAACTTTCTTTTACCACCGAATCTATCCCATAGAAGAGTATACCATCTCAATATCTATATTTTTATATCATATCTTTCTCTATATCTTCTATCTTCTATATATCTTAAATATAAGAAAAGGAAAAGTTTGTTCGATAAAACGACGTTTAAAGTGTTAAAGGACACTAGTGTAAAAGAAGCGAGTTGGAGGTTTGGGCCAGGACCGTTTGGTTTCTTCAGTGATATAACTTATAATACAAATTGTATTTACCTTTTTATCTCTAAAAGTGTTTTTTTAAGATAAACCATATATTTAGTTCTTAGCCTTTAATTTATTTGTCAATTTGATATTTAACCTTTCAAATATAACAATTTAGTTTCTAACCTTTTGACATTGTGTCAAAATATTTTCTGCCAACATAAATGCCACGTTTAATACTGACTAGGATTAAACTTTAATAAAAAACAATAACAAAAACCAAAAGAAACCAGCTACTAAATGAAGACCTCGAGTTTTTGGGATCATATCAAAATCCATAAATTATTGAAATTCCGATTTGACTGCTTAGGACCCACAGGCCACAACCCAACTTCATATTTTAGTTGAGAGAGAAAGGGTGAGCGGTGAGCCCCAAAGTTTGCCGACGGTGAGCTTCATAATTCTATCCTTGAAGTCCAACGCACATTCTGCCTGTACCTCTCATTGGTGGAGTCGTTGAATTTGACATGGTCATTAGACGTATATATGAATTTAATGAGTCCAGCTAATGTATGAAAAAAAAGATAACCTATGGGATGAAAATGCATTGGGCAATTCGTATCCAAACAATTCGAACAAACTATCAGATTTCAGAAACTATTGTTAAAAAACGATTCTAATAAATTCAAATTTTAAAGATATATAAAACCCAAAACTCAATTACGTGCTACACCATCAACCAGTGATCAACCACCAAGAAATTTTCTTGACAAAAAAGTAAAAACTTTTAGACCCAAAAAGTCTACAATGTTGATTAAAACCAAATTTATGCTCCACCAGCCTCCTGCAGACTGCAACTTCTCCAATGCTATCTGATCCTTAATCTTTTGTTCCCTCCACCAACTCCCATAGATCGCCGGTCCTCACCGCTGTTCTTCACTCACTTGAGTCTCGTCCCTCGCTATTCTTTCTAATAGAATTTGAGGAGGTGCCCTTAAACAATCGAGAATTAAGGCTCGTTTGGTAGAGTTGTTATACAACTCATTTTCAGTTTTTAAACAACATTATACACACTTTTTTACTCATCCATATTTCAAAAAACTACAAACAACATTATTCAAACTCTTCTACCAAACGAACTCTAAGTAATTAGAAATTTTGATCCAAAATCTCCATTGCTTGCACATGAGTGAGTTTTTGAGTTATCAAGTTCTTTGTTTTTTAATTTAATTCTAATGTGCAATACACGTGTCAGTTTATGTGGCATCCAAATAATATTTTTTTGGCCTATTATTCCTATAAATATTTTCCATCTATCACGGAATAATTATTTTGACACAGTAGCAGTTAAGGACCAAACATGTCATTTATCTTTTTTATTTTATGTTTAATCTATTTTGATAAATAGTACGCATAGATATTATGGGTTGGATCTCCACGTTTCTTATTAACAACAATAAACCCTAGTGGTAAAGTTAACCTATATCAGCTGCAAAAACATTGGAGCCCGTTGTTTTGGTGTTTCGCTCACCATGATTTTAAGGCAAAATTTCAGGGATTGAGCATCGTATTTACTTGCTCCAGTCAGACCCACAACGAGAGAACATAGAGAGGAAGAAGGAGATGGTGATCCTCCTGCAGCTAGAGAGCAAGAACCGGAGACCAACATGTGAAATAACAAGACCCTCAGGTGATTATAATATCTCCATAATTTGTTGTTATCATTTCCGTTTTGGTCGATAAGCACTAGAAAATTTTATGACTCAGAATTTCAAACAGCTTGTGATTCTATTTCTTGTTACAATTTTTTATGCTAAAATTATTCGTGATGCGTGTATTTTATTAATTTTTTTTCCATGTTCCTTTTTCTCAAGAATCCAACACAAATTTACATTTTGCAGACCAACATAGAGATTAATATTAAAAGATTGAGAAAACCAAAACTGCACTGCACCAAACCGCACCACCTGCAGAGTCTGGTCGTCAAGCTAAAGTTCAGGTATTGATCTTTATAAAATCAAGTTTTTTGTTTTTTGTTTTTTTTTTTTTTTCTTCTACATTTTGGATTGAGCCCTCCCCTCTCTACTTCTCTCTAGACCGCTAATCTGACAGGCAAACTAACCAGAAAGGAAGAAACCAGATTCAAAAACCATATCGTTCAGGTGAGTCGTGTGTCCTTGTATGTTTGTGGGCTAATTTTGTCAAATACCATAATTTTAAGAAAAATTTAGCAAAAATTATGTAGCACTTTTTTGGCAACTCAAGTTTCAAGCATTATGTTTGATACTTGGAACTCTAGTTTGGTAAACTCATTTCACTTGGAACTCAAGTTTAACAAATTCGAATTCTAAAAAAGTGCTATAACTAAATAAGTTTAGCCATATGTTTTTTTACTAAATTTTTCCTAAAATTATGCTATTTGAAAAAAAAAAGGCCTATAATGTTTGTGTGTTTCACACTTTCTGCATTCTTTTTGTTGACAAACTCTGAGAGTTTTTTATTTTTATTTTATTTGAGAATGCAAACTTTGAGAGGTTGATTGAACTATGTTAGAGGTATTAAGTTTATGTGTATAGGCCCAAGAGGCCTAATTCTGTTGTAAACCCTTGTATGACTGACCCTAGTTCTCTCCCTATATAAAACCTACTTAGAGCATTTACATTGATCGAGCTAAAATTTTTAGCTTTTAGCATCTCAAAAACTCACTTTAGCTATTTTAACACACTATTTTATAACAGATCCAACATCAATTTATAACAAATCCAACATCAATGATTCTATTTTTTTAGCATTTAATTTAAATATTCTTTTTTTATTCTTTTTTATTCTTTCTTATTTTTCATCTCTTTCTCTCTCTTCCTCACCATCTCTCTCTCTTCTTTGAAGAGATAACAATGACCATCCACAGGCCAATCAACGATCACAACCCACCAACACATCACAGCAACCCACAGCTTGATCAATAACCCACCAACACTGCAACAACCCACAACCCAATTAGAATCAACACAACTAGCCACAAAAACCTATCATAACTAGCTACTAGCATTGCTACCGCTAGGCACAAAAACCACCAGCCATTGCCACTACTATCACTAGGCAAAAATACCACCAGCCACAACTGGCACTAGCAAAACAACCACCAACACCTACCAAAACGACCCACACCACTGTCACCCGCTTCCACAACCCACCACCACTACCACTCACATTGCCCAACAACCCACCATTGTCACCACCAAACGACCCATGAAACCTAACACATTGATCTCAACCACCATGTTGTCATTGTTCTTAACCTAGCACATCGATCTCAACCACCATGCCATTGCCGATCTCAACCACCACATCAATTTCAACCACCATGCTGTCGCTGATCTCAACCACCACATCGTCATAGATCTCAACCTAGCATGTTGATCTCAACCACCATTTCATTGCCAACGCCCACGCTGCCTATGATCTCTACCCATTTTGCTAAGAAAGTTTAAGTCAGAGAAGAAGAAGAAGAGAATGTTGAGAGAGTTTGAGACTTTGAGTTAGAGGAGAAGAAAAGAGAAAAAATAGAGAAGAAAGAGAGAGAAATAGAGAAAGTAGAGAGAACAAAAAAATATATTATAAGAAGAAGAAGAAGAGAGAGAAACAATGATTTTTTTTTTTTTTTTCACTTTAGAACTACAGTGAATTGGTATTGATAGCATTTTACTATAGCTTCATTTGCTAAAAAATTTAGCAAAAGCACCATCATTGTAGCTCTATTTTTTGTTGTGTGGGTTGTTAAAAATAGCAATTTGGTAATTTGACACCATCATCATGAATGCTATTAGGGGTCATTGTAATTAAGTAAATTAAGATCATAGTGAAAATGTCGCCATCAAGACTTTCTCTATGAGGACGTAGGCCGATAGACCGAATCATATAAACCTTGTGTTCTATCTCTACTCTCTATACTCTCTTTCTCCACTCTCACAAAATCTAACTTAGAATCAGAGCTACCTGTGGCCACGGTTTTTGTCCTTATGGTGTGTTCAAAGAGCTTTGGCGTTTATTGCTGCCCGTGTCTTCTTCGGCTTTATTATTGCTGCCGTGAAAACTCTCAGACATTCTTCTACCTCTGCCAGACGTGTTTTGGTCTAGCCAGCTGCCAACAGAAGTAGTCACACAGCAACAAGACCACTGCCTTTTTCTAAGCTATCGTCACAAAGTGAAAATACAATCTTCGCTTTTATTTTCTTCAACACCT
Source organism: Quercus rubra (assembly GCA_035136125.1). Classification (NCBI taxonomy): domain Eukaryota; kingdom Viridiplantae; phylum Streptophyta; class Magnoliopsida; order Fagales; family Fagaceae; genus Quercus; species Quercus rubra. The sequence continues at coordinate 47,590,256 of CM068734.1, forward strand.
AACAAGTCGCTTCCATAGCCATAACCACAGTTGCACTGTACCATCAAACCACAATTGCGGACATGTCTTCAATTGCAACGTTTGCAACAAACATATCTGGGACCGTATTTGGCTTGATGAAATTGGTAGAATATCACGTGGGGTTAATTCTCAATGTGCTTTAAACATTAGAAGGTCCATTAATCTTTGTTGCGGCAATCTTAATGGTTTTTATGAGATTCAAGTCGTCCATGGTTAAATGGTTACTTCACAGGTTAAAGATTTCTTCCTATGTAGGACACGGGTGTGTGAGCTTTTGCCTCTATTAATTGCTGGATCAAGGTTCTCTTTTGCATTGCTGTTAGCCACTCTACAGGATCACTATAATTTATTTATTGCCATGGACAGGAAATGGACACAACCTCGACAATTTTGGTGATTTTGGCTATCATTTAATGTGCACATGCATATTTCTTATGTACCTAGTTTTATTGGCTTCTTTCTTTGGTCATGCGTCTCTTCACGAATTTAACCAGTAGCCTCTAAAGGTATAATATGTATTGTGCTCCTCATTGAAATCATTGGCGTGTTGGCTTTGTTTAAGCTTTAATCATCACGCACATCTGGCCTTCAGGCATCACCAACCATTGCTCGATTCAGCCTTTGACCAGTTTGACTTAGGTTAAGATAATTTGACTTCAGTTAATTAATTCAATTACCTAAGTTGATTAATTAGGTCAAATTACATGCAAATCGTAGAGACACCAATAAATCACCAAATAAACTAAATACAGTGGAAATTAAATTAACACGGTAATTTGTTGACAAATGGGGAAAACCTTTCGCAAGGAAAAAATCTCATCAGGTGAATTTGAGCTCACTACTCCCAAGAATCCACTAATCACTAATCAAGTAGTTACAAGTATGATGAATCTTACCACTACCCTAGCCTATCCTAAAATACCAACTTACAGTTGAACCTTCGCTCCAATACTTAATTGGACTTGATCTTGTAGTAGTCTTCTTTCTTTTGATGCATAAATCCCCAATTTGTAACTAACTCGTTTGCACAAATCCATGTACGTGACTAACTCTAGCAACTTGAATGATTGTTATTGGCTACAAAGTTCTTCACTTCATCAACGATGAAGATTAGGAAGTACTTGGTTACAAAACCTTGTGGCATACAAACACAATAGCTTCTCACAGAGAAAAATAAACTCTCGGTCTCTGTATCTAAGTGTGACAGCTCTTAAAATAAGTCTTATATATGTCTAGGGTTGTGAAAAAAGAAACCCTAAACAAATACATAAGTTTGGGCCGAATTTCAAATCTAGAAATTCTAAAATCGTAAATCTCAATAGATCGAGCTTGTGTTAAGCTTCCCATTTTAGCCTCGATAGCAGTTATCTGTCGAGCTTTAATAAAACAGTTTTTCTTCACTTGTTTCTTGGTTCAATCTTCATGTCTTAAATACTAACACTTGATATGTTTGAACAACATATTTCTTGATGTATTAAACCCAACATCGATCTACCAAATTACAAGTGAAATACGTTTTGTCAAACGATTAGCCAATTACATATAAAAAATATGACCCTAACAATCTCCCCCTTTGGCAATCTATGACAAAACCACAAGCATAATTATAAGAGAAGTATAAAACAACAATCTCCACAACTATTACACATAGAATTACATAAGCCTAACTAATACAACGAGCTCTTGAAATACTTTGCAAGAAAAGAGATCATGGCATGAAAGACTTGCATCCGGTCTTAACTAAAACACTTAAACAAAATCCATCAAGGCATCAAGTGTGAAATACAGACAAGTTATATAAAAGAATAGACATATGTATAAAGAGAGAAAAGAAACAACACATGTGAGATAAAGGTGAAGAAACATACATTATATATATATATATATATCAAGTAAATACAATGTATGTAAAGTGGTCACAAGACCATGGTACATGAAGTGAGAAAGATACAACAAAACCTCATCTCTCAAAGCACTCTCCCCCTAACTAGTCTATCTCTACACTAGCTCTCCCTCTAATAATTTGACTACTCTCTCATAACCAAAACAACTTCCCATTTTTGTCACGAGTGACAAAGGGTGAATCACAGAGAAGGAGTCATCTCAGTATCATACTCCAAGCTAGAAGCATCATTACACTCATCATCTCTACCATCAGAAGACTCCTTAGCAAGCTTGGGAGAGGGAGAATGAGCAAAACTGCTAATGCGAGATTGTTGGCGAGCGATACGACCAATCCTGGTGTTCATTTGATATATCTTATCAGAAAGATGGTCAAGATGACTACCAAAATCAGCATGCATGTGCCAAAGCTAATCCATGATAGTAGCAAGAGATGCCTCTACTCTAGAAGAAGAAGATGGAGTAGATGAGGAAGAGGGTTGAGAGGCATATGCAGCATCCTCCGTAGCACGAATGTCAGCCCCCTCCTGCTAAGCTGGAGTAGGCTCCACACGAGGCCACTTAGCAGCTAGCTATGCATCACTATTCTATATAGACTCCTTACTAATAGCACCCATGCAAGAGAAGAGAGGGGCAGAAGGATTAGGAATGTGTAAGTGTGTGAGAATGCATGTGATAGCTAAAGGAAAAATTAGCTTATCATGTGTAGCTGTGTCTTGATAGATATCTATCATAGAAATTATCATGTGTGAAGAAAATTCTATAGAGGGACCTTCCAAGAGAGAGAAAAGAAAATGAGCACGAGACTTAGTGATGGTGTTATAGTGAGACCATGGAGTAAGAACAAAGGTCATCACCATATTAAAGATCATTGGACCCTTAGCAAAGTCTTGTGTGGTGAAGTTTTGAAGTCCACCCCACACCTTGTTCATTTCATAAAAACATGTGGCCAACTCGTCTCGAGAGATAGAGTGGAGACGAGGATGACTAGGATAGTCCGGATGAGCGACCCTAAGAACGTGTAGTACCTTAGAAATAAGCTCTGGGGTAACTATGATATGTGTTCCTTTGATTGCCATAGTAAACTAAGGAACAGAGTTATTAATAGCATGTATGTTAAAGTAGAACTCTTGTATAAACATGCCAGGACACCTCGAGAGTTTCTCACAAAGAGATTCCTAACCCTGAGAGCTAAATGCTCTAGGTAAATGAGTGTTTAGAAAGTCAGATAGAATGACATGGTGTCTCGAATGAATTACCCTGTCACTAAATTTCTCATCAAAATACTTTTGGGATTCTAAATCACGAAACCTATCCCTAGCAAAAAGAGAAGGAAGAGACGAAGAAGAAGAACCACAATGAGTGATTGAGTTCTTGGAAGGGACTCACTTTTTGGGTGCCATAGTTAGAAGCTAAGGAAGGAGAGAGAAAGAAAAACTGAAACACAGCAGAAGAGATGCTCAGGAAAGAAGAAAAAAGAAAAAGAACAATGCATGGTGATGCATGAACATGTGACGTGCAAAAACAAAAGCATCATAGGCAAAAACCCAATCCAATTACAACACTCACATTTATTAATCAATCACACAACCTAGAATGCATGAAAACATTGATTATAATGCTAGAGAATGTAATGTGTACGGGAATTGGGCCCTTGATACAGGGCTTGGGCCCTTGAACCCATGTTCCTTGGGCCTAAACCCCACAGCACGTCATACAACTGTCCTCATACTTGGACCTTAGCCTCGGCCTAAATACCTCCAAGCCCAATTTCGGCTCGGGAACCCGAAATAAGACCACATTGAACACCTCAAGCAAACCCCCTCCCCCCCCCCCCCAATCATTTCTAACTTGAACGGGAGAGTTCTTGCCTGGAGACGCCCCGTGCCCAGCTGTCCTGTCATGCATTTGACAACGTCACTACCGAGCAGATGGCGGAAGTGGGAATCAGTTCCAATGCCACCCCCATCTTTCCGACTAAACGTCCACTTTGAGGTTATGGAATTGGACCTCCATTCGCACTAAGAAGGAGAAGTAATCATAACTCCACTCATCCTAGCCTATAAATAGGAGGAGAGAATAAGGAAAAGAGGTTGGCAATTCTGGAAAGAGTACTAGGAAATGAGAGTAAACACTCAGAGAGAGCAAATGAGTTATTTTGTTAGGAAGAGAGGAAGGCGTGAGGAAATAGAAGTATATTTGGGTCTATCGAGCAAAGGACCACCCATAGTAGGAAACCCAAAAGCCCACAAAACAAATAGATTGTGAGCCCAAGTAGAGGTTAAGCCCAATAGCCATATATTTTAGGTATGCACAATTGTGTGCCATCTGTGGGGATCTCCTACGTAGCAGTGGTTCTGTCAAAACGTGCACAGGAGAATGTCTGAGAGTCAACCAGGGAGTTATGCTAAAAGTGGCTCTGGGAGGTCTTCACTAGGATCCACATGGTGGGAAAGGAGGCAGAAAAGGCACGAAGATAGGGAGCATGAGGAGGAAGGGCAGTCTAGCCTTGAAGAAGGGTCATTTCAAACGTATTGGACAATGTCCGGTGCTTCAGGGCGTAACCGTTTTGACAAAAGGAATGAAGAGCTTGAGCAAAGGGACAAGGAACTAGAGCACCTATGAAGGTTGGTTAGGGATTTAGAGTTACAAGCAAGAGGTAGGCGTCGGGACCACGGGGAGCAGAGGGAATGGTCGGATAGTGTCGGGAACCACTATGGAACAGCGTCCCATCAATCTGGGTCTCATCAGCATCGGGACCGCTCATGGGAATATGCACACCAGGACTCGATTTCCTCGAAGGAGAGGTAACCTCAGAATGTGGCCATGGACGCTATGAGCCGTGCATTATGCTGAGCTGCCCGATCACCATTCTCAAGGGACATTGAAAGGGCACCTATGCCAAGCAAATTTACATAACTACCGTTCAATTCTTACGATGGGAAGACGGACCCGGTCGAACAGTAAGCCATTACATTCAAATGATGTTTTTGCACACTCATAACGATGCACTGATGTGTAAAGTGTTTCCCTCGAGCCTCAGCCCCACTGCTTTGAGATGGTTTAATGGGTTAAGGAAAGGCTCAATTCACAATTTTCCCGAATTGATTCAAGAGTTTGGTGTACGGTTCATGACCTATAGCCGAGTTCTACAGCTCGTGGATGCATTGCCTTCAATGAAAATAAGGGCTGGGGAAACCCTCCGCAGCTACGCTAGCCGATATTGGGAAATGTACAACGAGATTGAGAGCTATACAACGAGATTGGCGGAGGTAATGAAAAGATTGTGGCGATTACTTTTCAGATGGGGTTGCCTGAGGATTACGGACTATGGGAATCATTGATGCGGAGGCCTTCCGAGGATATGAGGCAGTTGATGAGGCGTATCGAGAAGAATAAGCGGTTGGAAGATGATCGGTTACAGAATAAGGGCAAGGCCCCAGTCACAAATCATCCTCGGCATATCGACTACCAATCTAGGCCCCGGAAGGATTCGAAGATTCAAGAGCCGGGGCCACAGATGGGAGAGTTGAATGTGGCTTTCAAGGAACCGGTGCATAGGATTGTGGATCGAATCAAGAATGAACCATATTTTCGGTGGTCGAACAAGATGGGAGGAGACCCGTCCAGGAGAAACCAAAACTTGTATTGTACTTACCATAGAGAAAGGGGGTATACTACTGAACAGTGTAGGGTGTTAAAGGATCATCTAGAGTAATTGGTGAAGGTGGGGTACCTGAAGGAATTTGTGAAGGATCCAAGGAATCAAGAATCTGAGCAGGGCACACGACCACGAGGGAATCCTTTCCCACCCTTGTTGGGAGTGATAGAAGTCATCCATGCAGCTCCAAAAGGCACCTAAAGGTCCAAAAGAAGGGGGGTATTGGCCATAGCACCGGGGGGGAGTTGCACAGGTGAGCAACCCTTCGAGAAGAAGTTGAAGTATACTCAGAAGCCCATTGTTTTTAACGATGATGACCTAGAAGGTACAATTCAACCACACAATGATCCTTTAGTAGTTACAATTCGGATAAATAGCTTCATAGTAAAGAGGGTACTAATAGATCAGGGGAGTGGCATCGAGGTGATGTATCCCAACTTGTATAGGGGGCTTGGTTTGAAGAAGGAAAACCTATCCAAGTATGATACACCCTTGATGGGGTTTGATGGCCGAATGGTGATCCCGGAAGGGTAGATTTCGCTTCCCGTGAACATGAAGGGCAAGGAGGCGATGGTAACATTCATAGTGGTCACCTCGTTTTCTCCGTACACGGTGATTCTTGGAAGGCCATGGATTCACGGAATAGGGGCAGTACCATCCACCCTGCATGTGAAGGTCAAGTTCCGCACCAAGCAAGGTATTACTGTGGTAAGAGGTAATTAGCAAGTGGCCAGGCAATGCTTGGTAGCCACAGTTGACCAAGAAGCTAAACCAAAGGAGTCAACTGAGGAGACTCCTTTGTAGCAATTACAGGAGCCCCAAGACAAGGTAGGGGCTAGTCGTGCCGAGGATTTAGTGAAAGTAAGGATATTACCAGACGAGGATAGGAATTTTTTGATAGGAGCAAGTGCAACCGAGGAAGAAAAGGTAGAGATGCTACTGTTTCTTGTAAAAAACATAGACATGTTTGCTTGGAACACGTATTAGGTGCCTGGGGTGGACCCCGAGTTCATAGTTCACAAGCTTAATGTGGATCTATTGTGCCCTCCCAAAAAGCAGAAGTCGAGGAGAGCATCTAAGAAGCATGTTAAAGCTGTCAGGCAAAAGATTAAGAAACTGAAGAAAGCCAGAGCTATAAAGGAGATATTTTTCTTGGGGTGGCTTGCAAATACCATAGTGGTAAAAAAGAAGAATGGCAAATGGAGGGTCTGTGTTGACTTTACCGACCTTAACCGAGCATGTCCGAAGGACCCATTTCCTATGCCAAAAATTGATTAGCTGGTAGATGCCATATATGGGCACCCGAGGATGAGCTTTCTTGACGCTTTTCAGGGTTATCATTTGATCGCCTTGGCTGCTGAGGACCAGGAGAAGACGACACAAACTATGACTCAATGTTGAGAAGTGTGCTTTCGAAGTAGGGGCTGGTAAGTTTATAGGGTATTTGATCACTAACCGAGGAATAAAGGTCAACCCCGACTAGATTGAAGCAATGAAATGCCTCAAACTGCCGAGCAATCCAAAGGAAGTTCAAGTACTGATCGGCCGCCCTTAATCCACCCTTAATCAGTTCATTTCCAAGTTCATCGACTGCTGCCGACTATTTTACCAACTTTTAAAGAAGTGGAAGGGATTCCAATTGAGTGAAGAGTGTGAGAAAGCTTTTCAGGAGCTGAAAGAATATCTGGTGCGAGCACCAATGTTGATAGCCCTAGAACCCGGGGAGGATTTATTCATGTCTCTCTCAATATCCGAGCACGCCGTAAGTGCCATGCTTCTAAGAGACCAAGAAGTACAACAACCAGTCTACTACATTAGTAAAACCCTAGTTGTTGCCAAGATAAGATACTTGCCATTGGAGAAGTTGGTGCTAGCACTAGTGCGTGCTACGTGGAAGTTACCCCATTACTTTCAAGCTCACACCGTTTATGTATTGACCGAATACCCCCTGCAGTCATTATTGAAAAAATCTGATTTCACAGGTAGAATAGCAAAGTGGGGGACTCAGCTGGGTTCTTTTGATATTAGGTACAGGCCAAGGAGCTCGGTGAAAGGCCAGGTCCTAGTTGATTTTGTTGCAGAGTTTTCCCTGAGGGAGGGGAAGGACATGATTTGCAATATAGAGGTGATCTTGTGGAGGGTATTCGTGGACGATGCATCTAGCGGATCAGGAGCCAGGGCCGAGATCGTAGTCATCACCCCGGAAGGAATAAAGTTGGAACATTCCTTTAAGTTAGGCTTTAAGGCCTCCAACAATAAAGCAGAGTATGAGGCTTTGTTGGCCAAGTTAAGAGTTGTATTAGACCTAGGTGCTAAGAAGGTAGAAGTCTATTTAGATTCTTGGTTAGTGGTCAATCAAGTACAAGGAAGGTTTGAGGCTAAGGACCCCCGGATGATGAAGTATTTTTGGTTGGTGAAGCAAACTATAGACCGCTTTCCAACCGTCAAAATGGTTCAAGTGGCAAGGGAGCAGAATCGGCATGCCGACTCTTTGGCCACATTGGCATCATCATCAACCGAGGGAATTCCCCGGTTAATAAAAGTAGAGCTGGTAGCAGAACCAAGTATCAATGCAGGAGTAGGTGTCTCATTGGTGGCAATGGTTGGGCTATGTTGGATGGATCCAATCATCAAGTTCTTAGCCGAGGATTAGGTGTCAGATGACGAGAAGTAAGCAGAAAAAGTATGCCAAACAGTTGTTTGGTATTGGTTTTTCTATTGATCGTAAGCTATATCAAAGATCTTTTGGCGGGCTTTACTGCAATGATTGCACCCCAGCAAGGTTGAGGAACTATTGGCTAAGCTACATGACGGGGTGTACGGTAGTCATGTGGAGGGTCGTTCATTAGCTCATCGGGCAATGACCTAAGGATTTTGGTGGCTGTAAATGCAGAAGGATGCTAACGAGTATGCGTAGAAATGTGATCAATGTCAAAGGCACGCCCCTATGATCCACCAACCAGTAGGGAACTTGAATCCCACTAGTAACCCCTAACCCTTTGTATAGTGGGGGCTAGACATCGTTGATCCATTCCCCTGGATGACAGGAAATCGGAGATTCGTCCTAATGGCCGTGGATTACTTCACCAAATGGGCGGAAGCAGAGGCGTTGGCGAACATTCGGGACGTGGATGTAAAGAAGTTTGTATGGAGGAATATAGTGACAAGATTTGGGATATCGAAATCCCTAGCGTTAGACAATGTGTTGCAGTTTGTTAGCAAAACCTTTCGCGAGTTTTATGGCAGCCTCAGCATCACAAATTGGTATTCCACCTTGGCATACCCATAGAGCAACAGCCAAGCTGAGGCCACTAACAAGGCCGTTGTGAATGGGTTGAAGAGGAGGTTAGAAGGTGCCAAAGTCAGGTGGGCAGATGAGTTGCCCATTGTTCTGTGGGTGTACCAAACTACCTCGAGAAGGTCTATGGGAGAAATCGCGTTTTCCCTAACATATGGAGCAGAAGTAGTCATACCCGTAGAAGTGAACTTGTGTAGTGCCCGGGTTTCAAGATTCAGTCCTGCCGAGAATTTAGAGTTGATGATGAAACAGTTTAACATGCTGGAAGAACATTGGGAATCAGCGACTATACGACTGGCAGAATATCAACAAAAACTTGCCCGAAGATACAACAAGGTCGTAAGGAAAAGGGAATTTGGAGCAGGAGATCTGGTACTTCAGAAGGTAATGGGGAATACACGAGACATCAATGCAGGGAAGTTAGCACCAACTTAGGAAAGACCATATAGAGTCACCACCATTGCAGAGGCAGGGGCATATTACTTGGAGGATTTGGACGAAAGACCACTTCCCCGGCCATGGAATGCCCATAATTTGAAGAAATTCTACCATTAAGTATCGGTACACGTTATTAATTAATGCAAAAGCAATGTTTGTCCATGCACCCATTCCCGGCTTAATTTTCATCACCGAACGGGTGGAAACCTTACACTAAATTCTTCTAAGGGCAGAAACCTGTTCCCGACTCGATTTTCATCACTGAACGGGTGAAAAACTTACGCTAAATTCTTCTATAGGTAGAAACCCGTTCCTGATTTGATTTTCATCAACGAGCGGGTGGAAACCATACGTTAAATTTTTCTAAGGACAGAAACCTATTCCTGGTTTGATTTTCATCACCGAGCAGGTGGAAACCTTACGCTAAATTCTTCTAAGGACAGAAACCTATTCCTAGGTTAGATCATAATGGTAGGGCAGGTTGAAACCTAATCCTAAATTTTATCCAAAGGTAGAAGGCCGATTCCCGGACGGATGTGAACCTTACATTGGTCTATTCTAAGAATAGAAACAAGCTTTCCAGCTCTATTCTAGTCGCTAGGCACAAAGGGAGTACGTTAAACCATTTAGGGAGGGCTAAAGCGACAATCTCGGATACAACCCAAATCACGGGGAAGGTAATTGCCCTACATCTTCTTAAAGAATCAACATATGTCAAATCTAGTAATTATTGCCAAGAAGTCAATTCTTTCTAGATATAGGTAACCTATTCTGGGCCGGTCTGAGAAGTAGACTACCCAGTCATCTGGAATATATATATATATATATATATATATATATATATATAAGGATAAAAACAATCAAAAAACATGACCAAAATAATGACTTAGTAGCAAACATTCATAAATGCAATTGAAACAAGCAAATAAACTTTAAATCAATGTTTTATTGCCACAATTCGGCAACTGTAGGGAAATAAAACTTAGAAAAATGAAATTAAACCATTGTTCCGTCACCACATCCTAGTGACTCTAGGCAGAACAAATGAATAAAGGAAAAGTAAACGTAGATAAAAAACATATAAAAGAAACTAGTAAAAAGCATAAATATTAAATAGTGGGATCAGTAGGTGAGAGCTGGGTTGCGTCATCGGCCTACTACTCTAGCACGTCCTCGGTTAGTGGCTGCTAGGATTGAACGTCCTCAGTAATATTAGGGTGGCTGGTGACCTCTGGGTCAACATGAGCATCGATCACCTTCACTAACTCCCTTATACTGGGGGTGTTTTCTTCATCGGCTGCATCAATTTGGCTCTGAACAAGGGGAGGGGGAGTCGGGTATGGTATTTGCTCTGGATTCCTTAATGGGGAATCTTTGGGCAATCCCATCACTTGGAGGGCTGCCAGCCATCCCTCCTTGAACCCGTGAAGCCTGGCCTGATGAACGACAGGCTCCATTGATTTCTCAGCATCCGCAAAGCCCTCGTCATACCACTTGTTTTCACATGCTTCAAGGGCTGCCTTCAGGTCAGCTATTTTGTTAGCCTAGGCCAAGTTCAGGCTAGCTGCCTTTGCCAATTTGAGCTCAACACCCCCCAGTCTGTCCTCCGCCTCAGCCAATTTCCCCTCTGCCATTAGCCGGGCTTTCTCTGAGGACTGGGCCTTTTTCTCGACAACCTCGGCAGCCTTGCTTTTTTCCTTAGTCGTAGCATTGGCAACATCCTTTAGCACTTTCTCCCGATCAGCGTCCTTGGCGAGCTCCTTCATTCTCTCACCGAGGATGTGAGGCAACTAAATGGACTGGTGACAAAAGTAATGAATATAAGGGCTAAGGTATTATTCATGCATTAAAATGAACAACAAGTAAAGGAAAGAAAAATTTCCACCATGGTGTGCCACTATAGTCATCGTGTTAAGGATTCCTCAGTTCCGTCCGAGAAGAAGTGGACGTCTTTGGGAAGCAAGAGGCCATGCACCAAGCTCTCAGCCACCTTTCCCCTTTAGCCCTGCGCCCAAGCCTTGATGCTAGCCGACGCTAGTAAAGGCCCATCACCAAGCTTGAAAATGGGCTGCTAGATGTCCATAGACTGGGATGACGATGCCACGTCCTTACTACCCTTGGCAGGTGGCTAGGAATCACCCATCAATTCTTGGATCATAATCTCTCCTCGGGGAGGAGTCTTTGTAAGAACATTACTAGGGACTTTGGGGGGTTGGTCACCAACCCACTATTTCTTCTTAGGACAGCTGACGATAGAAGGAGAGGGAGCACAGTCCCCACCTTGAGGCTGGGCCGAGGGCTGAGTACTGGGTATAAACCGATCAACGATCATCTTCCTTTTGGTCACCATAGCTACGTCCTGATCGATCTTGGCTTCTACTGGCTTGACTACTTGGGTGGGGGAATTTGGTGCTTCAATAGGCATGTGGACTTTGTAGCTCAGAGATACATGCTCTGCTGATTCGTCTCATACGGGTGCACGGTCCTCTGCGGTGGTATACCTAGGAGGAAGTTTGCGTGTCGGATGTCTATGTATGACAGGAGTGGGCAATCTACAAGAAATGCCTAGCTAAATGCTTGCCAAGTCGAGTATATGGGGTCGATGTTAAGTATCAAATGGGATGCTCAAAACTGTTCGTCTGTATGAACAAAAATTTTTGATCTAAGTACAAAATTAAGATCTCATACGTGTACAACTCAGAGATCTGGTTGGAACCTTTTTGATTCTATAGCAAATCAACAAAAAAGACTCATTAGTTCAATACATGAACAACTAATTAAAAGATGCAAACTTAAAGCAAATGAGGGTTCTCGGTACTGACCAACATCACACGGCAAGAACGGGTAAGGGAGCTCGTTGGCAAACCAATTGCCGCTTACCCGGACAAATTCCCCCGCCGAGTTTCTATTAGAATCGGGAAGGCATGATATCAGCCGTACCTGCATATCTCTGGTTTTTAAGTAATAATCAGACCAAATATTTCCGCATAGACTATACACAAAGTTAATATCGTGGTGGTTTAACTGCAGACCAAATATGTGGTTTAACCTACTCACACAACTCACCACTGAATAAAAATTAGGGGGGAGTTGGTTGGGACACAAACCGTAAAACCTAAGGGTGCCTATAATGAGAGGGTCAACTGGGAACCTAACCCCACCCTCGAGAATAGCCATCAAGGGGAAAAAAACAGTGTTTACACTAATACGCCTACAGAGGTCGATATTTCCCTCGTGATAGTAGGCGATATCAACATCTCTAGGGACATTGTAGGCTGCCCTAAAGCTAGCCAAGGATGCCTTTGAAGATAGGAGGTTAGAATAACCCATTCCCAAACTAAGATTAAAAGAAAACTGAAAGAAGAAGAGGATATGAAAGGAAAGGCAAAGAGGACTTACTTTGGGACTCTAGGAAGGAATGGTGTTCTTGGTTAGAAGATGAGCACATGAAAATAGTATGCTCGGCAGAGAGGTATTTTGGAGAATAAAGAATGTAAAAGTGAAGTAGAGATTCAGAGAGAATTATTTATAGGGGCCAACGAAGGAATAAATAACATTTAATGCAAAAGAGACAGGAAAACCTCTCCTATCCCTCCAGATAACTCTTACACATGTAGGCTCGGTTCACGAACCGTTAGACGGTTTGCAAATCGACAATTCATAATTATTGTTGAACTTGATAGTCTGGTGCGGTGCTTCTTTTAAGGTGGCATTAATGGGCATTCATATCACTCAATAATTGACGGTTAAGATTCTCAGGAAACCACTACCACTGCTTGATTGTCCTTGATTCGTTCTTGGTAACCGGGCACGAATCAGAGGGGGGCTATTGTATGGGAATTGGGCCCCCAATACAAGGCTTGAGCCCTTGAACCTGTGTTCCTCGGGCCCAAGCCCTATAGCACGTCATACAATCGTCCTCATATTTGGACCTTAAGCCTCGGCCCAAATACCTCCGAGCCCAATTTGGGCCCGGGAACTCAAAATTAGACCACATTAAACACCTTAAGCAAACCCCCTCCCCCAATCATTTCTGACTTGGACATGAGAGTTCTTGCCTGGAGGTGCCCTGTGCCCAGCTGCCCGGCTGTGCATTTGACAATGTCACTACCGACCAAACAGCAGAAGTGGGAATCAGTTCCAATGCCGCTCCCACCTTTCCGACAAAATGTTCACTTTGAGATGATGGAATTGGACCTCCATTCGCACTAAAAAGGAGAAATAATCATAACTCCTCCACTCATCCTAGCCTATAAATAAGAGGAGAGAATGAGGAAAAGGGGTTGGCCATTCTGGGAAGAGTACTAGGAAAAGAGAGTAAACACTCAGAGAGAGCAAATGAGTGATTTTGTTAGGAAAAGAGGAAGGCGTGAGGAAATAGATATATATTTGGGTCTGACGAGCATACGACCACCCACAGTAGGAGACCCAAAAGTCCACAAAACAAATAAATTGTGAGCCCAAGTAGTGGTTAAGCCCAATAGCCATATATTTTGGGTTCACACATAATGCATGAGCATGTGAGAACAAATTCACAAAAACCTAACCCATGAAATTCAAAAAAACCACAAAAACCCCAAAAAAAATTTCAAAAACCTAAAACCTAGGTCTAAATGCATGAAAGATGAGAAAAAGAAGAGATTAAGGCTACTTACCAAAGGATTTGAGCTTGGAGTAGATTGAAATTGAAGAGGGAAGGAGGTTTTTTGAGAAAAAAAAAGGTTTGGATCGAGAGAAAAGAGAAAAGGATTGAAAGTTTGAGATGAGAAATGATTTGGGTCGAACCTTGAATATTTATAGATCAGTGCATCTCAATAGATCGAGAGGTATCGAAAAGGTATTGACGGCAAAACTTTTTGATGGATTGAGGAGGTATCGAGCTTCTATCAGCCAAACAAAGAGTTCAAAAAAAAAAAAAAAAAAAAAAGCTTGATGGATCAGGCTATCTATTGAGAGATATCGAGCAAAACCTAAAAAACCTCAATAGAAGAGGCTTGTGTCGATAGGTATCGAGCTTCTATCTAGCTGCTATCGAGTTTCTATTGATCATACAGAAACAAGGTTTTCTAAGGAGGAAAAACCATATGAAATGAATGCAACCAAGATAAACATCAAACCAAGCAACAATGAAGCATGTTAAGCACTCAAACACATCAAAAATTCTTGATGCAAAGCATTCCTAGATCAAAACAAACACCAAACAAGTCTAACCAATTTTAGTTTCAAAAACAAGTTAAGACAATTTAGCATGCTTATACTACCACATGTATTCCTTGTGATGGCCAAATCACATTGTACCTATACAATAGTATCAAGAGTAGCAAAGAGTATGTGTGATGTGTGTGAAACTTTTGCAAGAAAGCATAAGTGTCTCATTATATGAAGAGTAATGATATAAGAGAATCAAATACATTCACACACAATCATAACTGTTTAATGGGGACCATTACATTTGAGGTACATCATATATCTCCCACATCTCCTAGAAACACGCTTGCAACCATATTTAAAATCATTTTGACTCCTTTTTCTTTTCATGTTCTTTGCATATTTTTCTTTAAAGCATAAAATGACACAACATGCATGGGTATATAAGAGAGAAAAGAATTACCCAGTTATGTAAGCCAAATATCTTTTTTTGCTATGCAAGTGCTACACCTTATCGAGTACGGCTTTTATAAATTGCACACAGATGTTTTACAATTGATGAGTTTTAGTGGTGAGATAGTTATTTTTGCCTTTCTTTTAGGATTTTTTAGTCCTTCCGGTCAAAAAAGAGTGATAAAGATATGAATAATAAAAGATTAACCAAATCATACAAATCACATAAATAAGCCATAAAGCTCACATTGCTTAATTGTGCATAAGGATGCCAATCTAAGCTACAAGTGATACAAAATTGAGAAAATTTGTTTCAAAAGCCATCCAAGGTACACAAGTACCAGTATACACAAACACACATTGTCTTTTGTATTTTTCAGATTTTTCCTTTTTTATTGAAAAAAAACAAACACACAAACAAACATATTAAAAACAAGACTAGACTGACTCAAAAACAACCAACCAAACACACAAAAGATGCAAGAACAAAGATGGAATCACTTAAAGGAATCTTTTTTCCTTCCAAACAGGAGACTTGGAGGGAGATGAACCTTTCCTGTTCCGAGACCTCTGATGAGAAGAATATGAAGGAGGATTAAACCCATTGAAGTTTGTCAAGAACATTACAGGCTTTAAGAGTTACCCATGAGGAGCCAAAGAGTTTTGAAATTGATTTTGGCTTCCAAAAGATAACAGAATATTGCTTTGTTGAGTGGCAAGCCACTTATAGCAATTTGGACGAGTGTGTCCTGATACTCCACAATGATGATAGAAATGAGGATTCTTTGGTTGAGACTTCTTATTAGTGGAGCGATGAGTGTCCTGCATTGTTTCTTTAACAGCCTTAGGTGGTGCTCTCAAAGTAGATTTTCCCTTATCATGTTTAACCTCACTTACATTTTCAATTTTGGGTTCAATTATCTCAGGTTTAACATTAGAAGCAGGAGAAAAAAAAACAACAACATTATTCAATGCTCTAGAGGAAGTACTACAAGAAGAGAGAGAGTGATCATATCCGAAACTAGTTTATGAGACCCAGCCTTTTGGAAATTCAGCATTTCATCTAGCTTAGCACTTGAAGTCCTTTCCAATTGAGCTCTTACTTGAAATAGCTCAGCATCCAGTTTCTTAATCTTCTTAGCCAGGAAGTTGCTTTCTAACCGCAATGCTCCGATGGTTTGATTTGCTTCATCAACTTTAGTAAACAGTTCTTCTTGTTCCAACTCTACTTCACTCAATTTCCTTGTGGCTAGCCTATAAAGCTTTTCATGCTTCACAAAATTCTTGTAAAGCTTTGAATAGGTAGTATGGATATCATCTTTTCATCCATTCCTTCAAATTTAGACTCCATCAATTCCTCTTCCTTATTAACCAATCCTTTGGACTCCTTGGATAAATCAACGACTGTGAAGGCGCTGACTATCCCTTCTTGATCACTATCCTTTGAGTTTGCTTTTGGTTCAGTATCACTCATGGTGGTAGCTAGCGCTTTGCCTTTTCTAATTGGCTTGAGATAAGTAGGACATTCTGGCTTCATATGTCCGAACCTTTGACAACCATAGCATTTTGGACCGGTTGGAATGTTGTTGCTTTGGCCACCTTCTTTGGATTTTCTTTTGAATTTCTCTTGAGTTTTAGATTGAGAGAATTAAAACTTCTTTTGATCCTTGTCATTTGCTTTGACATTCACATTATTGATGAAATTCTTGAATTGTTTGGTAATATAAGATTTGAACTTTGAGTTCTCATCTACTTCATCATTCTTAGCTTTGAGAGCCATATTCTTGCTCTTGCTCCCTTTGCCAATCCTTACTAAACCTAATTCGTAGGTTTGCAGATTCCCAATCAACTCCGTTAAAGAGATAGTGTCAATGTCCTTTAACTCTTCAATGGTAGTGATCTTAGCATGAAACTACTATGGGAGAGATTTGAGGATTTTCCTCACAATTTCAGGCTTTGGGATCTTCTTGCCTAAGTTGAAAGTTGAATTCACTATGTCTTTAAGCTTAGCATATAATTCATTAAATGCTTCCTCTTTATCCATCCTATTTTCTTCAAAGCTTATGCTAAGCCTTTAAAGTTTAGAGTCTTTCACAGCTTTGGTGCCTTCATAAGTGTTTTGAAGAATTGTCCATACTTCATTGGCACTCTCAGTAGATGAGATCTTCTTAAATTCCTCGTTAGTCACAGCCCTAAACAAGGCATTCAACTCTCTACTATTGAAATTGGCAGCTTTAATCTTGTTATCATCCCAAGATGTAGGCGGATCAGTAGGTTTGGTCTATCCAACCTCGACAACTAGTCATACATTTTCATCTAAAGACTGCAAAAAAGCTCTCATGTGTACTTTCCAGTATGTATAATTAGTACCATAAAAAAGATGAGGTATAATCAAAGATTGTCCATGATCCATAATGACAGGGGTCAATGGATCACACAGCAAAGATTAAAACCTAATTAGAGTGTACTCGCTCTGATACCACTTGTTGGGTTAAGATAACTTGACAAATAAGGAAAACCTTTCGCAAGGCAAAAACCCCACCGGGTGAATTTAAGGTCACCACTCCCAAGAATTCACTAATCAATAATTAAGAAGTTACAAGTATAAGGAATCTTACCACTACCCTAGCCTATCCCAAAATATCAACCTATAGTTGAACATTCGCTCCAATACCCAATTGGACTTGATCTTGTAGTAGACTTCTTTCCTTTAATGCATAAATCTCAAATATGTGACTAACTCCTTTGCACGGATCCTAGTACATGACTAACTCTAGCAATTTGAATGATTGTTGTCGGTTGCAAAGTCCTTCACTTCATCAACAATGAAGATCAGGAAGCACTTGGTTACAAAACCCTATGGCATACAAACGCAGTAGCTTCTCACATAGAAAAATAAACTCTTGGTCTCTGTATCCATGTCTGACGGCTCTTAAAATAAGTCTTATATATGTCTAGGGCTGTGAGAAAAGAAACCCTAAACAAATACATCAGCTTGAGCCGAATTTCAATTCTAGAAATTTTAAAATCATAATTCTCGATAGATCGAGCTTGTGTCGAGCATCCCATTTAGTCTCAATAGCAACTATCTGTCGAGCTATTTGTTGAGCTTTAATAAAATAGCTTTTCTTCACTTGTTTTTTGGTTCAATCTTCATGTCTTTTATACTAACACTTGATATGTTTGAACAACATATTTCTTGATGTATTAAACCCAACTTAGATCTACGAAATTACAAGTAATGTGAATTTTGTCAAAGAATTAGCCAATTACATATGAAATATGACCCTAACAACTTAGACCCTTGATCAAAGTTGAGTTTTTTGACCAAGTGTAGATTTTGAATTTGGGATTCATTTTCCCATCTTAGGCACCCAAATCATATGAATTGACCCTTCTCTATTTTTAGCTTCATTGTCAACTCATTCACAAGCTTCATTACAACAATGCCTTGTTTGCCAAAGGTTCCTAAGCCTCTAGTGTTGTTGTCCTTAGGCCATAGCAGCCCCTTTTGGTCACTGATGTAGCTTTCTTAGGCCCTTATTATCTTTTAGCAATCTTTTATAGTCGTTGTTCACTATCATTATCAGCGATTCGCATATTCATTATCCTGTCTATTTATTGTCGTTTGCATGGTCATGTTCAAGGCAACTTTGAGAGATATTTCAAAGCAATCTTCAAGACTTCTTCATCTTCACAAGTTACATTTCAAACTCAATGTTTCGTCAAGCCTCCACCTTGAATTTGAGAGGGCGTGTTAAGGTATTAGATTTATGTGTGTACGCCCCATTCTATTGTAACCCCATGTATGCCTAATTCTAGCTCTCTACCTATATAAACCCTATTTAGGGTTCATTGTAACTAAGTGAATTGAGATTATAGTGAAAAAGTAGCTGTCAAGGCTTTCTCTCTGTGGACGTAGGCCAATAGATCGAACCACATAAAACTTGTGATCTCTCTTTTCTCTCTATACTCTCTTTCTGGACTCTCATAAAATCTAATTCATTACAACTACTCTCTCCCATTGATCTATTTTAGGTGAGAATTAGCATGCAATTGACCTTTTAGAATAGTGACCGGTACCAAAAAAGGTTCTAAAAAGACAAAAACTTAAAGAAATATCTGTGAGCTCACAATATAGGCGATATAATTATGCAAAATTGTCAATTTAGCTAGCAGCTATTGAAGATAAGCAGGACTACTAGGAAATTTTTAATAGTTTGAAGGAAATTTGTCAAACTTATATACTTTTTTTTTTTTTTTTTGATAGGAAACTTGAAAACTTTCATTAAACTGAAGAAAACATTACATCCTGATGAAGAGCTTGTTCTAAAAAACAAGGATTCTCTTCCATCCAAACAGAAAAATCAACAATACTAACAACATGTTTTGCTAAGAGATGGGCAGGTTTATTTCCCTGTCTACATACATGAGAAAACAGCACTTTCCTAACATCATAACATGAACTTTGAATCCCATAAATTATAGGCATCACCAAAATTGAAGGATGAGACAGACCTTCAAGAGCACGAACAACATTCAGGGAATCGCCTACCAAAATGAACTCCTGGAATCCCACATTTTTGGCAAATTGTTGATCGGCTTCAAAAGCTTTGGCTTCCACCTCTAAAGGACCCAAAGGAGCATGAAATTTCTTGCTCAATGCAGCCACAACCAGACCATTATCATCACACATTATCACCCCTACTCCAGATTCTCTTTGTGCTTTAAAAACAGCTCTATCCACATTCACTTTATACAAATGACTTGATGGAGGAAGCCAACATTGTACCAAGGAATTAGATTTCTTTGGTACATCAGTAGTAGCTTCCTGATATTCCAACAATAACAATGAAGCTCCACAAAGCAACTCCAACTCACCAATCCTTTTTCCTCCATTTCGAATTTTGTTTTGGTTACCCCACAACCTCCAAGCAATCATCCCCACCAAAGCCATGACACCTTCATCACTATGATCAGTCATCATCATCTTCCATACTATCTCCAGGAAACTATTGAACTAACCATCATAATTAGCTTTAAAAATTTCAGAACAACCCCAAATTCGTTTAGCTCTAGGACATGACCAAAATAAATGGCTTGAAGTTCCTGATTCTAGCTTGCATTCCTCTCAAAGATCTTTTGATAGAACCTGTCGTTGCCTTAGATTAATTTTTGTTGGAAGTATATCATGGCAAGCACGCCATAAGAAATGTCTTACTTTATGAGGAGCAGTTAAACGCCAAATTGTCTTCCAAAAACATCATAGCTTGCTGTCATCTGAAGTAGATGCAATAACTGAACTACAAGAAAGCTGCATAGCAATTTTATATGCACTACGAACAGTAAACAATCCATTAGAGGTCCCTGTCCAGATTTGTTTATCAGGGGGAAGAGTATTACTTAGTGGAATGCTCCTTATTTCCTCCACTTCAACTGGCAAGAACATTTGCTGCAATAAATCTACCTTCCAGCACCTATTATCTAAGTCAATTAAGTTTGAAACACGGAGTGCCAATGAGGAATCCAACCTTGGAGAAACCACTTTATAGGTAGATGAATTTGGCAACCATTTATCCTTCCACACCTGAACATTTAAACCATTACCTATCTGCCATCTCAGACCTTGTTGCACAATCATTTGGGCTGTCATAAGACTTCTCCACACATATGACAGATTATTGCCAAGTGAGGCTTGCACAAAATTATAGTTAGGGAAATATTTTGCTTTAAAGATATGATATACAAGAGAATTTTGTCCCGTTTGCAATCTCCAACCTTGCTTAGCTAACAATGCCAAATTGAAAGATTTCAACTACTTAAAACCCATACCCCCCCCCCCCCCCCCCCACATGCCTTAAGCATGCAAAGCTTATCCCAGCTCATCAAAGCCATTTTCTTCTCATCCTATTTTTGACCCCACCAAAAATTATGAATAATACTCGTCAATTCCTCACAGAGGGTATCAAGGAGTTTGAAACAACTCAGAGTATAAGTTGGGATTGTCTGTGCTACCGCCTTGATCAGAACTTCCTTACCCGCCTTTGAAAGCAATTTTTCCTTCCATCCAACTAGCTTCTTTGTAAGTTTCTCCTTAATGTCATTGAAAGTATTTCACTTATTTCTTCCTACCAATGAAGGGAGACCAATATATTTCTCATGTTGCCTAATGACTTGAGCACAAAATCTTTATTTAATTTCCTCCCGAACTGATGGATCAGTATTAGAGCTAAAGAAAAGAGAAGTATTAGCTCTATTTAATTGCTGGCCCAAAGCTCTCTCATAAACCTATAGAATTCTTTATAAAGAATTACATTCTTCCAAAGATGCTCTACAAAAAATATGGCTATCGTCTGCAAAAAATAAATGAGATAGTTTGGATTCGCCTCTACAAATAGAAATACCCTCCATCAGACCATCACATACCCCTTTCTTAATCATAGTAGAAAGACCCTCAATGCATAAAAGAAAGAGATATGGGGATAAGGGATCCCCTTAACGTAATCCCCTTGAAGGGACAATATGTCCATGTGGTTTCCCATTTATCCGAATAGAGTAAGTAACTGTAGAGATACATCTCAACAATAAACTCCTCCACCTGCCCTCAAACCCCAATTTCTCTATAATTTTATCAAGGCAGCCCCACTCTACCCTATCATAGGCTTTACTCATATCCAATTTCAGTGCCATCTCCGCCCCCCCCCCCCCCCCCCCCCCCCTTTTTATTTATTTATATGGTGCGTAGTCTCAAAAGCCACTAAAACATTGTCAGTAATCAATCTTCCATGCACAAAGGCACTTTAAGTGTCACTAATAATAAAAGGTAAAATCTTCTTCAATCTATTAGCAATCGCCTTTGAGGCTAGTTTGTAAACAACATTACACAAACTAATGGGGCAAAAATCGGTAACTTTTTTGGCTCTTTAATTTTAAGGATTAATACAATATGAGTTTCATTAAAATTGGGAGGTACAATTCCAAAATTAAGAAAATAAAGTATTGTTTTTGAAACAACATTTCCAATTAAAGGCCAAAAATGTTGAAAGAAGAGAGGGGGCATACCATCTGGACAAGAGCTTTCAATGGGTACATCTGCTTTAAAGCTGTCTTCACTTCAAATTCTTGAAAGTCCTTAAGAAGCATTTGGTTCATAGCACTAGAAAATTTTGGCTCCATGGCATCAATTAATTTAGTAAAATTCGTTGGGTTTGAAGGTGTAAATAAGTTAGAGAAATAATAAAAAATTATACCCTCTACCACTCCAATATCCTCCTGCCAAATACCACCTGAATCCTCCATGCCTTCAATAAAATTGTTTTGAAATTTAGCAGAAGTTTTAGAGTGAAAATACCTTGTATTTCTACCTCCCTCTTGAAACCAATTAATTCTAGATCTCTATAACCATATAACATCATCCTTTTCCAACCAATAATTCAACTCCATTCTTGTTTTCTACATTTTAGCAATAATTGAAGGAGACGTTGGCTGTAACTCTAACCACTCCAAATATTTCTACAACCTTGCAATCCCTTTACCCACATGCCCAAAGTCATTCTTATTCCACTCATCTGGACTACCATGGCAAGATTCCAAACATTTTGTTAATGGAAAAGCCGAATCAGACAACAATCCTATATCCCAAGCTTTTTGAACAACCTCTTCACATTTTGGATTTTTCAATCACATTGACTCAAATTTAAAGGGCCTATGATATCTCCTTTTCTTTTGTCTTCTAACAAAATGCAAAGCTAGTGGGCAGTGATCAGAAACTAAAGAAGAGAGATGATAAAGTTTAGCTGTAGGAAACATACCCATCCAATCACATGTAGCCAATGCAAGATCCAATCTCTCTCGAATCTGTGATCCATCAAAATTTTGGTATAACCAAGTAAACCGTGGACCAATGAAGCCAATATCTTTAAGCCCACACACATCAATTACCTCCTTAAATCGATCCATCTGACTTGCTGGTCTAGAAGCACCACCTTCCTTTTCAAACAAACCCACCAACTCATTAAAATCACCTATAGCAAGCCAAGGTAACTGTGAATAATTACAAAGAGATTTAAGTTAGGACCATGATTCAAATCCCCTAGATGTTTCTGGATTACCATAAAAACCTGTAAGATGACAGCACCCATCAACACCCCTATCAACGAACACATCAATTTGGGACGATGAGTAATTTTCAATGTGAACTATTACCTCCTTCCTCCAAAATAAAGCTAGGCCACCAGTCGATCCATCACTAGGCACAATCAACCTATGCTTGAACTCACATTGATCACGAATGTATTCCATCCAACCTTTATCAGATTTAGTCTCCATTAAGAGGACAATGTTGGGAACTTGTACCTTGATAAATTTTTTCAAGGCATTTACTGTTCATTGGTTCTCAAGCCCTCGTCAATTCCAACTTAAAAGACTCATTGGACTCGGCGGGGCTATTCAATAGCCTCTGCCAATCCCAATTTTGAAGCCAAAATATCACTTAGCTCATTTGTTTGTACATCCAACTTACTTTTCTTCTCCTTCTCAGTATCCTCATCCATAGCCTCATGTTTTCCAAAAGATCTTCTTTTTGTACCAGAACTGTTTATACTAGCAGTCTTCACATCTTTCACACCAGCCTTACTACTTAATCTAGTCCACATTCCTTTTTTAGCACCACCATTTTTATCTCGCTCCAACTTAACCCCCATAGATAGAACTCCCATTTTATCTTTAAATTTACCTTTACCCTTAACTCCCTGTGCTATATCACTATCAACCCATCCTGGTTCAAAACTTCGACAAATGCCACTTCCGTGTTAGAAGCCACCTCTTTCCCCCCTTTGCAACATGTGAAACTTGATTAGATAAAGCTTCTAAAGAAGACTTACACGTGATGTCAATCTTATCCCCGATATCTTTTGAAGCCCACGTATCACTTAAGTCCTCTTTTGCATGAGACACAAGAGTCCTTAGTGCACTCAAATTTGCACTATCATCTGCAACACACTCCTTCCCACTTAAAATTAAATTTGAGGACACGTAATCCACATTTATACCTTTATCAATATCTGGCAGTTTTTTCCCAAATTCTATGAGAGCCGCATCCTTATTTTTAGCTTCCACCATAACCATATTACCATGCTGAAACTGTTCCCCCAAAATCTCCAACCGCTCCTTCAGCAGACCAACTCCCTCCTGAGACAGTTCCATCACTGTCATAGAATCAACAAAGCCACTTGTTTCTGTCCCTACAACACTCCCAGACACTGGCCACATAGAAACAATCCCTTTATTCACAACTAGATTACTTGTTAGACTTGAAGCACCCAAGTTTCGTTGAGTAACTTTATCTTCGAAGCCTTTGACATCCATAACAGATTTCCTAGATGGATTAATTTGTGCTGCACGAATCCATGGACCGAATTGTTGATCATCAACTTTCAAGGATCCCTTACTTCTCAACCAGAGAGAACAATCTTTATCATCATGAGTAACCATTCCACACTAGTAACATATATTAGGAAGCCTCTCATACTTGAAGGATATAAATTTGTCATCATTGACTCCAAAAAAAATTATTCTGCCACGACACAGAGGTTGTGTTATATCCATGATCACTCGAATTCTCATAAAATTCCTTCCAACCATGTCTGATATTTCAACAGATTTATTAACCTCCCCCAAGGAGTCACCAATTTCCATAGCAACATCAGGCGTCAACCAACTATGTGGTAGATTATGGATTTGAACCTAGAACAATGACTTCGAGAATTCCACTTTTTCCATAGGCAATATCCCATCATATCTTTGTAGAACAACCAAATGTCTATCAATAGACCAAGGCTCCCCTAGTAAGACCTTTTCTAAATCAGATTCAAGTTCAAAAGTAAAATAGTAAATGATTGTCACCCGCATCTCGAATACAGAAATCATTACTCGGACGCCATAAAGGTCTAAATGTTTTTGGCACTACATCAATACTAACACTCCTTTTTGTAAGAAACTTTGCAGCAAGAACATACTCCATAACTTTCTTATTTTTTCCTACCGCCAATTTCTTCCCCTCTTTATCTGACAGGGAGAGTTTTTTCCAGCGTGAAGCAAGATCATCCATAATGTACTAAACTATTGAACAAACTCCACTAAAACAATCCTGACGCTAATAACCATGCTAAAATCTACAAGAAAAAACATTCATCTTCACAAAGTTTGGAAGGAAACTGACTACTACAGCATAGGAAATTAGAGAGAGAACTAACTGTCAGGCTGAGAACTGCAGCACTTTACCATAATGTATAATGAAAATTAAGATTTGACGTAGTTGGCATCTAATGAGTATTTTGCTGAGTATCTTAAATGATTGTTGTGTACTTCATTCTTAGCCTTATTTATATATTTATTCACTTATACAAACCAACTTTTTTCTAAATCTTTGTTTAACTATAACAATGAAATCATTTGTTTGTTATCTTTTGGAGTTGAATTATATTTTTCGGCATAAAAGGACCAGCTGTGTAAAATCCAAGTAAAAGAATCAAGTACATTGTTGCAGGTTTTGACCAATTATATGTAAGAATTGCAAAAAATACTTACTGATTTATATGATTTTTTATGAGTTATACAAAAAGAAATATTCTCTCAAAGAGATTTAAGGGTAGATTTGTAAACAACCTTTCTCAACGTAAACAACCTTATCTCAACCTAAACATCCAAGGGTCTGTTTGGTTGTGTTGTTTAAACAATAGTTTTTGTTGTTAAACAAAATACGTATTTCCACAACACTTTTTCACCCATATGTATTTCCACTACACTTAAACAACATTAGTAGAATAATATTACGAAACAGGCCCCAAGTCTCCACTAAATCATGACTGCGGATTTCAGGACCAGTTCTGTACATTTTGAGGCAAAAAACAAAACTCTAATTGTGACCTTCTGTATTTAAATATTAAAAAATAGTAAATTGCAAATTACACCTCTAAAGTTTGGTGGTATTTGAATTTTATACCCGTAGTTTCAAAATTTAAATTTTACCACATGAAGTTTGGAAGTATTTGGATCTTACACCCTAACATTTTAGAATTTGGAGGTGTAAAATCCAAAAACTTCCAAACTTTAGGAGGTAAAATCTAAATTCTAAAACTTCAGGGTATAAAATCAAAACACCCTAAACTTCAAATAGTAAAATCCAAATTCTGAAACTTCAGGGTGTAATTTTTAATTTTTAATTTTTAAAGTTTAGGAGTGTTTGGATTTTATTCTCTAAAGTTTCAGAATTTGGAGGTGTAAAATCCAAACACTTCCAAACTTTATGAGGTAAAATCTAAATTTTAAAACGTTAGGGTATAAAATCAAAACACCCCAGACTTCAAATGGTAAAATCCAAATTCTGAAATTTCAGGGTGTAAAATCCAAACACCTCCAAACTTTAGGGGTGTAATTTTTAATTTACCCTTAAAAAATTACTTATTTAATATTCTTATAAAATTATGAAATAATAACAAATATAAATTTTGACTTTGAAGCATAAAATCTTCTCGTTGTTCCATTGGTCCATTATCTAAATAATAAAAAATCTTCTCATTGTTCCAAAGTGCCAACAAAGCCTAAAACAGGACCAAAACTATTACCCTAGTCCCTAGGCCTTTTTTTTTTTTTTTTTTTTTTTCTTTTTTCTTTTTTATTTTGTGAATACTTTTCTTTTTTTTAAGGGTGAATTTTTGTGAGTACTAGGCATTAAGCATAAGCATAGCACAACTTAGCTACACAATAGACACTCAACTTTAGTCTTACAGTCTCATATATATATATATATATATATATATATATATAGTCTTCCAAGCTAAAATGTACACTGAGAAAAAAAAAAATTTGTACTAGAATCCAATCTCTCTCCTAGAATTACGCAAGTAGTGGGCTTGAAGCAACAACGGAGTATATATGGACCTTCCTCTTATACGGGTAAAAAGTAAAAACAAACATCTTCCATCTTTACATAAAATCAAAATCTACACAAACAATGCCAAAGAAGGCTTAAAAGAAATCTGAATTCTGAAGTATAGCATAGAGCCAAACCTGAAGGAAAGTGGAAGAGAACTGAAACGGAAACAACACTACAACAGTTACAAGAAGGCTTAAATCGTAATTCTGGGAGATTGAGTTCTAGAACATCCACTTAGAGAGAGAAGGAACGGTCAAAATCACAATCCTTGAAGAAATTTAATTTAATTTTTTTTAATTTGTCACTGATCACTATTTCAAACCTCATTTATTAGGTTGGTGAAGTCTACCAATTAAATTATCGCAAATCAATTACATTCTATGGTAGTTTTAGTATTTTTCTTTTTTATTTGGAGCCTACTCTGCAGGGAAAGAATGACTAAATTAGTTCAAACTTGAGGCATTTTCTCATATGAGAGTCTTAAACAATTGCCTAACTTGCCTATAGGGTAGAGCCGGCCCTACCGCTGACCACAGAGTTTGGATTCATTCATATCTCACTATTTACAGTTAATAAATAATTCACTAATAACAAATTCTAACTAAATTACGTTCTACTCATAACTCTTAAACAAATACTTTTTAGGATTCAGTATAAAATTAACCATTATTTTGACCAATATTACACAACTATTTATCTACATTATTCCCTTTACATATTTAATTTTTCTTAATAAAAAAAATACTGATTTTGCAGGCTCTATTCTCATCTTTATAGTCATCTCTGTTGGCATCGTGCAAGAATCGGCTTTGAGATCTGTTAGAGGTTTCAAACGCTATAGGCTATCTCTTTCTTCTTCCACTATTTGCCTTTCACAAACAAAGGCTAACATGGCTGGCTCACCAGTGAAACAGGCAATTTTGGTGCTGTTGAACAATTTGGCTTCTAAGGAACTCTTAGACTACTGTCGAAGTCATAAATCCAAATTTGAAATACTGTACAAGTTGAAGGGCGGGTTGGAGTCTCTTGCTGTGGTGGTCGATGATGCTGAGGAGCAGAAGTTGACGAAGAAAAGAGTTCTTTCATGGCTGCGCAAACTTGAAGGAGCTGTATATGATACAGAGGATCTAGTGGATGAAATATGCACTGAAGCTATTCAAAAGGGGTTGGATGCTGAATATCAGACCAAGACAAGTCGAGTGGGGAAAATCCTTAGTAAGCAGGATGGAAACTTCAGAAGGATAGAAAGTGAGATGAAGAAACTCCTTCCCAAGATAGAATTGTTTGTGAAGCAAAGTGAAGAACTCGGTTTGGGGAAAATAATAGGATACAACTTGGAAGAGTTTCAGAGAATGCCCGCAGCTTCATATTTTGTAAACGACGACTCTGAAGCAGTATTCGTTAGAGAGGCTGAAAGAGAATTCATTATTAATCTTTTGCTGTCAGATGATGCAAGTGGTAAACGGTTATCGGTGATTCCAATAGTGGGGAGAGATGGGATAGGCAAGACCACTCTTGCTGGCTGTATTTACAACGATAACCGAATTAGTGAACATTTTGACCTCAGGGCCTGGATTAACGTTGCGGATCCTTTGGACATATTCTGGGCGAAAAAAGCAATTTTTAAATCTTTCACTATGCAGTCATGTGATCTCAAGGAACCAAATTTGCTTCAAGTTAGATTGCAGGAGTGTCTCAAGGGAAAGAAATTTCTACTTGTTCTTGATGATGTATGGGATGAGGATTCTGACAAGTGGGTGGCCTTGCTATCTGCTTTTGAAGGTGCTGCAGAGGGAAGTTGTGTTATTGTAACTACACAAGCTCTAAGTTTTGCCAAAATGATTTGCACTTTCCCATCTTGTTATGAGCTAGATCCATTATCAAATGATGAAAGTTGGTTGATGTTTGCACATTTTGCTTTTAGAGATCATACACTTTTAGAACCGGAAGATATTGGCAGAAAAATTGCAGAGGAGTGTGGCGGCTTGCCTTTAGCAGTAAGAACAGTTGGGTCTCTCTTGTACTTTGTGCCAGAAGTTGAGGAATGGCACTCTATACTGGATCGCCTGAAGCATTTTGATCGAGGCTTCAAAAATCATTACGTTATCTCTTTTTTAGCACTGGGCTATGATTATCTTCCTGCACATCTGAAGCGATGCTTTGCATACTGCTCAATATTTCCCAGAGGTTATGAATTTGAAAAAGAGAAGCTAGTCCTATTATGGATGGCAGAAGGACTTGTGCAACAGCCTGGAGAAGAGGTTGGTGACGGCTACTTTCATGACTTATTATTTAGGTCTTTTTTTCAACCATCAAGTGGCAATAAATCACGGTTCGTGATGCACAATTTAATGAATGACTTGGCCAAAATTGAGTTAAAAGGATTTTGCTTCACATTGGCAGGTCATAATTTCTCTGGTATCCGTATGTCCACCCGGTATTTGTCACTTCTTAGAGGCAAATATGATTCCTCAGTGATATTTAACACTGTTGATAAAGCCAAGTCTTTAAGAAACTTTTTGCCATTGGATCATGAATCATGTCAGGTAAGTAGTAACAAACTAAGCAATTTGATGTCCAAACTGCAATTCTTACGAGTGCTTTCTTTATCTCATTATTGCATTGATGAGCTACCCAATTCCATAGGCAATTTGAAACATTTACGGTACATTGATCTCTCTCACACTAGAATCAAGTGGCTACCTCAATCAGTTTGTGCTCTTTGCAATTTACAAACATTAATATTGTCAAACTGTCGTGCTCTTTCTGAATTGCCAAAAAACACGTGGAAGCTTATCAACTTGCGTCATCTTGATATTAATGGAACTGACTTAAGTATGATGCCAGAAAAAATGAGTAAATTGAAAAATCTTCAAACACTACCTTACTTTGTAGTGGGCAAAAAAAGTGGCTCAACCATTAAAGAGTTGGGGGGGCTTTTGTATCTTCATGGAGCACTTCGCATTTCAATGTTGCAGAATGTGATCTCCGTGGAAGATGCAGCTGAGGCCGGCTTGGTCATTAAGGAATACCTTGATGAGCTAGTGTTACAATGGGTTGATGATACTGTTGATGAGGACACTGCTGGAGATCTGCTTGATAAGCTAAAGCCTCATACAAATTTGAAGAGGCTGAGCATTAAATTTTACTCTGGCGCAATATTTCCACATTGGTTGGCAGATTCTTCATTCTCAAACATGGTCTTCCTACGTCTTAGCAATTGCAAGAATTGCTTAGAATTGCCATCACTCGGGCAGCTACCATCTCTTAAAGTCCTTACTATTGAACAGATGGATGCAGTGAAGAGGGTGGGTCGTGAATTCTGTGGGATGGATAAGCCATTTCAGTCTTTGGAGATCCTAAAATTTGAGGGGATGTTGGAATGGGTTTTATTTGAACTTGAAGGCAGCAAATTCCCATGCCTGCGAGAGCTTTGTATATGGCGATGCCCTAAGCTGAGGAACTTACCCAAGCAACTTCCTTCTGTTCAAAAAGTTGAGATTTCTGAATCTCAGGAACTTATGAATACACTTAAAGCACAGGCATCATCACACAAAAGGGTTTTAGACTATCAAGATAAGGTTCTGTTCATAACTGACGATGAAGTTATCTCATTCTCTGCAAAATCCTCATTTGCAGAGGCAGGAATCTCATTGCCTACAACTCAAGGTGCCACAGAATCCTCATCTGCAGCCGCAGAATGTTCATTGCCTACAACTCGAGGTGCTTCTGAATCCTCATCGTTCATGACAACTCCAGACACTAATGATGAGATTGATTTTCCAACCAACAACTGGTCCAATGAAGATGTAATGCAAGACGGCTCCTCTGTTGAAAGCATGAAAGTTTCAGAAATATCACAGCTGCTAGAATTGCCAAAGAGACTTTGTAGCCTCAAAATTGAAGGATGTGAGGGTTTGGAGGACATTCCTGAAGAAGCGATGGCCAGCATTCGTTATCTACAACATTTGTATATCATTAATTGTTGTTCTCTAAAGTCCTTGCCTGAAGAGCATCCACTCACTTCCTTAAAATTGCTTTATATCCAAAATTGCAAGAAATTAGAGCTTTCCCTACCTGCAAAGAAGAAATACCAGTATGCACTACTTGAACATCTGTGCATAGGTAGTAGCTGTGATTCCCTGAAATCCCTCAGATTATACTTGTTTCCAAAGCTCAGATGTCTTTCTATCTGGGATTGCAAAAATCTTGAATCGCTTTCAATGTCAAATAGAAATCAGAAAGATCTCACATCTCTTGAGGCCTTGGAGATCAGGGATTGTCCTAACCTGGAATATTTTCCAAAAGGAGGGTTGCCTACCCCCAACCTGACCTCCATTTGGTTATCAAATTGCAAAAATCTCAAGGAACTGCCTCATCAGTTGCACACTCTCAATTTTCTCCAGTCAAATTTTATAAATAATTGCCCAGAACTTGTATCATTTCCCGAAGGAGGTTTGCCTTCCAACCTAAGTTTACTCTGTATCACTTCTTGCAACCAACTCATTTTTGGGAGGGATTGGGGATTGCATAGGCTTCGCTGTCTTAGTCAGTTGGAGATTGAAGGTGGATGTAAAAACCTGGTGTCATTTCCAGAGGAGAAGTTGCTGCCCAGAAATCTCAATTCTCTACGCATCAGTGGACTTTTGAATCTCGAATATCTGGACTACAAGGGGCTTCAACACCTCACTGCTCTTCAAACACTGGAGATTAGCTGCTGTGCCAAACTCCGGTCCTTGCCAGAAGAGGGTCTTCCATCCTCCCTTTCTGTTCTCTGCATCAAGGAATGCTCTTTGCTGAAACCAAAACTCCAAAACAAGGCAGGAAATGATTGGTCCAACTTAGCTCAGATTGCTCGCATAGAAATTGATGAGGAAGTAATAAGAGATTGGTCCAAGAAAAGCTAATATCCCTTGCGTAGAAACTGATGAGGAAGTAATCTCATGGAAGAGCCCCTGTTTAAAGTAATGAAAATGCAATTGTAGCAAGGTACTTTTTGCACAGGTAGATGAATAACAATTTGACCAGCTTGATATTGATTCAATTTACTGTACATTGTGAAACAATTATTGCAGTAACTAATAATATATTCTTTACATTTTGCACGTAAACTAGGGTAATTTTGAAGAATTCTTGGGTCACCAGTAATTGCTTGAGTTTCTACGTGGGTTCTGCAATTATTCACACTAGTCACGGACCCGCGCGTTACGCGTGGTTATTTTTTTATTTATGATTTTGTTATTATTTGAAATATTTTTGAATGTATTATTACTTAAGTTGCATTATATATGTATAAACAATATATTGTTGGATTCATGATGATAGAAGGTATTGTCTTGGAATTAGCTGTGAAAAGGATACAACTATAGTTGGGCTTGTAGTCAGTCAAGAGCTGATCATCCGTCTTCCCAAGTTAGTAAAATTTAATTAACTTAAAATTAGATAGAAAGAATCTTATAAATTCGAAGTTAGCGTCATGTTAGGTGAAAGCTTTAGAGGACTGTAATTAAGTTGTTTCAAGTGTTTTTAAATTAATATTAATAATAATAAAAAAGATCTATTCCCTTAAATATAGAGATTAGTATTATAAATAGGATGAGATAATTTTATTGTATTGTGCTTTTTGGAAACATAATTTCTACCAAACTCGGTTGGCTAATCTGTACATTTCCAAGTCAATTGAGCACATTTTGCATGTTACATGTAATTCTTCATTTCCATATGGGTAAGGGCATTCACGATCCCAATGACCCACTCCATTTTTCTTGCATGCTTGGTTTTTTGGGATGCGAAATATGTTTGTTTCAAAAACTGTATGTCGAAGGATTTGTTAATAGTTTTGCAGCAATTGTTTTCCATCTGGTTGGTTTAGAATTAATAATAGTAATTGTATTCCTTCATCATTAGATTCGCATAACAATGCAATTGCGAGTCCATACTTTGCATTTTTGTCTCCTTCTATGTTTGCTTGAAGAATGATTTGTTTTCCTACCTTAGTTTGATCTTGTACAAAATATTTGTGAGCTCCGACCCAAAATAGTGCTTGTTTGTTTTCAGCCCTAAAGCATTGATGAATGAGTTTTTCTTCATCGTTTCGAAGGAATAACGGATTTTGGAGTAGTCTAGTTAGATTGATGTGGTGAAGAACTTTTTCCTTTTGGTTAGCTGATTGAATCGCTTGCAACTATTTTAAAAAAAAAACGAAAAGACATATTAAGAAACTAATGCGTTAGAAAAAAATGAACTGGTGACAAAACATGACAATAATCATATACTAAGAATTATACATGAACATTATTATCATCATAATTGCAATATTTGATTGATGAAGTTATAAATATTTTTTCTTTTAGAAATATAACAATGACTATAGAATTGTGCACTACTTCACAGTAAGAAGTTAATAAAAAGAGAAAATCGAATGTTGGGATATACGGACCAACATTGTAATGAGAAAGAAAATATATCTATATATATATATGTGTAACATCATCCATGTCACGACTTTGGAATACACCATCTGTGTAACGCAGGAAACTTTAGTAGCAAAAAAAAAAAAAAGGAATTATAGGGCTGCATTGGGAAATTTTCTCCAGCTGCTACAATATTGCCTAATTTTGCACTACATGATTGTCACACTATATACAACACTTTGTAATATACTTGAAACAATAATATTATCCAACTGAGATCCAAGCTACCTAAATATCAAAGAAAATTCATCTCAACATGAATGCCCCCCTCCCTAACCTTTCCAAATGAAAAAAAACAAAAAAAAAGGATTTTCAACTTTAGTATCAAAATTTGGATCTACCAAACCTAGGTGCCTAAAAATTCCAAAAGTGTGATCTCAAATGAAAGCAACTCACAATCTTAATTCAAAATCTATTAATATTTATGTAAGGTGATAGATCTCATTTTTTTTCCCCCCTGAAAAAATCAAGTCCAAAACTTGATTTAAAAAAGAATAGGTATAATAAAAGTCTAATACCATAATTATGGACCGGTTATTATCTAATACCATAATTATATCACTCATAGAAATAAAAATAAGTGTAATTTCCCCTGAAATTGCTCCTAACAAAACGTCATTTTGGTATGGATTCCATGGTGCAAGAAATGTTCCATAATGTGCTCCAATCAAAATGTGTAATTACTTTTAGGGTGTGATACATTAAGGTTTGTTGCCATTTCAAATTCCTATCGTAACCCCTAAAACCTCCAATTACACTTTCCATTCTTCACTAAAATGTGATTTAATTTATTATTTTGTTCTTCACTTATAGAGTTGAAACCGCATCCATTTGGAATTGGATGAGACTCAGGTATCATCTTTGCATCATGATATTTGCTTAAATTTTTATATGATTGTCCCTTGAATTTTAGAGTCATTTGGATTGTCTACAATATTTGAATGGAAAAATCTCTATCTCTAATTGTATTGTATCATTACTCTCACATTGTTGGATGAATTAATGAAATACTTGATTCATGCTCTACACCACCAAAACCCATTAAATTAAATAGGCTTACACTTTAACTGAGATTAAAAGCAAGGTAATATCCAGACAAAATATGAGTTTTGGGGCTTCAGGGAAGGTAAGCTTTAATTTTTTTTTCTCTTTGTTTAACATTTTAATTAGATAATATTAATGTATTATTAGAATTTATATTTTTAATTTAATGGGGTCTTCAATCTTCTGTTTTTCTGTAAGAAGTACTGCACTAATTCTCTTTATTTTGGTAGAATTTTATAAACAATGCAAAAAGATAAAGAGGAAAAGATGCAAAATAAATTCAAAAGTAACAAATTGCAACCCACATTCTCCAATATATGCATGTCCAACAACAATGTCAATTTAAGCAAATAAGAAAGCAGAGAAGATATGGCAGGTACTTTTTTCTACGCCAAAATTTCGTATCTATTTTATCTGTTTAATAAGATTTCTCCCTAATTCACTATATACTTGTATTTAGTCTAAAATACAATAGAAACTCACATAATTGATATCCAATGAATCCCTAAAAATATACAATAGAAACTCATAAAGATATTTTAGGTTGGTAAGCAAATAAAGTTATTTTGGTATACGTGGGATAAGAATAAGTTGTCATCGAGAAAAAAAGAGTATTAGTATTGTATTTATCCTTATTTGTGAGTATTAAATATTTATCCTTGTCAATTCCTTTTGAATGGTTCAACAATCTTCTCTTGCTCAAGGCCACATTTCGTCTTTCCTTGACTTCATTCACCTCCTTAAAGAGAAGTTCTAATTTCATACAACATTGGAAATTTCTAGTATAAAAATAGCAAGCATATCTTTGGAAGTCTATATTCAATATCTAAAAAGGCTAGTGTTCATTGATCTTTAAAATAGAATTACAAAACCTTATACAAAAAACATATTAGTCCAACAACAAATGACAATGCACACTTCAATGCAATGTTCATTTCTTGTATGGCCAAAATAAAATCAACAAACAGCTACTCAAAAACAAAGCAGGATTGCAATAGCATATTTGCTATATTTTTTTTTTTTTTTTTTTGCACAAAGCCATTATTGAGACATATTTTTTTGTTTGGATAAAATTTCCTACCTATAATTTAAATACATGCAATATCAAAAGCCCTTTGTTTGTTCTTTGTATAGTACTTTAATTATTAAAAGAAATACATAATTTTTCATTGGGATAAGTTAAAAATTAAATCTATAGAATTCAGGACCTTATCTCCTACAATCTGTGAATACATGCAATACCTACAACGTAACAACCGTTTCAATAACAAAGTGTGAAATAATTTTTTTTTTTTTTTTTAAAATACATACACAAGCTCCAATTGACAACTAACTTGGCAAACCCTAAAAACATTTATGACCCATTTTCTAAAAACATTCATGCATTTATCGTCAACAACCAAACAGCTCCAACTCTCAATAATCATGACCAACCACAGCCTACCAAATTTGAAAAAAAGAAACCATTTTCCCATATACTTTTTTCATGAGAAACAAATAAAAGAAAAGTTGTGATCTCTCTCCATAATTTGCTCTTTGATTTGTTATACCAATGACATATATTCAAGCAAACACAATGTCTTGAGGGATCAAATAGCATCTGTGACACCAAGTGAGTAGAGATTATTTATGACATTGTCATTTACAGACATAATTTTGAAATCTGGACCGTTTAAAGAACTGTAAAAAGGAGAGATTTAAGGTTTTTAAAGTTGAATTGAAGTCAAACCATAATGACATCATAATTAATTTAATAATTATTTAATAAATAAATAAATATATTAAATTAGTAAAAATAGAAAAATTGACTAAAATAATTCAAATAAATATAAATATCTATATTTCAAATATATATATATATATATATATATTTTATATATATCATAACTTTCATAAGACAAATAAGTAATATTAAATCAAAAGCAAACATAAATAAATATTGAGTATCTCAATCAATGGATATAAATATATATATATATATATATATATGAAATTAATATACTTAAAACTTTTTGTTAGAGTTTAATATTCTACTACTTTTTACGCACGTCTT
Organism: Quercus rubra; assembly: GCA_035136125.1. Classification (NCBI taxonomy): domain Eukaryota; kingdom Viridiplantae; phylum Streptophyta; class Magnoliopsida; order Fagales; family Fagaceae; genus Quercus; species Quercus rubra. The sequence goes on from CM068734.1 coordinate 47,626,682, forward strand.
TATTTAAATTATCTTACATCATGTCTAGCCCATTTAATTACCCAATATTAGTTTATTATGCCCAACCCCATTAATCACTTATGAAATTAAATAAAAAATACAAAAAATGAAGAGGGGCGGACATTGGTTTGTCCGCCCATTAAAAAACCAATTAAGTAAAAACACAGCCCAAGGCAATTTACAAAAGAAATAAGTGGCTGAATGGGTCAAGCACAACCAGTCCATCTTCTGCAACAGCCGAAAGCTTCACCATGACAGTCAAGCAAAGAAGACTTGTAGAAATGGAGAAAATGTAGCGAGAGCGAGAGAGACAGAGACAATCTCATGGTTTGATAGCATCTCATGGCGGTTGAAGCTTCAACAATGGCTGTAAGTACACAAAATAATATATATATATATATATATATATGATCTGATCCTGTGAGAACTGAATTACAGATTGTTCAAGCACTTCTTTAACGTTGACAATGTTTTGGTTTGGAGGTTGAAGGGCTTTGATTCTAAAAGCTTTTGGGTTTTTTTTTTTTTTTTTTTTTTTTGGTTCTGTTTGTTCGCTGAGAACCCCACAACAAATATCCATGGCTTTAAATATGATAATTTTGTGGGCGCTTATTAGTGGGAAGGTTTGGATTCTACATTGGTATAGGTTAGGCTGATAGGCTCTTTATCTATGGAGGCAAAGAAATTGCAAATATATATATATATATATATATATATATATAAATAAAGCAGTAGGTGTTCTATTTCCAATAAGCAACAATTGAACATTTTGAAAAACCTCTTGATCGGGAATAGGAAGAATCACCATTAATCAAGAGACAGATTTGAAGAAGGTCTGAATTAGTGCTCAAATAGTTGAAAGAATAGCAAAATGTTAATTACAAAAGGAAGAGATAATGCATACCTAGGAGATGAACAGGTATGAAGGAGTGATTTTTTTAGCAAAGTGGCAATTGAATAGGTACGAAGAAGTGATTCAGAGGAGATGAAGAGACCAAGGAGGGAAGAGAGAGAGTTTGGCATTAGAAATGTGAAATTATGAAGTTTAGAAAGTGTGAAAGACAAGAAGAGCAAAAGGAGGAGAGGAGACAGAGGGGTTAGCATTAAAGACATCATTAACAACATTAACGTAAGATTGGGCTTTATGGTGCATAGTTGGAAATCATTTCTTTTTAATAGTATTTTAAAATTATGAGAAATATTTAGAAAAATTATTTTTAATTATGGGAAAAATTTAGAAAAAAGAAGGGAAATAACATGGTTGCTGACGTGGCTTAATGAGAGTGTAGCAACATTAAATGCTACGCTTTAGCTTTTAGTAATATACAGATTCGCGTCCTACTTCATGTATTTTTCTTCCTTTGTTTCATGATCAATCAAAAGTGTATTGTGAATCATTTTGTGGGCTTCAAGTTTCCAACTCCAATTCTGTGTGCGGAATTTTCCATTGCTTCTAAGCATTATGTGGCTTCAGCTCAAAGGCGTCTTCTTATATGGGAGAGTTATAGCATTACAAGAAGGCACTTAAAAAATGTAGAGTGGATATTTTTAACGAACTAATTGGTATATTATGGGGTTGAAAATTCTTGAAAAAAAAAAAATTTAAAAAGGCAAACATGCATTTTGGTCCCTACATTTTGAGCCGATTTCCATTTTAGTCCATACTTTTTAGACACACTGAGTCCCTGAAAACCAAAAACTAATTCATTTTGGTCTCTGTCATCAACCCACTAGCAGAAAATTCATACATGACAAACAGAGTGCACTGTTGGCATATTAGATGCTGACATGTCCATTAAAATAATATTAAAAAAATTTATTTGGCATTTAAATAATGCCACATTAATATTTTAATTAAAGCCAGGTCTAAAAAGTAAAAGAATAAAAATAAAAATAAACATTAATCTAATTAATTTTTTTTTTTTTTTAAATTTGCAAGAATATTCATTTCTTCTTTCCTCAAAACATGAACCTCATGTTCTTCCCCAACAAACAAACCAACAAAAAATATCAAACCCAGAAAAACCCAACCACCGTCACCACTAATCAAACAATCAAATTCACCACCACCACCACCACTGATCAAACAATCAAACCCACTGTAGGCACAACGCGTGAAGGAGTATGCCTCAGCCAAGTGGATCGGAGCGGAGAAAAGATGTTGGAGTCGCCACCTAGTTTAGGTCTAGGAACCATATATATAGCGCCCTTACGTGGAAGGACTGATCTTACTACCAAAGTATGGGTTTGGAGTTTAGGTATAGGGATGGGAAGGTGTTAGGCACCCAACCCGTGGGTCGGCTTTCACTCATTGTGTCGTACGTCTTAATCTCATTAAAGGCATGTTTCAATATTGCAATCTATACTCACGCACACACTAACATACATCTAAGCATACAACATGGTATCTTATCCCAAAACCCTAGCATACATCTATCATGGCATCTCATATCAAACCATATCCAAGGCAACTAACAAATAAAATATCACAAGGGTAGAAACATAGACATGGTGGAATCAAACAAGCATATGATAGATATCCCTACATATCATTCAACTAAGCATGTTCATATCTATCATCAAAGCACAAGATAAATGCAGGTTCATGTGAATGCATGTCTTACCTCGCTTACCTCACTCCAACACAGCACCTATACATCAATGCATGGACATATGAATGTGTGTTCATGGCAAAATAAAGAAAACGTTGAAGGAAAACCCTAATCTAGCATGTTAAGGACAAATAAGCACATTAACAGAGAAACAAACATATATACATGTGAAAACAAGCTAGAACAGAGACATATTAGACAAATAAAATAAAGAAACAGAAGTCGAAAAGGTCGAATTAAGGTTTTTGGGTTTGAGTATGCATATGAATGCATAACGCTTGCGTATGCAGCACAGCTGTATGCATACGCATACTTTGAGTATACACACATATGCAAGAAGCATATTGACGCATACAAGCCTCAAAACCCTAACTTAGAAACACAGAAGTGCAAAAAAATAGAGGAGAACTTAAAATGATAAATCTAACACCCTAACATGCTTCAGAACAGAAAGCTACTAAACCCTAGGCTACCTAACATACTAAAATATAAACAAAACAAGAGAAACCAAAAGAAAGCATAATTAAAACCCAAAAAAAAGAGAAAAAAAAAAAAGGTTAGAACTCAGTCAAACACAAAGCTTTTTAAGCTTAATTTTGACCATTCCCCTCAGCCAATCTATTCACAACCAAACAAAATTGGTTAGTAAACTTCAAAACTCAAAGATCAAAACCAGAAAAAGGCCTTGATAAAAAAATATTGAGTTGAGGATGTTTTGTGAAAAGCACCCCCTTGAGTCACTATTTCTAGTGAATCTTGTGTTTTCCTTTAAGATTTTCTATGTGTTTTGAAAAGGTACCATGTATGGCTTTTTATATTAAGAAAATGCGTGTTTGGAACAGTTCTCAGATGATGTAGGATTCATTCCAAACCTCAACTTTAGTGAAACACATGTGTAAATAGGTCTAGAGTATGCGTACGCATACGCTTGTCTACGTACACAAAACATCCTCAAGTCATGCTCTAGGGTTTCCGTGGCCTTTAATTTTCAAAAATAGTTTTATTTAGATCATAAAAGAGTTATATTTTCCATAAAAACCTTCCTTAAGTCAATTTTAATCTAATTAGGCCCTAAACCAACCTTGGACTTTAGAATTTTACCATCATTAGGGAATGGAGGCCCGAGTCGTAAGGGGTACAAAATATGGTGTCTACAGATGCCCTTCTTTTAATTCTTTAGCTCCGCTAAAGAAATCAAAAGAATAAAATACAAAACATTTTGTTTCGACGTACAGCTCGAGCCCAAACCACGCACACGGCACACATCACACATACGTAGGGTGAGGTACAACTTCGCAAAGTTACGTGGGATTCATATGTCCGAATTCTCACCTTTATTGCTTGGGAAATGAGCAACGATAGGTTCACTATCCCAGAACCTGTTTTGCCAATTGCAAGCAAAAGACGAGTGACTCAACATCCTAGAGTCACCCAAAAAAAACATGGCCAACGGTTGCAACTATTAACCAAACAAACATGGTGCTTTTACGAGCCTAAAAGGATACATATTTGTGGTGTCCATCTGGGGCTATTGCCTTAAACTTCTCTAGGTGGCTTGCACCTCTAGGTAATACCTATCTTCCATCTTTATCTCTACCTATTCTAGTGAGGCTCTTGCCTCAGGGTGACCTCAGTCTCCATCTCTATCTCTATCTCTTCTATTGTGCATGCATATTCAATTCCCGAAGGATATGTGCATAAGTTCTGGCTTGCATAGGGTCTGTGCCTGCATATTCAATTCCCAGAGGATATGTTCACAAGTTCTGTATTCTTCTCTTCTGATTGGTATGGGGCATGTGCTTGCATATTCAATTCCCAGAGGATATGTGCATAAGTTCTGCACTTTCTCTTCGGACTTGTATGACATCCGTGTTTGCAAATTCAATTCCCAAAGGATATGTGCTCAAGTTCTACACTTTCTCTTCAAACTTGTATAGGATCTGTGCCTGCTGTAGTTGAAACGCGCAGTCGATGCCTCTTAGGGAGTATGCTTAGGCCGAGTGGACTGGGGCAGAGAAATGAAGTCGCCACCTAGTTTTGTGGTCTAGGAAGCACGTATATAGCGCTCTTACGTGGAAGGATTGACCTTACTACCAAAGTATGGGTTTGGAATTTATGTACGATTTTGGGAAGGTGTTAGGCACCAAAAACCACCTGACCCGTCGGTCGGCTTCCACTCATTATGTCTTACATCTTAATCTCATTAAAGGAATGTTCAAGATTGTATTCTATACTCACACACACACTAACATACATCTAAGCATACAACATGGCATCAAACATCCCAAAAACCCTAACTATGCATCTATCATGGCATCTCATATCATCACAAGTCCTAACATACATCTATCATGACATCTCATATCATCACCTAGCATACATCCATCCAAAGCATTAAACAAATATGGTAGACACCATAGGCTTGGCAGCAAGATATTGACATCAAATGTAACCCAAGCATATAAGCATGGCATCCAAACAACAAACAAACATGTCCATTATATTCATCACCCAAAATGCATGTTCATGTGAATGCATGACTTACCTCACTTACTTTACTGCATCACAGCACCTATGTCATCAGTGCATGATCATATTAATGCATGTTTATTGTATCAAAGCAAGAAAATAGAAAGGAAACCCTAATATAATCATGTTAAACGCAAACAAGTAATTAAATAGAGGACATAGACTTAAAAAGGAACCAAACAGAGGCATATGATGTAAAAGAAACAATGAAACAAAAGAAGAACACTCAGATTAGGGTTTCTGGGCACGAGTATGCATACGCATACTACAAGTTTGCATGCGTACAGAATCATGCATACGTAGACACGCCTAATGAACCTTAACCCAGAAACTCAGAAACACATAAAATAGAGCAAGACTTAAAACAACAAATCTAGCAACCTAACATGCTTTAAAACAAAAAACAACTAAAACCTAGGCTAAAAAAAGATATCTAAACACAAACAAAGTAAGGAAACAGGATTAAGGCAGAAATGAAAGAAAGGATTTTAGAACTCAATACCTCAAAACAAAAGCTCCTAGGCTTGATTTTGACCATTCCCCTCAGTCAAATCAATTCACAATCAAACAAAGAAGTGATTAGTAATCTTATGTTAGGACATGTGTGAATCATGTTAGGAACATATGTGAATCATGTTAGGAACATATGTCAATGTAGAATTGGCTAATCCTTTGACAAAATGCACTTTACTTGTAATTGGGTAGATCTAGGATGTGTTTAATGCTTCAGGGAACAAGGTTTCAAGTTCAAGTGTTAAAGCCATGCAAGTTTGTCCAAGAATCAAGTGAAGAAGTGTTGGATTTTAAAGCTCGACAGCTAGTATCTATCGAGGTTTGAAAAGCTGTTTAAGCCCGATGCTCGACAGCTGCTCGATAAATAGCGTATCTATCGAGATTTAAGAAAATCAGGTTTTGAGATTTGATTTCACTCCAATCCGTGAATAGATGTTTATGCTTTCTTTTTTCACAACCCTAAACATATATAAGGATTGTTTTAAGGGCCGTCACAGCTGATGCACCAAAATGCAAAAGTTTTTCACAAGCATATTGTGAACCGAAGACACATGCCCTAGTTCATTTTTCTATTCAAGAAGTTGCTATGTTTGTACATCGTAGAGTTTTGTAACCAAGGAGTTTTGTGATCTTTATCGTGTGGATGAACTGAAGAACTTAGCAGCCAACGTCCTTCTCAAGTTTGTGAGTAAGCAGCATATTGGGATCCACACATCGAATTAGTTAGTCACATACTAGGAGCCGTGCATTGAAAAGAGAGATTGTCACTACAAAACAAGTCCAATTGGGTATTGGAATAAGGGTTCAACTGTAGGTTGGTATAAGATATTGGGATTCCTTTACTTGTAACCGCTTGTTGTGATAATAGTGAATTCTCGGGAGTGGTGTCCTTAAAATCACCCGGTGGGGTTTTTGCCATGTAAGTTTTCCCCATTCGTAAACAGATCACCATGTCAATTTTATTTTCCACTGCATTTTAACTTAGTTGGTAATTTGTTTGTGCTACCACACATATTGCATGCTAATTGAATTAATTAATTAACTTGGCTAATTAATTAGTTAATTCATCATAAGAGGTTAATACATTCTTGGCCTATCAAGTGGTATCAGAGTAGGCACACTCTGGTTAGGGTTAATCTTTGTTGTGTGATGCATTGACCCCTATTTGTCATGGATAAAGGACAGTCTCTTATTATACCTCATTTATTTAATGGCACTAACTATGCATACTGGAAAGTACGCATGAGAGCTTTCTTGTAGTCATTAGATAAGAAAGTGTGGCAAGCTATGGTGATAGGCTGAACCAAGCCAAAGGAAGCGCCGGCTTATTGGGATGATACTAAGATCAAGACGGCAAATTTCAACAGTAGGTCATTCGATGAGTTCTATGCCAAGCTTAAGGACATAGTGAACTCAGCCTTTAATCTTGGGGAAACCATTCTCGAACCCAAGATTGTTAGAAAGGTGCTCAGATCTCTACCTGAGAGATTTCATGCCAAGTTCACCGCGATTGAGGAATCAAATGATATTGATAAAATTCCTTTGATAGAGCTGGTAGGCAATTTGTAGACCTATGAGCTGGGTTTGACAAGGATAGGGAAATCTAGTAAGGGAAAAAGCATGGCATTGAAGGCCAAAAGCAGTGACACTGATGAGTCTTCAAACGATGAAGATTCTAAGATGAAATCCTATATCACCAAGCCATTCAAAAAGTTTATGAAGAATATCAATGCTAAAGGATTTGATAAAGACCACAAGCAATCCAGTTAGTCTCAGTTCAAGAACCAAGACAAAGGAAAGAAGGATGCTAGGGATAGCGGTCAATACACTGTTCCCTCAGGACCAAAATGCTTTGGGTGTCAAGGCTTCATTCGCATGAAACAAGAGTGCCCTACGTATCTCAATACCATTAGGAAGAGCAAGGCACTTGCTGCTACTTTAAGCGACATCGAGCCTAAAGATGATTCTGACAATGAGGATGATGGAATCCTAAATGCCTTCACTGCCACTGTAAATCCTACTGAGGGGATTGATAAAGAAGTGGATGATGAAGAGGACTTGGTGGATTCTAAGTTTGAGAAAATGGATGATCAAGATGATATCCATACAGCCTATGAAAAGTTGTATAAAGTTTTTGAGAAGCATGAAAAACTATATAGGCTAGCCACCAAGATGCTGAGTGATGTGGAACTTGATCGAGAAGAGCTTTCCACAAAGTTTGATGAAGCCAATCAGATCATTGGAGTACTACGATTTGAGAACAACTTCTTAGCTGAGAAGACCAAGAAACTTGAGGCAGAGTTGTTCGAAGGCAGAGCTAAGTTGGAAAGGACTTCAAGTGCAAAGTTTGATGAGATGCTCAGTCTTCCAAAATCTGCTTCTGATCGAACTAGTTTAGGGTATGATTTCTTGTCTCCTAGTATTGCTTCAACTAGTACTACGGGTCTGTTTGGATAGGACTTATTTTACTGAAACTGAAAACTTATTGCTGAAATCACTGTAGCAAAATAATTTTTAAATGTGTAAATAGTACTGTGGGACCCATTTTTAATGAAAAAGTTGCTAAAAAGTGGAATTTGTGGGTCCATGAACAGTACATAATGTACTGTTTGAGACAGAAAAGTCAACTTTTGCGGTTACTGTTCATTGAACAGTAACCGCGTTTTGCAAAACGAGTGAAAAAAAAAAAAAAAAAAAAAAAAAAACAAACAAACGCAAAACGCAAACGTGGGAGGAAACGTGAATCCAAACAGAGGCTACAGTTTTTGTTTCTCCTACTAATAATGTTGAATCTGAGAACAATAATGTGAAAACTATTGTAGCTACTGAGAACATAGACAAGGGTAAATTTATCTTAGAAGCACCCCCTAAGCTTGATAAGAAAGAGACTAAAAACCCTAAAGCTAAGAAGGGAAACACTCAAAAGCCTAAACAGAAGAAGCAACATCTTTATCATCACTGTGGAGCAGCTAGACATACTCAACCTAATTGCTATAAGTGGTTAGCCACTCAATAAAGCAATAGTATGATCTCATCGAGAAACCAGAATCAGTTTCCATCCTCCTTCGCACCTCTTAGAGATCTTCTCAAAGCCCTAATGTTCCTTTCAAACTTGAATGGTTTCAATTCATCCCCCTCACCGCCGAATCAAGGGTTTGCAAAATGGAAAGGTTCTTCCAAGGTGTGGAAGGAAAAAGGATCCAAGTGACTTAGTCACTTTTTCTCTCTCTCCTTCTTGTTTTTTATTTTGCATTACCTGTGTATTTTGCTTTCTTATTTTGAGTCAGTCTAGTTTTATGCATTGCTTTGTTTAACATGTTTTTGTTTATTTATTTTTCAGTTTTGCTTTTCATAAGAATAAAAAAAAATTTTAAATAAAAAAATAAAAAACAGTGTGTGTTTGTGTACATTGGTACTTGTGCACCTTGGATGGCCATTGAAACAAAGTTTTCTAAATTTTGTATCTTTTGTAGCTTAGATAAGCATCTCTATGCACAACTAAGTAAGTGAGTTTTGTGGCTCGTGTTTGTGATGAGTAAGATTAAGTAATCTCTTGTACTTAACACTCATATCACTCTTTTTGATGGGAATGACAAGAAAATCCTAAGAGAAAAGCATAAATAACCATCTCACCACTATTGCCCACCAATCATGAAATGACATCTGTATGCTTCGACATAGCAAAAGTGCAATGTCAAAAGCTTAACTTCATTAGGTATTTCTTTTCTCTCTCTTATATGCCCATACATGGTTTTCTTAAAAGAAAAATATGCAAAGAAAAATAAAAAGCAAAAAGAATTAAAATGCTTTATATATGATTGCAAGCATGTCTTTTAAGAGATGAAGGAGTTATAGGATGTACCTCAAAGGTGATAGTCCCCATCAAGCAGTTATGATTGTGTGTGAGTTAAAGCAATTTTCTTATATCTCAAATCGTCATAACATGTAGACACTTATGCAATCTTGCAATGTTTTTCACACACAACACGCAATATTCTTTGCTACTCTTGATACATGTGCTGGTACAATATGATTTGGCCATCACAAGGAATACATGTGTTAATGTATGCTCACTAAACTGTCTTAACTTGTTTTTGAAATTTAAAATTGATTAGACTTGTTTAGTGTGTGTGTGTATGTGTTTTGGATCTAAATGCTTAACATTTTTCTTGTTGAGAGATGATTTTGGGAGCTTAAACGTTGTTTGGATCTTTGGTTGAGTAGCATGTTTGATTGCATTCATGTCTGTGTTTTTCTCTTCTTTGAAAAACTATTTTAAGTAATCTCAATAACTTCTGATACCTCTCGATAGCTAGGCTATCTATCAAGCCCTTTGAGCTTCCTTTCTTGATAGTTGTTATCGCAATCTCGATCCATCGAGATTCTTAAGATTCAATCTCGATAGCTTCTTGACAGCTACTTGATCCATCGAGGAAGTTTCCGTATGCTCAATAGATGCTTGATCCATCAAGCCCCTTTTGCTGTGGACACCTCTCGATAGCTCCTCAATAGCTGCTTGATAGCTAATTCTTGCTATTTTAATTCTTGATAGCTCTTGACACCTTTCGATCCGTCGAGAAACTAGGATTTTTATATATAGGGTCCATGCAACATTTCTCTCATTTCTCCTCGATTTCTCTCGATAGAACTCATCTTCTCACCTTCCCAAACACCTCTCTCTTACTCCAAATCACTTCCCCGTTCTCTCTTCGGTCTTGAGATCACTTCCTTTCTTTGGTATGATTCTTTTTCACTCCTTTATCATGCATTTCATCTTTCGTGACCTAACTTTTAGGGTTTGTAGAAAAATTTGGGGTTTTCCAAGTTTAATGAGGTTTTTGCAAAATTTTTGGGAAGGGTTTATGTTTAAATGATTTTAAATCATCATGCATTGCATCACATGTGCATTCTAACTATGTTTCATGCATTTTAGATGTGTGATTATTATGTTGAATTGTTGTGTGATGTTAGGTTTGGATTGGACTGAGCCCATGATACTTTTAATGTTACATGTAACATGTTCATGCATTTTTCATGCATATGTACCAATTTTTGTTTCTATCATTTGATACTAAACTATTTGGTACTTTTCTACGTGTCTCTCTCTCTCCCTTTCTCTTTCTTTCGTTAGTTGCTCTATGGCATCTAAATGAAAATCTACTCTGTCTTAGAACCTTCTTCGTTTCGAGGCATCTTCTTCTTCCCCCTTTGATCCTACTCCATCTCACATCAGGTTCCATGATGATATAGCCCGTAAGGACTTTTCGGAGAACTTCTCACGACGAGGCATTCATTCGGAACGCCAAGTCATTCTATTGAATTTTTCCGATACTGACCTTCCCACTGTCATCTATAGTAGGGGTTGGGAGTCACTATATGGCATCCCAGTCACTTGTCCCTCCATGATCATTTAGGAGTTTTACTCCAATATGCATGGATTCGATTATTCTGTACCTCATTTTGTCACTTGCGTTCGAGGTATGCACATCATAGTAATTTTGGATATTGTATTCGAGGTACTACACGTTCCTACAGTAGCGCATCCTAACTACCCTAGTTGCAATCGTCTTAAGACTGTGTCTAAAGACAAAGTCTCATATCTCTTCTGTGAGACAGCTTCTTCTTGGGGTGACCGTTAAACACTCCTTGCTCAGGCTTTGCAAAAGGTCCAAGGTTCCTTAACATGGTGATGACATTCATTCTCCATCCATTGTCTCACTATAACTCTATCATAGAGCTTTGTGCTCGATTTTTGTTGTCCCTCCTTGAGAGGCTTACTATAAACTTTCCTTCTCACTTCATTCTATCCCTTATAGATGTCTATACGGATACGACAACCTGTGATAAGCTTATTTTTCTTTCGGCTATCACACGAATCATTCGCCATTTTTCTGTCTCTTATCCCGAGTCTCCTCATTTTTCGGTCATGTGTGCCATAGATGCTGCTACTGTCAGATAAAGCGAGGCCCAATTTCGACCAAAGCGGCCACGGACAGAGACAGCGACTCCTCCAGCTTCTTCCACTCCTTCCACATCCGTATCTTCTTCATTGGCGAGTGGTGCGACCCTCGAGGCGATCATGGTGCAGCTATAGCGCATGGATGCTCACCTTGATACACTTAGTAATGAGTTGTGTCATATGAACACCCGTGTTAACCGTTTTACTCAACGGCAGGCTCGCCTTGGTAGCTTCATAGAGTCTCCCTCTCCTTCTTTAGAGGCATTTAAGGATGAGGACGATGATAGTGACTCCAACTACGATGATGATAATGAGGATGAGGATGCTAGCTCACCCAGTGATGACGAGACGACTACTTGATTTACTTACCCTTTGTCATTCGTGACAAAAAGGGGAAGTAGTTTTGGGATATGAGAGTAGTCATGTACATAGGAGGAAAGTTAGCGTAGGAGATTTTTGTTAGGGGTAGTGTTTTTTTTTTTTTTTTTTTTTTTTTTTTTTTTTTTTTTTTTGGGGATGTAGTGAGGACTTATGTATTTTTTTCTTTTCTTCTTTTATAGATACATTGTTCTTACTTTGTGATAGCAAACCTTGTACTTATGATGTCATATATATGATGAGGTTGTTATTACAGTTCTTTCACCTATCTTTTCATGTGTTGTTTCTTTTCTCTCTTTATACACATGATTCTTATATTTTGTATGCAATCTTTTATTTCTATTTTACACTAAGATGCCGTGATGAGTTTTATTTAAAATGTTTCAGAAATACAAGTTGGCAAAGTTTTCTTGCCATGAACTCTCTTCTTGCAAATTTTTTCAAGAGTTTGTGTTAGGATAGATTTTATTGTATTCAACAAGTGAGAATGAGTTGAGTGATTTATAAGTTCTCTCATATGTTTATTTGTTTGTTGTGGTTTTGACACGGATTGCCAAAGAGGGAGATTGTTAGGACATATGTGAATCATGTTAGGAACATATGTCAATGTTGAATTGGCTAATCCTTTGACAAAACGCACTTTACTTGTAATTGGATAGATCTAGGATGTGTTTAATGCTTCAAGGAACAAGGTTTTAAGTTCAAGTGTTAAAGCCATGCAAGTTTGTCCAAGAATTAAGTGAAGAAGTGCTGAATTTTAAAGCTTGATAGATAGTATCTATCGAGGTTTAAAAAGCTGTTTAAGCCTGATGCTCGACAACTGCTTGATAGATAGGGTACCTGTCGAGATTTAAGAAAATCAAGTTTTCAGATCTAATTTCACTCCAATCCGTGAATAGATGTTTAGGCTTTCTTTTCTCACAATCCTAAACATATATAAGGATTGTTTTAAGGGCCGTCACAGCTGATGCATCAAAATGCAAAAGTTTTTCACAAGCATATTATGAACTGGAGACATATGCCCTAGTTCATCTTTCTATTCAAGAAGTTGTCATGTTTGTACACCGTAGGGTTTTGAAAACCAAGAAACTTCGTGATCTTCATCATGTGGATGAACTGAAGAACTTCGCAACCAACATCCTTCTCAAGTTGGTGAGTAAGCCACGTACTGGGATCCGCACATCAAATTGGTTAGTCACATACTAGAAGCCGTGCATTAACAGGAGAGATTGTCACTACAGAACAAGTCCAATTGGGTATTGGGGTAAGGGTTCAACTGTAGGTTGGTATAAGGTACTAGGATTCCTTTACTTGTAACCGCTTGTTGTGATAATAGTGAATTCTCAGGAGTGGTATCCTTAAAATCACCGGTGGGGTTTTTGTCATGTAAGTTTTCCCAATTCATAAACAGATCATCGTGTCAATTTATTTTCCGCTGTATTTTAACTTAGTTGGTGATTTGTTTGTGCTATCACGCGAATTGCATGCTAATTGAATTAATTAATTAACTTGGCTAATTAATTGGTTAATTCATCACAAGGGGTTAATACATTCTTGGCCTATGATCTTAAAACTCAAAGATCAAGGCTAGAAAATGCCCCAATAAAAAAATATTGATTTGAGGATTTTTTTTGTGAAGACTCCCTCTTTGATTCACTATTTCTAGTGAATCTTATGTTTTCCCTTAATATTTTCTGTGTATTTTGAAAAGGTACCATGTATGGCTTTATATAGTTGAAAAATGGGGGTTTGGAATGACTCCCAGACGATGTGGGATTCATTCCAAACCTTAGTCTTTAATACAGAAACTTGTCTTTCATAGGTTTCTAGAACCCTAGCTGTGTGTGCAAGTCCATGCTTGCGTACATAGGTCCTTACCTATGTACGCAGGCCAAGGGTTTCTTTCGCCTTTATGTTCAAAAAATAGATTTATTTGCTCATAAAAAAGTTATATTTTTCATTTTAACATTTCTCAAGTGAATTTAGAATCCGATTGGACCCTAAACAAACCTTGGGCTTTAGAATTTCAGCATAATTGTGAAACGGAGGCCTGAGTTATAATGGGTACAAAATGCAGTGTCTACAAATGCCCCTCTGTTGATTCGTGTACTCCACTAATACAATCAAAAGAATAAGAGACAAAACATTTTGTTTCGACGTATGGTTTGGGCCAACCAATGGACACGGCACACAACACACATACATGGGGTGGGATGCAACTTCACAGAGTCACGTGGGATTCGTATATCTGAATTCCTACCTTTGTTGCTCAGGAAATGAGCAATGATAGGTTCACTATCCCATAACCTATTTTGCTAGTTGCAAGAAAACGGCTAGTGACTCACTATCCTAGAGTCACTTAAAAAGAAAAATGAACAAGGCCACCGACTGCAACCATCAACCAAACAAACAAGGTGCTTTTACGATTTTAGAAGGATATATATATTTGTGGTGACCATCTAGGGCTCTTGCCTCAAACTTCTCCGGGTGGCTTGCGCCTCTAGATAATACTTGTCTTCTCTACCCACAAGAAAGTCCTTGATGGAGTATTGCCTACTAGGGAAAATTCTTCTTCTTCTTCGTGGCTCACTGGGGAACTTGTGTTGATTCTACCCATGAGGGGACTTTGTCAACACTATGGGAAGTTTTTCTTTATAACTCATGAGGGGGTTGCCTTTATGACTTGGACCCGCAAGGGAGTCCTCCTATGATACTGTACTTTACTGGGGATTTGGTAGATGATCTGAACTCACTGGGGAATTACCTTTATGCCTTGACAATTTTTTGATCCACTGAGGGATGTTTTTGGATACTTTCAATCCACTGGGGATGCTTTAAGGGTCTTTGAGTCCTTTACCCAACTGAGGGTATTTTGTCATTTAGGTGCATTCTTGAATTTTCCTTTGCTCTTCCAACCTTCTGGGAGCCCAATGGAGATATACATATATATATATATATATATATATTAACTGAACTACACGTAGTTTAGTGGGTAGGCCTAAACTACATGTAGTTTAGCCATTGGATGCCTTCTCGCCTCTTCAGTTTTCTTCAATGGTTACCAACCGTTTCTTTTTATCTTCCCATTCTCTTCATCTCCCTTATCTCTAACTTCCCTTTTTCTCTACAAAAACCTTGTGTAGACACCACATTTTGTACCCCTTACGACTCGGGCTCCTATTCCCTAATGATGCTGAAATTATAAGGCCCAAGGTTGATTTAAGGCCCAATCAGATTACAAATTGACTTGAGAAATGTTCAAATGGAAAATATAACTATTTTTGAGCAAATAAATCTATTTTTGGAAAAATAAGGCTAAGGAAACCCTAGGCCTGCATATGCAGGCACAGAATTGTGCACGCAGTTAGGGTTCTAGAAACTATGAAAGGCAAGTTTTTTGCATTAAAGACTAAGGTTTGGAACAAATCCTACATCATATGGGAGCCATTCCAAACCTCCATTTTCTCAATACAAAATGCCATACATGGTACCTTTTTCAAAATACACAGAAAATCCTAAAGGAAAACCTAAGATTCACTAGAAATAGTGAATCAAAGAGGGAGTTTTTCACAAAACATCCTTAAGTCAATTTTCTTTTCATTGGGACCTTTTTTGGTCTTGATCCTCGAGTTTTGAAGTTTAATAATCATTTTTGTTTGGTTGTTGTCAACGCCTTGCAGCTACTCAAACACCCATCGCAGCGACATCACGCACCTTTCCACCTCTCAGTCTCGAGAGTTGTTATGGTTATGGAGGTGTGTTGTACCTCGGCTGTGTGACTGGAATCTGAGTCGATTTTAAGGAAATTACCAAGGGTAAGTGAATCTACCACCAATCATTAGGTTTTTCTAGGTGTGATTGGTCACTTAACTCTATTTGATTTTATTACCAATCTTAGGGTATGAAAAAGGTTTTTTTTCCTAATATAATGTGGATGGACAAAAAATCTTGATTCTTAAGTTCAGAAGTCTAGTTACAAGTGGGGAAAGTGTTAGGCACCCCACAACGCCTGCCCGTAGACAGTCCTTTGTTTTGGTAAAATCATAATTTTTAGACATTAGCAATTGAAAACAAGATATTGGCATTAGCTTTCGTGGCTTTAAATGTGTTAGGCTTTGAGGTTTGATTTCTGAACAGGTGTGGTCTTGATAGATGCTTTCCAAGTGTGTTTAGAGTCGTTGCCGAATTTCTACGACAAAAATCTGATAGCATTTTGCCTTATTTTCATGGCGGAAATCCGGCAGCACTTCACCTCAAATGCATCATAGCACTCCAAACGCTATTCTCACTAAGCTTTCAATGTGAGAATACAGCAATGGGGATGCCCCATTTTCACGGAGAAAATCCGACAAAGTTTCGTGTTTAGTGTGCTATGGCGCACTGACAGGGTTTCGCATCTATGTTTATAGCACATATCAACATGCTCATGTAGTGACGAACCGAAGCCCTTCAACGCATCAATCATTTTGATGCGTGTCGCATACATGGGGAAACCAATGTCACTTCGTGACATGGATGAAGACAATCACATTGCGATGATCGTGCATACACTATAGCATGAATATGCACCTATGGCAATCGCCTTAAGCATATACCCACACTAAAAGGTCAAGAGCTCTCATAACTAGAAAGGGGCAGTCATGTAGCCACGAGAGTCCATCATATAAAGTGCATAATCACCCACACACGCACAAGCATATACATATACATACATCATGCACAATGCTATCACACAGAGTGGGAAAGTAAATCAAACATTGCCAACGTTCCAAGGGTATGGCCCAACAAGCTCAGGGAATGTGGCCTAAGCAAGAAGCAGGAAAATAAAAGGGGGTACATGGAAGGGGACCCTAATACATGCTCTAAAGAATAGGCTTAGAGAGAGGGAGAAAGAAAGGACCACTCAGGAAGGGCTAGGCACCTATCTACTGAACATTGCCCTTTATGGGCTTGCATCCTTGCCCTTTTTGCTTGCACCTAGAAGGTTGTACCCTTGCTCCAAGTGTCCGTGCTCCATGCGTGTACATGTAAAAACAAAAAAAACAAACCAGCAGACAAGCAAAGAAACAAATGGAAGAGAAAGCATGCTAAAGACTGGATAGGAAAAGATGCCAAACAGTGGCAAACAAACATATGAAGCATATGAAGAGGCAAACAAACATGTTGTCAAACAAAAGGGGGTGTCTTAGATGGAAAAATGTAGGTTTGGATCGTGTGTCCGTAGTTCCATTAGATTGGAGTATAGATGACACACAGACTTGTGCATGAGCATGTAGGCAAGTGTGCTAAAATACGAAGAAGCAAAGGAAGCCAAATGGGAGTCACAAAGCAAGCAAGGCAAGCATATCAACATCGCATGGAACACTGAAAAGTGTTTATCTAGCACACCAACACCACAGAGGTGTATCTCACAAGTGATTACACCTAATTAATCCCTAGAAGGGACAGATGCGACCACACAAGCACAAGCCTATGGAGGGCGCGAAGCATGGAAAAGCCTAGATCTAGAGAGGCTAACATGGAGATAAAGCATAAAAGCAAGCAAGCAAACATAGACATGCAAAGGAAATGGTACAAACCCTTTAATATAGGCCTACGGGTATGGATGTAGGCCTAGACCACAGGATCTAGATCTACACCCTACCAGAAGGGCTAAAACATAAGAAAGAGAGATATCAAGGGACAAAAAGGGCTAAAGTAGAACATGGCATAGCAACCAGCATAGATCTAAGCATACAAGCATGACATGGAGCACATAAACCATTGATCTAAGCATAGGCATGCAGATCTAAACACAAACATGTGGATCTAAGCACAAACATGGCAAAGAACACATAGGCATATAGATCAAAGCATAAACATGGCAATGAGCCTAAAATCATATGGATCTAAGCACAAACATTAAATTTAGACATATTCTAGGCTAAGAAGGCTAGACCAACAACATCAAAGTGATAAATCATGGCATAAGCAAGAAAATCTGCTAGAAAAACTATAAAGACATGCTTGGAAGCAAGAACATGCTTGGAAAAGTAATAAAGCATTTTATGGAAAGGAAATAGACATGCTATGAACAAAGATAAAGCAAAGGGTGTTGATTGTAGCTAAAAGCTACATATACACCCTTTAAACCTCAAATCAAAGGTATGGAACCGAGGAGAGGAAGATTAGGTGCAACAACACTACCTTCATGATTGTAGAGAAAAGAGAAGAATCTAAGGTGTTTTAATGTGTTTGGATGTGTTTTTAAGAGAAATTAAAGAGAGAAAAGAGAGAGAGAGAGAATATGCCTAGAAACTGCCCAAAAGCCTTTTTTTTTTTTTTTTTTTGTGCAAAATGAGGGGTCTAAGGGCATTTATACTGGAAAAGTGACTCTTTGGCTGTCAGCGCACCTTGTAGGGCCGCCAGCCACCCTACTGACATCAACAGTTCAGGCTTTTTCCTGATCCAGCTTCGAATGCATATTTGAAGGTCTTTTTAGACTCTGATTGAGCTAATCTTGGTGTTCTAGGAAAGCTCTAGATGTCTAGTTTTTAGAACATTAATGAAATTGAAAATTTGATGGTCGGATCAAAAGTTATGGCCTTGGGAAGTGTGCTAATGTGCTTTTTACGGTTTTCTGGATATCTCAACTATTTTAACTCTAATTTGACCCATGAAAAGTCGTTGGCAAGGGAATTTGATAATATTCATAATGGCACTGGTCCCAACCCACTCTAATAGTCATATCAAAATTAGGGTTTCTGATGCCCTCGGGAGTCAACCTCGAGTCAAACTTGGTCAAAGTTGACAAAAATTACTGAGTAGCTCGAGTTTGATGTAGAAACATGAAAAATGTTATTTTGGGATGATTTTAACTGACTTTAACTTTTAGTCAACCCAAGGTTGACCGGGGGCATTTTGGTCAATTTGACCTGAAATGGCATTTCGAGTGCTCCGATGCCCAAATAGGTTACGCCACGTCAATCTAGATGTTTCTACGGCCTCATGGAAAAAAGATAATATTTTTGGAACTTTCGGGGTTCAGCATGCAAATCAAGGGTAGATAAAATACGGTGTCTACAGTTGCAAATAGATTTGGTTGAGGGGAATGGCAAAAATCAAGCTAAAAAGCTTTTTGTTTTAAGGTATATGTTCTAAACCTTTTCCCTTTCATTTCTTAATTTTAATTATGTTTTCTCCTTGTTTTCTTGTTTAATTTATGTTTTAACATGTTTAGGAAGCCTAGGGTTTAGTAGTTTTCCGTCTTGAAGCTTGCTATGTGGTTAGTTTTGTAATTTTAAGGTTTTGCTCTGTTTCTGTGTTCTTGTTTTCTGGGTTAGGGTTCTTCAGGGCGTGTCTGCATGTATATGCTTCCTGTATACATACGCAGGCTCAAAGTATGCGTATGCATACAATTGGCTTGCATATGCACGCCTATGTATTCACATGCACACTCATGCCTAAAAATCCTAATTTGAGTTTTCTGCTTCTGTTTCTTCTTTTCTTTTATATAATATGCCTATGTTTTGACCTTCTTACATGTTTTTGAGTATTTTTTCCTCTATTTAAACCACTTGTTTGCCTTTAACATGCTAGATTGGGGTTTCTTTTGTTTCTTGCTTTGATGCCATGATCATGCATTCACATGTCCATCCATTGATGCATAGGTGCTAAGATGTAGTGAGGTAAGCAAGGTCAGACATGCATTCACAAGAACATGCATTGATTTGAATATGATCTTGTTTGGATGATAAACATGGATGAGGTTTGTTTGTTGTCTTTTCCCTTAATAGTGAGATGCAATAACATGTTTGTTTGATTATTCCATGATTTGTTTGCTACCTTGGATATAATGTATGCTTGCTTGCAGCCATGCCTATGTCCTACGATGACCATGATATGATGCCATATGAGATGAAATGCTTTTGATAGGAACATGTTAAGGTTTATGATGGTTGATATGTATGATAGATGTATGCTAGGTTTGGTTGATAAGCATGATTGATGTATGTTAGGGTTTGGAACGTTTGATGCCATGTTGATTGTTAGATACATGTTACTGTGTGTGTGAGTATAGAATACAATGTTGAACATTTCTTTAATGAGACTAAGACATAAGACACAATGAATGGAAGTCAACCCACGAGTTAGGCAGTTTTTGGTGCCTAACACCTTCCCAAAATCGTATCCAAATTTCAAACCCATACTCTAGTAATAAGATCGATCATTCCATGTAAAGGCGCTATATTCATGGTTCCTAGACAATAAAACTAGGTGGCGACTCCTTTTCTCTGTCCCGGTCCACTTGGCCAAGGCATACTCCTCAAGCAACCACGCATTGTGCCCACAGCTTTCTCCTCTCTCACTTCTTCTCACAATTTGATTCTTCTATCTCAAATTTTCTCATCTGAAACTCTCTCCTTCCCCAAACTCTCTCATCTTCTCCATAGCACCCAAGACCAAGAAAACTTCCTACTTGCTCTTTAGTTATGCCTTCAATCTCACGCATTGGAATGTAGTAGTGAGGCTGAATGAGTTCGCTCCATTGACATACAGGCCTCAAGATCATCTTTCAAAGGGTGCAAGGACTGGATCGGTAAGTTTTTCAAACTTTTCTCATTTTCAAGTTTTTCCTTTGATCTTCTATTTTAATCTATTTTTGGACATGTAAATGATTGGGTTTTGTTATGGGATGGGTTTAGATGAAAACCTAACACCTTAGGAGGGGTAGGAATATGTTTAGAATGATTTTTGGTTGATACATGCTTGAAAACATAGAAGAACGACCCTCTGTTTGTGTTTATGCATATGTGGATTTAAGCCTACGTACGCAGCTTGTGTTCATGTGTGTGTAGCCAGTCCTTATGCGTATGAGGGCTTGTTCACGCATACACGTATCTGTTCTTGAGTTCCTACACACACAGTTTCCAACTTGCATACGCATACCCAGTGCTTGCATACACAGACATGGGTTTGCGTGCGCATGTCACCAAACATAAACCCTATTTTAACTCCTGTTTCATCTGTTTCTTATCCAAATGCAAATCTAACACCTTATTTTCATCCTTTTACAGACTTGGCTCCCATTTTCAGGTAGGGGAAGCAATAACTATGTGGCAGCGTAGTATAGGGTCCTTACTGTGGAAATAAGGGCCTACATTCGTGTAGAGGACTATGAGCCAATCATTCGCTTACTACCGGAGAGGTCTACCAATGCCATTCTGGTGCAATCTCTGGCTAAGCGATGGTGGGACACTACCCACACCTTCCACATTGCTGATAGGGAGATGACTATGACTCCCATGACTTCCATCGCATGACCGGCCTTAGGTGTGATAAGGCTCTCATAAGCTTGAAGGGTGAGTTGAGCACTCAGCTAGGCATAGACTTGCTCAGAAGGAGGTACACCACTAAGACGATTTGCTATTTTGACATTGAGATGGATTACAAGCCTCTCCCACAGGCGATGGCTGATGATCGCGCCTGGATGGCTAGGGCCTTCTTGTTATACCTTCTAAAGGCATATCTCTTTGCCAATAGAGGGAAAACGATATCTTTGAGGTGGTTAGCCCTCTTCCGCAACTTTGGGGAGGCTCGAGAGGCCAACCGAGGGCAAGCATGTCATGCCTACTTGTACTCTTCCTTGGACATGCTCAACCGAGGGACTTTGCACCAGCTTCTGGGACCTTGGAAACTCCTTAAGGTTAGTTCTCTTTTCTTTTATTTTGTAGTTCATGTACTTCCCATTCTTGTAATTATTTTCATCCATATGTCATTTAGGCTAAACTGTACTGCTATTGTAAACTGTCATCTTGCAAACTGCCATCTCATTTTCTCTTCGGTTAGGGCTTATTTCGAGGGGCTATCTTTTGATGAGGTGAGTTAGGAATTCAATGCCTCTCATTATTTCTCTTGCATGTCTCTTAGGTTTTTATCTCTCCAACCCTATGTGTTATCATAGGTTATTTAGAGCCTGTGGGCCGGCCTTCCTCCCGTTGTGGCCCCATACTTAGAGGCAGCTACTCTTGTCACTTCTGAGATCACCCAACCCTTCGAGGGTGTTGGTTTGAGGGTACTCTACCTGGCGGATAGGGTACGCTTCCAGTTGGTGGGTGAAGATGCCCCATAGGTTCCGTTGGAACCTCCGGTGTTTATGCTTGCCTCGCTTTCCATGACGGATGCTAAGTATCACTTATGGAGGAATGGCATTCCTTATGCCCAAAGAGTTTCAGATGAGTTGGACTATGAGGAGTTCAACAACACTTGCCTCATGCCTTCCCTTACTCTTGTGTTATGTGCTTTCCCTCTTCTCATTCATTTCCATTTTTCCTTTGCATTGCTTCATATGATGATGTTCATTTGAGATACCTATATTAGGCTGGCCCTGCTGCTGGTGCTCCCATTAACCCTCCTCATCTCCCTTGGTCAGCCAATGTCTATGGTCCCAATGGTTTCACTCGTGAGCGTGCAGTGGGCCACAACACCAATGTCATAGGTTACCCTTTTCCTAAGGGTACACAAGCGGTGAGTTCTCCTTCATTCTTGTCATTTCTCTTATTATCTCACAACACTTGTTCTAACACCTTTTCTTTCAAAATTCAGCCCACTGTACAGAAGCATGAAGAGCTGGTTTGGCTTGCGGGGAATCTCAAGCTGGAGATGACCGAGTATTCCAGGTAGATCTATGGTTCTAGAGGGTTTGCTTACCTGGGTGATGATGATGATGATGGCAATGGTGGTGGCAATTTAGATTCTACTCCTAGCTACTAGCCAAGGAAAAGGCACTTCTGGTAATCCTACAGACAGACAAACAAACACAAACACATCAATTTCTTTTTACTTTTTTTTTTTATTAGCATGTATTTCCGCACTTTATCTTTGATTTAAGACATTGGGTTGTATTTAAGAACATCTTTTACATTTCTACTTTTATTTAGGACATGTAATTAATTTACAACTCATGGGGATAATTGCACAATTATATGCAATTTTGCTTTTCTTGATCTTTGATGCTTGAAAATATTAGCTCGATTATGCCTTGAGTAGTCCTTTAGGCTGTAGGTTTCATGGGAGGGGTCTTGGTTGAGGAATCACACTTGTTAGAACATATGTAGATACTGTTAGAGACATATGTTATGTAAATTGGCTAATCCTTTGACAAAATGCATTTTACTTGTAAATTGGGTAAATTAAGGATGGTTTAAGTCTTCAAGAAACATGTTATTCAAGTCAAGAGCTAAAACCATGCAAGACTGTCCAAGAAATAAGTGAAGAAGTGTTGTTCATTAAATCTCGACAGATGACATCTATCAAGATTTAATGATGAAGCTCAATAGCAACTTGATAAAAGCTGTATCTGTCGAGAATTATGAAATTCAGATTTCTAAATCTGATTTCACGCATATCCATTTATATTTGTGTAGGGTTTCTTTTCTCACAACCCTAAACATATATAAGCATTATTTTAAGGGCCATCAAAGGTTATGCAACTGGATGCAAGGTTATGCAACTTGATGCAAAGTCTTTGAGCATGCAAATTGTGACCGAAGATAGAATTTACTCTAGTTCATCATATTCTTTGTAAAAGCTACTGTGTCTTTGCGCCAAGGGTTTTCTAACCAAGGAGCTTCCTGATCTCCATCGTTTGGATGAACTGAAGAACTTTGCAGCCAACATCTTCCTCAAGTTGGTGTGTTAGTCACCTACTTGGATCCATGCATCAATTAGTTAGTCACATACTAGGAGCCGTGCATTGAAAAGGAGAGATTGTCATTACATTACAAGTCCAATTGGGTATTAGGATAAGGGTTCAACTGTAGGTTGGTATAAGGTACTGGGATTCCTTTACTTGTAACCACTTGTTTTAATAATAGTGGATTCTTGGGAGTGGTGACCTTAAATTCACCCGGTAGGGTTTTGCCTCGGTGGTTTTCCCCATTCGTAAACAAATTACCTGTGTCAAATTTATTTTCTACTGCATTTAACTTAGTTGGTGATTTGTTTGTGCTACCACGCTTATTACATGCAATTGAATCTAATTAATTCACTTAGTTAATTAATTGAATAATTTTGCCAAAGGGGTTAATACATTCTTGGCCTATCAAATGGTATCAGAGCAGGCACACTCTAATTAAGGTTTATCTTTGCGGTGTGATCCATTAACCCCTATTTGTCATGGATACAAGACAATCTCTTATTATACCTCCTTTATTTGATGGCATTAACTATGCATACTAGAAAGTACGCATGAAAGCTTTCTTGCAAAGTACGCATGAAAGCTTTCTTGCAGTCTTTAGATGAAAAGGTGTGGCAAGCTGTTGAGATTGGTTAGACTAAGCCAAAGGAAGTGCCAGCAGATTGGGATGATGCCAAGATTAAAGTGACAAACTTCAACAATAAAGCATTGAATGCTCTATTCAGTGCGGTCACCAATGAGGAGTTCAAGAAGATATCCTCTACTGAAACTATTATGGAAGCATGGAACATCCTTCAAACAACCTATGAAGGAACCAAGGCTATCAAGGATTCAAAGCTTCAAAGGCTCACTACAAGCTTTGAAGAGATTAAGATGGAGGAGGATGAGTCGTTCAACGAGTTCTATGCCAAGCTAAAGGACAATCAACTCTGCCTTTAATCTTAGGGAAACTATTCCCGAACCCATGGTTGTAAGAAAGGTACTCAGATCTCTGCCTAAGAGATTCCATGCCAAGATCACTACTACTGAAGAATCAAAGGATATTAACTCTAATCCTTTGATGGAGTTGGTTGGCAACTTGCAAACCTATGAATTGGGTTTGAGTAGAATCGGGAAAGGAAACAAAAGCAAAAGCATGGCACTGAAGGCCAAAAGTAATGAGACTGATGAGTCTTCTGATGATGAAGATTCTAAGATGAAATCCTACATCACTAGGCAATTCAAGAAGTTCATGAAAAATGCCAATGCAAAAGGATTTGACAAGGACCGTAAGCAATCAAGTTCCTCTCAATTCAAGAGTCAAGACAGAGGAAAGAAGGATACTAAGGATGGTGGTCAGTACACTATTCCCTCCAGACCAAAATGCTTCGGATGTTAAGGTTTTGGACACATGAAACAAGGATGTCCAACATATCTCAAGACTACTGGGAAAAGCAAGGCCCTTGTTGCTACCTTGAGTGACACCGAACCTGATACTGAGTCAGATAATAGTGAGGATGAGGGAATTTTGAATGCCTTCACTTCCACAGTGAATCCTACTAAGGCATTTTCGAAGAGGTAGATGAAGAAGAGGACTTGGTGGAATCTAAGTTTGAGAAAATGGATGATCAAGATGGCATCCATACGACCTATGCTAAGTTTTACAAGGTTTTCGAGAAGCATGAGAAACTTTATAGGCTAGCCACCAAGAAGCTGAGTGATGTTAAGCTAGATCGAAAGGAGCTCTCCACAGAGGTTGATAAAACAAATCAAACCATTGAAGCTTTGCGGTTCGAGAATAACTTCCTTATTGAAAAGACAAAAGAGCTTGAAGCAGAACTGTTGCAAGTTAGAGCTCAATTGGAGAGGACTTCCAGTGCAAAGCTCGATGAGATGCTTAGCTTTCAGAAATCTACTTCTGATAGAACCAGTTTGGGGTATGACTTCTCTTCTCCTAATATTGCCTCTTCGAGTACTACTGTGTTTGTCTCACCTACTAGTAATATTAATTCTGAGAACAATGAACTTAAAACTGAAGCAACTAGTGAGAACATAGACAAAGGAAAATCTATTCTAGGAGCACCCACTAAGCTTGAAAATAAAGAGACTAGAAACCCTAGGACTAAGAAGGTTAATAACAAAAAGTCTCAACCGAAGAAGCTGCATCTTTATCATCACTATAGAGCTTCAGGGCATACTCGTCCAAATTGCTACAAGTGGTTAACCACTCAACAAAGCAATAGTCTGCTCTCGTTCGGAAATCAAAATCAGTTTCCATCCTCTCTTACTCCTCCTCTTGGAGATCTTCTTAAGGCCCTCATGTTCCTTTCGAACTTAAACAATTTCAATTCTTCCCCCTCCCCTCTGGATCAAAGGTTCATGCAAAGGAAAGGTTCTTCCAAAGTGTGGAAGGAAAAAGGCTCAAAGTGATTAGTCACTTTTCTCTTTGTCTCCCCTTATGGTTATACATTACTAGTTTGTTATGCTTTTTTTTTCTTTTTTCTTTTTGAGTCAGTCTAGTTTTATGTTTTGTTTTGTTTAACATGCTTTGTTTTTTTGTTTTCAGTTTTGTTTTATTTTGTTTCACATAAAAATTAAAAAAAAAAATTGAATTGTGTTTGTGTATATTGGTACTTGTGTACCTTGGATGGCCATTGAAACAAAGTTTTCTAAACTTTGTATCTCTTATATCTTAGATAAGCTTTTCAATGCACAACTAAGCAAGTGCGCTTTGTGGCTCGTGTTTGTGATGAGTACGATTAAGTTATCTCTTATATTTAACACTTATATCACTCTTTTTGACGGAAATGACTAAAAAATCCTAAGAGAAAGGCATAAATAACCATCTCACCACTAACCATTGTGATGTTTAAGCTTACATAATTGGGTATTTCTTCTCTCTCTCTCTCTCTC
The DNA here is from genome assembly GCA_035136125.1 of Quercus rubra. Taxonomy (NCBI): domain Eukaryota; kingdom Viridiplantae; phylum Streptophyta; class Magnoliopsida; order Fagales; family Fagaceae; genus Quercus; species Quercus rubra. Next base: position 47,653,242 of record CM068734.1, read on the forward strand.
TCTCTCTTATATGCCCATGCATGATATGCTCAAAAAGAAAAATATGCAAAGAAAAATCAAAAGCAAAAACAATCAAAATGCTTTTAAATATGGTTGCAAGCGTGTTTCTTGGAGATGTGGGAGTTATAGGATGTACCTCGAAGGTGATAGTCCCCATCAAGCAGTTATGATTGTGTGTGAGTATATTTGATCTTCTCATATCTCAAATCGTCATAATATGAGACACTTATGCACTCTTGCCATGTTTTACACACACAACACGAAAATTATTTGCTACTTTTGATACATGTGTAGGTACAATGTGATTTGGCCATCACAAGGAATACATGTGATAATGTATATACTCACTAAACATCTTAACTTGTTTTTGAAATATAAAATTGGTTAGACTTGTTTTGTGTGTGTGTGTGTGTGTGTGTGTGTGTGTGTGTGTGTGTGTGTGTGTTTGGATCTTCGAATGCTTTGCTCTTTTTTGTTGAGGAATGTTTTGAGAGCTTAATAAGTTGATTGGATCTATGTTGAATTGCTTGCTTGTTGCATTCATCTATGTGTTTTTCCCTTCATTTAAATACTTTTTTTTTTCTCAAGCTCGACAACTTCTCGATAAATCCTCAACAGATTCCTATCTATCAAGCTTTTCATCTTCTTGTCTCAACAGATCTTATCGCAATCCTGATCCATCGAGATTTCTGAAAATTCTTCACGATATAATCTCAATAGCTACCTAGATCCATTGAGATATTTTCTATCTGGCTGATAGATCCTCGACAGCTTCTCGATCCATCGAAGTATTTTGCCATAAACAAATCCTCGACAGCACCTTAACAGATTCATCTGTTGAGTTTTAGTGATCAACAGATGTCTCGATCCATCGAGCTGCGATTTCTATTTATATGTTAAGCGCGAAATCAGATTCATTTCTCACTTTCTCTCTCGACAGAAACCCTATCTTTCTTGCCTCAAACTTCTTTCTTTCACTAAAATCCATCTACCCACGTGTTTTTTGGCCCATTCCAAGATCAAATCACTTGGTATGTGTTCTAAATCCTACATTCTTCATGCATTCATGCATTTTAGACCTAGGTTTTGGGGTTTTTGAAATTTCTTGGGGTTTTTCGAGATTTTTGTGAAACTTTTGGGTTAGGTGTTGTTTAAATTGATGATATATGATCATGCATTGCATTCCATTAGCATTTTAACAATGTTTCATGCATTTAGATGTGTGCTTGATTATTGTTAATGTGTGCTAGTAGGTTTGGATTGGGTTTCAACCAATGATGCAATTTTTTTTACACGTCACATGTTCATGCATACGTACCTCTCTTTTCTTTATTTTGATCTCTGTTGTGATTGTGTTCTGTCTTTTCTTCTCCCTCTCTCTCTTCGAATAAAGTACGCATGACACCTAAGTGCAAATCTACTCTAGTTCAGAACCCTCTTCATGGTTCTGGGTCTTCTAGTTCGTCTGGTACTCTCACTTCTTTTTTTGTCTAGTTCCATGATAAGAAGGCCTGTAAGGACTTCTTGGAGAACTTCCAGCGACACGACGTTCATTCGGAACTCCAAGTCATTCTGTCAAACTTCTCTGACACTCCTCTACCTAGTATCATTCAGACTCGAGGATGGGAATCTCTCTGTGAGATACCCGTGAGGTGTCCCATCATGTATATTCAGGAGTTTTACTCCAATATACATGGTATCAATACCGTTGTACCTCGATTCGCCACGATGTTTCGAGCTACAAGTATCGTAGTCACTCCAGATCTTATATTCAAGGTGCTACACATACCTAGGGTAACGCATCCTAACTACCCTGGTTGTCAATGTCTGAGGATTATGTCCAAAGACGAGCTCTTATCTCTTTTTTATAAGAGACCTTCCATATGGGGTGGGCGTTAAAACACCTCATACTTAGACATTGCAAAAGGTCCAAGATTCCTTAACATGGTGATAACATTCGTTCTTACTTCATTGTCTCACTATAACTCTATTACAGAGCCTCGTGCTCAGTTTTTGTTATCCCTCCTTGAGGACCTCTCTATCGACTTCCCTTCTCACCTCATCACATCAATCATCGATGTTTATATGGATACAGCTACTCGTGATAAGCTTATCTTTCCTTCTGCTATCACGCGTATCCTTCGATATTTCTTGGTTGAGATCCCTAATTCTCCTCTTCTCTTTTCAAACATAGGTGCCATAGACACAGTTTATGTTCCACGAAGTAAGGCCCAACTTCAACCGAAGTGGCTGCAGACGGAGACGACTGATCCTCCAGCCCCTTCTGCTCCTTCCACCTCTGTTTCTTCTTCTTCAGGTGGTGGTGTAACTCTTATGGCCATCATGGCGTAGCTTGAGCACATGGATGCTCGCCTTGACACTTTTAATGGTGAGTTATGTCAGATAAACACCTGAGTTAGTTGTATCGCACGACAGCAGGCTCAGATGGGTGGCTTCGTCACTTCTTCTTCTCCTTCACCCGAGGCTTTGGCAGATGAGGACAGCGATGATGGTGCTGATGATGATGATGAGGATGACGATGCAAGCTCTTCCGATAATGACAGGATAACGACCTTTCAGTAACTTACCCTTTGTAATTCATGACAAAAAGGGAGAGTAGTTTATGGATAAGAGTAGTCTTGTATTTAAGGGTAGAGTTAGCATAGGATATTTTTTGTTAGGGGGAGTATCTATATTTTTTTAGGGATGTAGTGAGGATTTTATGTACTTTTCTTTTGTTTCTTTTAGTTACATTATCCTCTTGTATACCGGTCTTGTGACCATTTATTTATGACATACATTGTATTTATGTTCATTTATATTTATGATGATGTATGTTGTTCTTCACCTATCTCTCCATGTGTTGTTTCTTTTCTCTCTTTATAGACATGTTTCTTTATGTATGCAATCTTTTATTTCTGTTTCACACTAAAATGCCTTGATGAGTTTTGTTAAAAGTGTTTCAGAAAGACAAGTTATGAAAATCTATCATGCCATGAACTCTTTTCTTGCAAAGTTTTTCAAGAGTTTGTGTTAGGGTTAGATTTTATTATATTCAACAAGTGGTTATGAGTTTAGTGATTTAAGACTTCTCTCATAATTCATTTATTTGTTGTGGTTTTGTCACGGATTTCCAAAGAGGGAGATTGTTAGGACATATGTAGACATTGTTAGAGACATATGTTATGTAAATTGGCTAATCCTTTGACAAAATACACTTTACTTGTAAATTTGGTAGATCTAGGATGGTTTAAGTCTTCAAGAAATACATTGTTCAAGTCAAGAGTTAAAGCCATGCAAGACTATCCAAGAAACAAGTGAAGAAGTGTTGTTCATTAAAGCTAGATAGATATCTCGATATATGACATCTATCAAGATTTAATGATGAAGCTTGACAGCAGCTCAATAGAAGCTGTATCTGTCGAGAATTGCGAAATTCAGATTTCTAGATTTGATTTCACGCATATCTATGTGTATTTGTTTAGGGTTTCCTTTCTCACAACCCTAGACACATATAAGGATTATTTTAAGGGCCATCAAAGGTTAATGCAACTGGGTGCAAGGTTATGTAACTTGATGTAAAGTCTTTGTGCATGCAAATTGTGATCGGAGACAAAATTTGCCCTAGTTCATCATATTCTTTATAGAAGTTGTTGCGTCTTTGCGCCAAAGGTTTTGTAACCAATGAGCTTCTTGATCTTTATTATTTGGATGAACTGAAGAACTTTGCAGCCAACATCTTCCTCAAGTTGGTGTGTTAGTCATGTACTTGGATCCGTGCATCAATTGGTTAGTCATGTACTGGGAGCCGTGCATTAAAAAAAAAGAGATTGTCACTACGTTGCAAGTCCAATTGGGTATTGGGGTAAGGGTTCAATTGTAGGTTGGTATAAGGTACTGGGACTCCTTTACTTGTGACCGCTTGTTTTGATAATAGTGGATTCTCAAGAGTGGTGACCTTAAATTCATCCGGTTGGGTTTTGCCTCGATGATTTTCCCCATTCGTAAACATATTACTGGTGTCAAATTTATTTTCCGCTGCATTTAACTTAATTGGTGATTTGTTTGTGCTACCACGCTTATTGCATGTAATTGAATCTAATTAATTCACTTAGTTAATTAATTGATTAATTTTGCCAAATGGGTCAATACATTCTTGGCCTATCAAGACTCCAAACAGGAAAAGGAATACGACTTTTCCTTCCTTCATATGTGCGCATACATGCGCCTGTTTACACTGGTCTTGACCATTTGTACGTTGCGTACGCATGCCACAGGTCAATAAAACCCTAGCCACCCTATTTAGGTATAAAATTGCTGTTTGAGGCCTTCAAACCCTTACCAAACATATTTTAAGCTTAGAAAACACTCTTTAAGGCTTTCCAATGGTAGAATTCTCTTCTTTTGATGTCTTGACGTGGATCAAGAAGCTTGGCCCTAGTTTCAAAGTGGCCCTCATTCCTTCGGTCTCTCTTGTATCTTCCCATATCACCAAATCAAGGTGGATGAACCTCTCCTTCGTGCTGCTGCCAACTTTTGGATTCCTACTCGACATGTTTTTCACTTCAATGGTGTAGAAATATGCCCCACTATTGAAAAGTACAATGCAATCATGGATGAATGTGAGATTAATACTCTCATTCTTCCTACTATTGGTAGGGATCTTCTTGCCTTAGTCCAAGCTCTTCTGGGGGTTTCACTTGTAATGGTGCAGCATTGGTGCGTGTTTGACAAGTTGAATATTCGCTTGATTTTTGCATACTTCTCTCGGTTGATTGTTCCTGTATCTGGTAGGTCACGTTCTTATTATCTCAATGCTATCTATTTGTGTCTTCTTGCGAGATACTTCTTGGTGCATGAGACAATTTGCATAGATCAAAGGATATGCTTGGTGGTTAGCGATTGAGGGCATGATCTTTGTTGAAACTCTCAATGGCTTTAATGCGGTTCATAGGAAGGAAGCAAACTTCTTTGTGGGGATTCCTCTCCTTTTCCAAGTATAATCCCTAATTTTTGTCTAGATTCTCAACCTAGAGGGATTCCTCTAATTTTTACATGGATTTCCTTTCGGTTTTCAACCCATCAAGGCTCCTTATATCGTCTTTTGTCATTTTTCTCTTATCTCTCCTTTTTCCACTCATGCTTTCATTTTCTCTTATTCTCTCTTTTCTTTTTCAAATATAGCTATATGAGAGGCTTCGAATGCTTCATATTTCCATCATTCCTCCTAGTCAATACCTCCCCAAGCATTATTGTGACCGCAGGCCTAAGCGTACTGAGATGAACTTTGATGATTTCACTGAATTCATGAAGCGTATTGATGTCTCAAATATTTAATGGGTATTGGAATGGTGGCATATTTACGGCATGGTCAACGGAAACTTCAAGGGTAACTGTGTTCCTTTGGTTGGGCTTTGCTATTGCTCGTACTACTCTACATGTCGCATTGCAAGGCAATTTGGTGATCATCAAGGAGCTCTTAGTGATGGTGGTTCCTTCCATACCTTGGCATTTACTAAGAGGATCTTAGGTAGAATACGTGAAACTTGGTCGCTAAGGATGGTGACCAAAGACATTCATTTTCCTCAATTCCTTCATCTAATTTCGGGGTTCAAGAAATGGCTAAAGGGTGACATGAAGTGGGTTCACATAGATGAGAAAGCTTACAAGATGCCCAACAAAAGAAAGAAGGCTGATTATCTACCTTGATATACCCCAAATTTTACTTTGCTGCACTTTCTTATTCTTACATCTTTTTTTTTTTTAAAGGATTGGAATGTTCCGAATCCCCTATGGAAACAATTGATTATCTTTTAATTTGAGTAATAAGAGAATCATCCATTTATTATCTTCGCTTATTTTCATTATTTTTTTCTTTTCTTTTTTTCCATGCCATGTAATTTTTGTCGATGATGTCCTTGTAGGAATTTTTGCCATGCCCATGGTCTTTTCGCCTTATCTTTTGCCTAGACCACCCTTTCGAGTTTTCAATCTAGCGAGGTTCTTTTTGCCTAGGCCACTTTTTCGAGTTTTCAACCAAGTAGAATTTATTTCTTTTTTCTTTTAAATGTTATATCTTCAAAGTCTACCCATGTTGATTGGGTGAAGTCTATCCATGATAATAAAAGGCCTCAACCTTCTTAGCTTCATCTTTTCTCTTAGATCAAAAGTCTCATCTCTAAGCACTTTTAGGACCCCGTCCCCTTCTTTAAGGTTCCTAGATTTCACTTTTTTGTTGAATGCTGTAGCAATCCTCTTTTGGTACCCTTATGCATCATATTGTGCCCTAACTCTCTTCTCATCTATCAAATTCAATTACTCATATCTTTCTTTCATCCAATCTTCCTCTAGAACCTTGGTTTCCACTAGCACACTTAGAGATTGTATCTCTACCTCAATGGGATGGACCACCTCGTTTCTGTAGGCCAAAGAGTAAGGGGTTGCCCCAATTGATGCATGAATAGAAGCTTTGTAGCCCCATAAGGCAAATGGAAGTTTCTCGGCCTAGTCCTTGTATGTTATCACCATCTTGGATAGGATGTTCTTGATGTTCTCATTGGCTACTTCTACAACCCAATTAGTCTGTGGTCGGTATGGTGAAGACTTGTGATGCTCAATATGGTATAATTCCATGATCCTTCGAACCTCTCCCTCAAAGTGGGAGCTATTGTCGAAGATGATCTCTTGTGGTACCCCATATCAGCAAATGATGTTATTCTTTGTGAACCGAGCCACATGTTTGTCTTTTAATATAGAGTAGGAGGCTGCCTCTACCCACTTAGTGATGTAGTTAATTGCCACTAGGATGTACTCGTATCCATTTGAAGCCTTAGGGGCTATCCTTCCAATCATATCTATGCCCCAAACTGAGAAAGGCCAAAGAAAGGTCATGCTGTATAGCTCACTAGGTGGCCCATGATTCAAGTTTGCATGTGTTTGGCAGTCATGGCAACTCTTCACGAAGTCTACACAATTAGTCTCCATCATATTCCAAGAGTACCCTATCCTTAGGATTTGTTCGCATAAAATAATCTACAAGCACAAAGAATCATAACAAGTAGTAAAGTGTTTTTAGAAAACAAATGTCGAACCCACAAGGATTAACTATGTTATTGAATACCGAAATTCACTAAATTAATTACTATTTGGAAAATCGAAAATAAAAGAGACATTCAACTATCTAAATTAAATCAAACTATTTAATAAAAATAAATCTAGCAAAGCGTAAAAGTCTAAAAGTGTAAAGGAAAAAAATATGATAAGAATGGATCTAGAGCGATTGATTTCACCTAACAAATCCCACACAATTTATTCTTCCTAATTATTAAATTCTAATAATCTCCAGTTTATGATTAAAAATTCCTCAACTATTCAATATCTTCTCTGGAATAATATCAAAAATATCTTCAACTAACAATTCCATATCTCTATGCAAATTTAATTAAATGGAGACTCATTACGTACTTTGAATTTTCTAAAAAAAAATCACACTAATCACAGTAAATCATCTCTACTTTTGCTCAACTAATGGTGTTTAATTCTAGAACTAAAATTAACAAATCACCTCTCAGTCTCATTGTAATTCAATTGATCAAACAATAATTCGTAAAAAAAATAGTAAGCATTAAGAATAAGAATTAAACACTCAATCTTAGTTCATAATAAAATTGAAAAGAAAACAAATAAAACTTATGTCTTTCATCTGAACTGGTTGATCAACAAGAAGCGGCGTCCCTTTGTCCTCAGAAAGACTCCAAAGAAGATTTTTCAAATGTGGCACACTGAATTTTTGCCCTAAAGAGCCTTTAAATAGGTAAAGGAATCCTATTACAAGTTGAATTCTCATTTGGAGAAAATCCCAGATTTTTAGGCTTCACTTAACCGACTATTTTGGCCCATTTAACTTTAGAATTCGGGCTTTTGGTAAACTAAAAAGTTGTAGCCCTTTAAATTAAATTTCCAGCCCAACTTGAATCATCTCGATTGGACATCTGAACCCAATGTTATGCTGAAAATACTAACTGATGTGCAGGCTGGAATCCTAATCCGAATTGGACTTGGATTTGGTGCAAATTTCCTTTGATTCCTTGCTCCAGTTGGACTTAAATTTAATTGGATTGGTCTTCTCTTGAATTCATGCCTAGCTACATGTAAGTTGACTTGATTCAATTGGCCTAGCCCCACTTTGCATGTAAAGCCCTTGTAAATTAATCTGAAATCTTCTCATTCCTTCGAAGCACAAATGAATAGATAAATATAAATAAAAATCAAATAAAATCAAAAGAAATAAAGGAAAACTAACAATTTTAATAAATAAGAGGATAATAAAAATCATGTAAAAATTACACTTATAAAACTCCCCCAAACTTAAACTTTGCTAGTCCTTGAGCAAAGTAAGAAAGAAAATTCTTGCCTCAAAGATCTACATAAAGCTTATAATTCAAAGGAATCATTCCAAATTAATCAAGTCCAAAAGTTAATTCAAAACTCAACTCCATCGCATTATCATTCTCACTTCATCATTGGCTTCCCGGATAGTTTTATGCAAACAAGTAAATAAGAACAGATCTCCAAAAACACCAAAAGCTTGCTTATTAAATCACTCTCCACTAATATAAAACAAAATATTTCCCAGGATCAATAGGTCTTTATTAGGCTTGTGATGTATGGCTATGGTGAGGGCTATAAAGAAAAGATAAGGTTTTAAGCAAATAGAGCACTCTCAATTGGCCTAGCCCCACTTTGCATGTAAAGCCTTTGTAAATTATTCTGAAATCTTCTCATTCCTTCAAAGCACAAATGAATAGATAAATAAAAATAAAAATCAAATCAAATCAAAAGAAATAAAGGAAAACTAACAATTTTAATAAATAAGAGGATAATAAAAATCATGTAAAAATTACACTTATTAGGATCTTTTTGGCTAACATTCTCTCATTCATGTGAGAACCACAAATCCCTTGATGAACTTCTTCCATGACTCTCTCAGCTTTTCTTTCTTCAAACAACGTAAGTGTATGCCGTCATAAGATCTCGTATAAATCTGTCCTCCACATAGGATAAATGGCATAGCCATCATCCTAATCGAACAACGTTCCGTTAGGATACACTCTCACTTCCAAGAATTTCATGATGTCATAATACCAAGGAATCCCTCCTTCTTTTATAACTAAGACTAAAGACTTGGTTTCCCCTTGTGCACTAGTTCATGACTCTGTTCAATCTCTAGGGATTGTGTCTATACTCCATTAGGTATTTCAACCATGGAGGCTAAGGTAGCCAAGGCATCTGTAAACTAATTCTGAGCCTTGGGGATGATAATGTATTCAATCCTATCAAAGGTTTTGGTCAATTCCTCTACATATTGTTGATAGGGCTTCAAATGTTCTTCCTTTACTTTCCATAATTTCTATGCTTGGGCTATGACTAACGTCAAATCCCCAAAGACTTGTACTTCTTTTACCCCTAACTCCCGAAGAGCTTCCATACCGGCAATACAAGCTTCATATTCTGCCATTTTATTAGTTGCCTCAAAGTTCAATTTGACAGCTAAGGGTACATGAGACCCATTAGGGGTAATCAAAAGTACTCCTATCCCATTCACATATTGGTTCATGACTCCATAGAAGTACATCTTCCATGCCCCTAATTAGATGCCCAAAATGTCCTCATCTAGAAAATCCTATTTTCCATCATATCCTTCTATAGGTTTTCAGCACAAAAGTCTGATACGACTCTTCCTTTGATTGTTTTTCTAGCCATATACTTTAAATTGAATTCTGCTAACAGGTTCAACCATCTCGACAACCTTCCACTCAAGGTGGGTTTCTCAAATAGATACTTCAGTAGGACCATTCTAGCTACTATCCATATCTAAAAGGTAAAATAATGTGTCTCAGCTTTTGCACGGCCCACACGAGTGCAAAACATGATTTCTCTATGGGTGTGTATTTGGTCTCATAATCATGGAATCTTTTGCTCAAATAGTACACTGCTTTCTCATTCTTACCATCATTTTCTTGTACCAACATGCTTCCAACTGCATCTCCTATAATAAAGAGGTATAGTAGTAATGGCTTCCCTTGCTTCGAGATTACTAGTATGGGTGGATGGAGGAGGTATTCCTTGATAAGTTCAAAGGCTTTCTGACATTCATCGTCCCATGGGTGGGGTTCATTCTTTCTCAAAAGTTTGAAGATGGATTCATGAGTGGAAATGAGTTTGGCGATAAATCGACTGATATACTATAGTTAACCAAGGAATCCCCTTATTTCTTTCTCACTTTTGGGTGGAGGCATCTCCAATATGACTTTGATCTTTGATGGGTTAACTTCTATCCCTTTATCACTTACCAAGAAGCTTAGCAATTTCTCAACGGTCACTACAAAAGTACACTTTTGGGGGTTCAACCTCAATCTATACTTTTTGATCCTCTCAAAGAACTTTCTCAAGTTAATGATGTGACTCTCTCTATCCTTTGATTTTACAATCATGTCATCCACATACATCTCAACCTCATTTTGCATCATGTCATGTAACAAAGTTGTGGCCATCATTTGATAGGTTGCTCCCACATTCTTGAGCCGAAACGGCATTACCGTGTAACAATAGATTCCTCATTCTATGGTGAAGGTGGTTTTAGTCATATCCTTAGGAGCTATCTTAATTTTGTTATATCCTGAGAAACCATCTATGAAAGACATCAAGGCACTACCATCTATATGGGGAAATCATCCTTAGGGCATGCCTTGTTTATGTCCCTAAAGTCCACCCACATTCTTACTTTTCCATCCGTCTTTGGTACGGGTACAACATTGGCTATCCACTTGGCTTAGTGCATAGGTTTGATAAACCCTACTTTCAATTGCTTTATGACCTCTTCTTTGATCTTTAGAAGCCATTTAGTTCTCATACGCCTCAACTTTTGCTTAACGGGTAACATGTAAGCATAGGTATCAATGTGGTGCTGAGCTATCTCGGGATCGATACCAGGCATATCTTCATAGGACCATGCAAACACTTCTTGAAATTCTGTGAGAAGCTCTTTAAGATCTTTTCTTTCTTTCTTATTTAAAGTTGAGCCAATTTTAATTAAGCATGGATTCTCATCATTGCCCAAATTAATAGTTTCAAAAGTTGGTTCCATAGGTTCAATTTTCTTTTCCAATTGTTTATTAATTTCATTTTCAAATTCATTAGAATCACTTAAGTGCAAAATTTCAATATTATGGGACACATCAAAATAAGTCAAATCAGAATTTATCTTATAATAATGTTGAAAAGTACATTGGAACTTGCATTACAAAATTTCTTTCCCCATTCTTAGGAAACCTAACCCAAGTCCAATTATTGAGGTGCCTCACAGCAAGCACGATCAATTCCATCCTTCCTTTCCTCTAAGGTGCATTGCTTTCTTTCTCATCCTCATTGAACAAAGTCTAAAATTTAGCGAACCAGTCTTCATCTTTTAGAGGCCCACACACGTGTATAGCTTTAGCTATGTTATAAAGAAGTGCACCCTTGTTGGGGAAATCTCTGTTAGGACATATGTGATTTACTTGTTAGGAACATATGTCACTATTTTATGCAATTGGCTAATCCTTTGACAAAATGCACTTTACTTGTATTTGGGTAGATCTAAGATGTGTTTAATACTTCAAAAAACTGTGTTTCAAGATCAAGTGTTAAAGCCATGCAAGTTTGTCCAAGAAACAAACTGAAGAAGTGTCTGTCATTAAAGCTCAATAGCTAGCCATCTATCGAGCTTAAGAAGCTGTTCCAATCTCGTGTCTCAACAGTTACTCGACAGCAGCTCGACAGATAGACATCTGTCGAGGTTTATGAAAAACAGAATTCCAATTATGTTTTGACTCCAATCTGTGATTATGTGTTTGTGTTTTCTTTTCTCATAGCCCTAGACATATAATATGATTATTTTAAGGGCCGTCAAAGTGTTCACAAGTTGCACAAGTGTTAAGCAAAGATTGTTCAAGCAAATTGTGACCGGAGACAGAATTTGCCTTAGTTCATTGTTCTTGTGAAAAAGTTGCTGTGTTTGTGCACCGTAGGGTTTTGTGACCAAGCCTATTCTTGATCTTCATCGTGGATGAACTGAAGAACTTTACAGCCAACAACCTTCTCTAGTTGGTGATTGAAGTTGCATACTAGGATCCACGCAATTGGTTAGTCACGTACTGGAAGCCATGCATCAAAATGAGAAATTATCACTATAGAACAAGTCCAATTAGGTATTGGGGTAAGGGTTCAACTATAGGTTGGTATAAGGTACTGGGATTCCTTTACTTGTAACCGCTTGTTGTGATAATAGTGGAATTTTGAGAGTGGTGACCTTAAAATCACCCAATGGAGATTTTGCCGTGTTAGTTTTCCCTATTCGTAAACAAATCACCGTGTCAATTTATTTTCCGCTACACTTAGTTTAATTGGTGATTTTTTTGTGCTGCCACACGTTTGCATGTTAATTTGATTAATTAATAAACTTGGCTAATTAATCAATTAATTCATCACAAGGGGTCAATTTGCCATTATCTTCACTCCAATAGCTAATCACTCCATCATCTCCATCCTCCTCCTCATCGTGGGTCAGTGCAAGGTATTGATCAACGTCGGAATGAGGGTCTATGTCGTGTTCAAGCATGAAACGAGCTGGGGCAACCCGAGTTACCCCTACCATCAAGGTCCGTTCCAACTAGTCGTGATACTCCCACAATCCTGTATTTCCGAATTCAAAGAAATCGTTGACGTGGGCCCTTTTAAAAGTCCATGGTCCTGGAGTGCTCCTTATTTGCGGTAGGAATTTTGGTAGGAGAAGGCGAACTTTCCCTTCAGTCATCATTCGATTGATATCCTCTTGAGTCAAGTTATCAAACATCATGGCACGTGGAAAATTGGGAAGGTTTAATGAATTTTAGTAAGTACATGCTCCAATTAAAAATGTTTTTTTTTTTAACTTTAGATGTTCTTAAAAAGTCTTTAAGTTCATTTTGATGAAGGCCCAATTACAAAATCACTCCCTTTCCTCTCATGAATCGCCCCTTGTTTCATTTGGGCTTTAGTCCATTTACAATAATGCTCTCATCTTACTCTCTTGGGCTTTCATTAGAATGTACTTAGAGATTTTCAACCCTATCTCAAATATGGGCTTACAATATATTCATCACCTTTTGGCTCTTCTCTTTTTCATTTCATTATCATCATCTCTTTTTAAAGTAGCCTTCTAGGTAGAATATATTGTAGCATTCCTTTCAAAGTCCATGAAATTCTCATCATTTTGGGCCTAGGCATACAACAAAGAGGCCCAAGATTAGGGAATTTCATGTAGATTTATAGGATGTTGGATGCTAGGTCCATAGCATACTTGTTACCTTAAGCCCAAGGTTCTCTTTTTCAAAAGGCCTTTTGATTTGGGCTTATGATAGCAATTAGGCTCTTATAAACGTTTCAAGTTAAGATATACCTTTTGACTTTGGGATAAGCCTCTTTGTGAGAGACCCGAGGGGAAAACTTAGGGTGTTCTTAGAAAAGGGTGTAGGCATGGGCACCTTTTCAGAATTCTATGGAGTCGCCACTTATTTTTTAAGTAAAATAAGAAAACTTTGCAATTTACAATATATCTTGAATAGTATGCATCTTTATTGATTGGAAACAATTACATATAGGTAGAAAGAACTTTACATTGCTTTGATTCCTATGGACAATCTAGTAAAGAAGGAAAAAGTACAAAGCTTTGTTTCCTAGTTACATTCTACCCAAAATAAAAATAAGACACTAAATCTACCAACCTAAAATTCTAAGGTTCAGGGGCTATATTATAGGATGGGAAGGTGTTAAGCACCCACCTTGCCCAGATAAAGTCTGGTCTTCTAGACTTTAAATGACATTTTAATACCCATATCCAGAATGATGTACAACACATGTCATATAAAATCCTAGACCTAGGGTTAAAATGCTATTTAAGAACCTTAGATCTGCACTTTACTTTGTGTGAAAAGATTTGATGAGAATGTTTGATGAAAAATTTTTAATTTTGAGTTTCCACAAAAGAAAGAGAATTAATTTTTAATAAAAATTCAGATCTGGTTTGGATTTTTAAATGTGGGAGAAAAAAAAAATCATTTACGAAAACATAAGTCTTCTTATAAAAGTAAAACAAATCTGGTTACAGATTTTTTATTTTATGAAAACGTAAGTCTTCTTATAAAAGAAAAACAGATCTGGTTTTGTTTTTAAAAAAGGTTAGATTTTTATTTTGAAAACTGCAGAACAGATTTTATAAAAAATACAGATTAGATTTTTTATTAAAAAATGACCAAATTTTAAAAACCAAATACAAATCAAATTTTTGTAGACAAAATGCAGATCAGATTTTGTAAAAAAAAATTCAAATAAGATTTTATAAACAAAATACATATTAGATTTTGTAGACAAAATACAAATCATATTTTGAAAACAAAATTCAGATCAGATTTTATAAAAAAAATACAGATCAGAATTTGTAAACAAAATACAGATCATATTTTTTGTAAATAAGATTTTATTTTTGAAAAAAACATGGAAAAAAATTGCAGATCTGATTTAAATTTTGAAAAAACATGGAGAAAAATTGCAGATCTGATTTTAATTTTGAAAAACATGGAGAAAAATTACAGATCTGTTTTTAATTTTGAAAAACATGGAGAAAAATTGCAGATCTAATTTTTAAGAAGAAATTCAACCCTAGATCTAGGCATGTTCATCAACTAATCATATGAATTTTTGAAAGCAAGAAAAGAGCATGCAATAACATATGACAAACATGGTTATATAAACACAAGAAGCAACATTACATTCATGGAAAATAAAAGCACAGATGAGAGCATGTTCTTGAAATTAAAATACAATCATGTTATGGAAAGTAAAGTTAGAATCATACCTGCATGAACGTATTCCACAAGTAGAGAACTATCCTAGAGATCAAAGAGAAAGAATTTTTAACGATCTAAGTAAAGCCACTTAACAAAAAAGAAACTCCCAAAGCAAAGCTTCCAGAACTTCTTTAATGTAAGGGGAGAGGGAAGTTAGAAAAAGGGTCTTGATTTCTTATTTTAGTTCCCTATTTATAGAGGTTTGGTGCTTAAAAAATAAGATAGGTTGGATCATATATGAATTAGGTCAAATTCTTATCTCCAAAAATTTGAAATGGATGTGTTTTAGCTTGATCAGAATGTTTCCAGGCAGGGCCTCAAAGTTGTGCCAATCGACACTAGGGAAATGCCAATCAGCACTCCAAGAGTGCCGTTTGGCACTCTCAAGTGCCAAGGCCAATTCCCAACTTTGGTTCAATTTGGACTCTTTTTTAGGGATTTTCTGAGTCGGGAATTGCACCTGGACATATTTTTAACTCATATTCCAAAATAAATTCCTTTTATTTTGATAATCAAGTCCTTAAAACAATAATTATCTTATAGATAAATATTCTAAAAAGACTTAATTATCAATAATTCCCTTGTTATCTGATTATCCAATTTATTCCTATGCAATCAAGCTTATTTTTTATAAAAACAAACAACCAATTACACAATTATTTAATTAATTTTAATAGTTTAACCAACCAGAATTAATTTTAATTAATCACATGTGATCGGCTTCACCCCTATACAATGTATGTAGACCATGAAAACTTGATCTTGCGATATCTTTCAATCCAACAGTCCGATTTGGGAATTGGGCATACCGTCACAACCGTTAGAATCTCAAGATCATTTTTATGATATGCAATGAATGATTTAATGCATGTAATGCAACTATGATTTTTGGATATTTGAAATGGTCATTTTAGTCATCTTCGAAAACTAAATTATGGGTACAAAATCGAGTGTCTACACTCTTATATATGAGAAATTCTTTTCTTTAATCCTAAACATCTTAGGGTATGCCATAACTTTTGGGCCATCCTTCAATTTTACACCTTTTATCTTTATTTTTCCTTTAGAATTAGGTGAGCACAAGATACATGGTTGAACAAACAAGAGATATAAAAGGTATCTTCTTTTTGATGGGATCTAGGGTCTCTCTAAATGTGGGTAGGCTCCTAAAAGTTAAAGGAACAGATCAGTAGGTTACTCATAACTAGGTGGGCCATGATTCCAATCAAAGGCCTAAGTGGACCTTTGTGGATTGGTGGCAAACCATTAATGTACTCAAAACCCATCATAGGCAATGACACACATTGTGAGTTGATGGGATAAACTTCGAAAGATTTTGGCTCGAATGGAGCATACTCATCTTCCCACTCATCACCAACCAAGGTAAAAGGACAAAAGAACCAAGTGAAAGTGTGTGCAAACAAGTATTGAACAAACCTAAATTAAGATTAAGAAATAGGACACATTGGAATCAAACTCTCTATCCCTAGTGGAGTCGCCACTATAGGCACAACATGCAATTGGTGCCTTTTGGGGAGTACACCTTAGCCAAGTGGGCCGAGGCAGAGAAAAGGAGTCGCCACCTAGTTTTATGGTCTAGGAACCATGTATATAACTCCCTAACCTGGAAAAACTTATCTTACTACCAGAGTATGGGTTTGAAGTTTAGGTACGATTTTGGGAAGGTGTCAGACACCCAAAACCGCCCAACCTGTGGGGCTTCCATTCATTGTGTCTTACATCTTAATCTCATTAAAGGAATGTTCAACATTGTATTCCATACTCACACACACACTAACATACATCTAAGCATACAACAGGGCATCAAACATCCTAAAAACCCTAACCATACATCTATCATGGCATCTCATATCATCACAAGTCCTAACATACATCTATCATAGCATCTCATATCATCACCTAGCATACATCTATCCAAAGCTTCAAACAAATATGGTAGAGACCATAGGCTTGGCAGCAAGATATTGACATCAAACGTAACCCAAACATATAAGCATGGCATCCAAACAACAAACAAACATGTTCATTATGTTCATCACCCAAAATGGTAGTTCATGTGAATGCATGACTTACCTCACTACATCACAGCACCTTGGCATCAATGCATGATCATATCAATGCACGTTCATGGTATCAAAGCAAGAAAATAGAAAGGAAACCTAATCTAATCATGTTAAAGGAAAATAAGTAATTAAATAGAGGAGCATAGACTTAAAAAGCATAAAAAGGAACCAGACAGAGTCATATGATGTAAAAGAAACAAAGAAATAGAAGCAAAACACTCAGATTAAGGTTTCTAGGCACGAGTATGTGTGCGCATACATAGGCCTACGTACACAGGCCAGTTGTATGCGTACACATACTATGAGTCTACATGCACATACAAAATCATGCATACGTAGACACACCTAATGAATCCTAACCCAGAAACTTAGAAACACATAAAACATAGTAGGACTTAAAACAACAAATCTAGCCACCTAACATGCTTTAAAACAAAAAACAACTAAAACCTAAGCTAAAGAAACATATCTGAACACAAACAAAGAAAGGAAACGGGATTAAAAACAAGATTAAGGCAGAAATGAAAGAAAAGAGTTTAGAACTCAATACCTTAAAACAAAAGCTCCCGGGCTTGATTTTGACTGTTCCCCTCAATCAAATCTATTCACAATCAAACAAAGAAGTGATTAGTAATCTTGAAACTCAAAGATCAAGGCCAAAAAAGGCCCCAATCAGAAAATATTGACTTGAGGATGTTTTGTGAAAAACTCCCTCTTTGATTCACTATTTATAGTGAATATTATGTTTTCCTTTAGGATTTTCTATGTGTTTTGAAAAAGTACCATGTATGGCTTTATATAGTTGAAAAATGGAGGTTTGGAACTACTCCCAAACAATGTGGGATTCATTCCAAACCTCAATCTTTAATGCAAAAAGCTTGCCTTTCATAGGTTTCTAGAACCCTAGCTGCATGCACAGGTCCGTGCCTACATACGCATGCATCAAACCTGCATACGCAAGTCCTTGCTTGTGTACACAGGTCGAGGGTTTCTTTGGCTTTTATTTTCCAAAAATAGATTTATTTGCTCATAAAAATTTATATATTTCATTTTAACATTTCTCAAGTCAATTTAGAATCTAATTAGGCCCTAAACCAACCATGGGATTTAGAATTTCAGCATCATTAAGGAACAGAAGCCCGAGTCATAAGGGGTGCAAAATGAGGTATCTATGCCTGCATATTCAATTCTCAGAGGATATGTGCATAAGTGGCCTTGGTGTCCTAACTTACGAGGAAGTCCTTGGTGAATGATCCACTAGGGAGGATGATTTGCTAAGGAGTGTGTTAGTGACCCATGGGGAAGCCTTCTAGGTAATTTCAACCTACGAGGAAGTCTTTGATGGTGTGTAGTCCACTGGAGAAAATTTTCTTATTCTTCTTTATGACTCATTGGGAACTTCTATTGATTCCACCCACGAGGGGGTTTTGTCAACTTTATGGGGAATTTTTCTTCACAACTCTCGAGGGGGTTGTCCTTATGCCTTAGACTTGCGGGGGAGTCCTTCCATGATACTATACTTTACTAGGGATTTGGTTGATGATCTTAACTCACGAGGGAGTTTCTTTAGGAATATGTTCTATCAAGGAATGTTCTTTATGCTTTTAATCCACTAGGGAATGTTTTGAGAGTCTTTGTCTTTTACCCAACTGAGGGTATTTCTGTCATATTAGGATGCATTCTTGAATTTTCTTTTGCATTTCCTACCTTCTAGGAACCCACTATGGATATTTGGAATTTTTTTTTATATACTAAACTACATGTAGTTTAGTGGAGAGGCCTAAACTACGCGTAGTTTAGCCATCAAACCTTCCCGCCTTTTCCAATTTTCGCAATAGTTACCAACCATTTCTTTTCTTTTTCTTCTTATTTCTCTTCATCCTCCTTATCTCTTCACATTCTCTCTAACTCTCCAATTTCCATATTTTCTCTCTACAAATACTCTCCGCCCCTCTCTCACTTCCTCACAATCTGATCTTTTCCTCTCACATTCTCTCATCCAAAACTCTCTTTCTCTCTAAAACTCTTTCATCTCCATGGAACCCAAGTCTAGGAAGAGCTCCTATGTGATTTTTGATGATGTGTTCAACCTTGGAGAGTGTATGGACCAGATTGGAAAGTTTTTCAAACTTTTCTCATTTTCTCATTTTGCTTTGATCTTCCCTTTTTTTTTTTTTTTTTTGGTTTTGGATGAGTAAATGCTTAGGTTTCATTATGGAATAGGTTTAGATGAAAATATGACACTTTAAGAGGGGTAGGAACATGTTTAGGATAAGTTTTGATCGATATATGTCTGAAAATGTCAAAGAGCACTTCTTTGTCTGTGTTCATGCATACGCAGGTATCGAAATGCATACACAGGCTCCCTTCATGCGTCGGTGTTCTTCAATTTACACAAATGTATGATCCAACTTGCATACGTGTGTGGCGTCCCTGCGTATGCAAACGCGAGCCCGTGTGCATGCTGGTACTTAGAAACCCTATTTTGACTGTTTTAACTCCTTTTTCACTTACTTTCTCCTCTGACTGCCATTTTAATGCTCTATTTTCACCTTTTTGTAGGTTTTGCCTTCCTTCTTGGGTAGAGGCAACACTAATCGTTTTGTTGCATGGTATAGGATCTTGACCAGAGATAAAGGGCCACATATGCACTGTGAGCTATAAGCCTATTATCCGTTTGCTGTCGAAGACCTCTGCCAATGCCATGTTGGTGCAGTCCTTAGCTAAGAGGTGGTGGGTTACTACCCACACCTTCCATATTGCTGATTGGGAGATGACAATGACTCTTTATGGCTTTCATCGGATGACCAGCCTTAGGTGCGATGGGATGCTCATCAACCCGTGGGGTGCATCAAGCGTGCAGCTGGGCATAGAGTTGCTCAGGAGGAGGTACTCAATCGATAAAATCCGTTATTATGACATTGAGATAGATTATAGGCCTCTTTCGCAAGTGACTCAGGATGACTGTGCCTAGATGGCTAGGGCATTCTTGCTGTATAGCCTGGGGCATATCTCTTTGCCAATGGGGGATAAACAGTGTCCTTGAGGTAGGTATCTCTCTTCCATGATTTTGAGAAGGCTCGGGAGGCCAACTAGGGCCAGGCATGTCTTGCTTACTTGTACTCTTCCTTGGACACATTTAGCAAAGGGACTCTGCGTCAACTTGTGGGGTCTTAGAAGCTCCTTGAGGTTAGTTCTCTCATCCTTTCTAGCATCTTACAATGTATGTGTTTCCCATTCTTGTAACTGCGCTTATTCATATGTCATCTAGGCTTGAAAACTACGCTTCTTAGTTTTGCAAATTGTATCCATATTTGTACCTTGCAAACTATCATCTGGCAAACTGCATTCATATCCATACCTACCTTGCAAATTGTACCCATTCTTCTTGCAAACTGTCATCTTTCATACTGTCATCTTGCAAACTGTCATCTTGAATACTGTCACCTCCACCCCTCAGCCTAGCACTGAAAAGAGAAAACACAGTTTGCAAGATGACAGTTTGGAGTCCATGGTCGGGTGCTCTTGCTATTGTGGACCTAAACTTGGAGGCTGCTACCATCATCACTTCCAAGATCACTGTAGACACCATATTTTTTACCCCTTACGACTCAGGCCCCTGTTCTCGAATAATGCCCAAATTCCAAGGCCCAAGGTTGGTTTAGGACCCAATCAGATGTTAAATTGACTTAAGATGTGTTAAAATGGAAAATACAACTTTTAATGAGCAAAAATCTATTTTTGGAAAATAAAAGCCAAAAAAAAAAAAAAAACAACCCACAGTTTGTGTATGTAGGCACAAACCTACATACACAGGCCACATGCTGCGTATGCAAGTGCAAGTATGCGTACGCAGCTAGGGTTTCAAAGACATAAAAAATGCAAGTTTTCTACGTTAAAGACTAAGGTTTGGAATGAATCCCACATCGTCTGGAAGTCGTTCCAAACCCTTTTTTTTTTCAACTTTATAAAGCCATACCTAGCACATTTTACAGACACACAGAAATTCCTAAGGGAAAACCTAAGGTTCACTAGAAATAGTAAGTCAAAGAGGGAGTTTTTCACAAAACATCCTCAGGTCTTTTTTTTTTTTTTTTTTTTTTTTTTATTAGGGCCATTTCTGGCCTTAATCTTTTGAGTTTAAGATTACTAATCACGTTTCTACTGATTTGTGAATAGATTGACTGAAGGGAACGGTCAAAATCAAGCTTGAAAGCTTTTTTTTTTTTAGGTATTCTTTTAAACTTTTCTTTTTCCATTTTTGTCTTTAATAATTTCTTTAATCTATTTCTTTGTTTAGTTTATGTTTATATATGTTTGTTTAGGTTAGTTTTAGGCTTTCTTTATGTTTTTGAGCATGTTAGGATGTTAGATTTATTGTTTTGTGCTTTGCTTTGTTTTACTGTGTTATTAAAGTTTCTAGGCTAGTTTCCACATGCGAATAATCCTTTCTACGTACGCAGGCTTGATTATGCATACGCAGGCTTGTTCATGCATACGCATGATCCTACCCATAAACCCTAGCTCTGCTGTTTTGTTCTTTATCTCATATTATGTGCTTTTGTTTTAGATTCTTTTTCACATGTTTATAGTCTTGAGTCTTTGTTTCACATGTTTGTTGTTTGTTTACCTTTCACATGTTGGTTGTTTGTTTACATGTTTAAACTGGGGTTTTCTCTTCCTTTCTTATCTTAATGCCATGCACATTCATTCACATGCCCATTCATTGATGCCATAGATGCTGTGATGCAAGGAGGTAAGTAAAGGTAAGTCATGCATTCATATGTGCACACATGTTTGTTTGATAACATGTTTTGATGATAAGCATGAATGTGTTTGGTGATCTTCATGTTCCCTATGTAATCCTTCGATGTTTACATGTTGTCGCCTTGGATAAGATATGTGATATGATGCTAGGTGGATGTTAGGTGGATGTTGTATGCTTCTAACAATTTAGATTAGGGTTTTCTCTTTCTTTCTTTCTTGTCTAAGTACCATGAGCACGCATTCACACGCTCATGCATTGATACAGTAAGTGAAGGTAAGTCATGCATTCATATGCATATGCACATTGTTTGATAACATGGTTTGATGATTAGTATGAATATGTTTGGTTGGATAATATGTTCTTGATATTCTTAATGATCCAAATACAAACTTTTAATGTTGCCATGTTTATGTTGTTGCCTTAACATGATGTATGAATGCTTACAAGCCTTGGATGTGATATGATGACATGATGAATACTAGCTTGATGAGATGTCATGATAGATGTATGTTAGGATGATGATATGCCATGATAGATGTATACTAAGGTTTGTGATGAGATGCCATGAAAGATGTATGCTAGGGTTTGTGATGAGATGATTGTCATGATAGATGTATGTTAGGTTTGCTTGATGAGCATGATTAGATGTATAGTTAGGGTTTGGGATGAATGATGCCATGTTGTACACTTAGATGTATGCTAGTGTGTGTGTGTGTGTGTGTGTGTGAGTTAGAATACAAGTATTGAACATGCTTTTAATAAGGTTAAGATATAAGACACAATGAGAGGAGACCACTTAAGGTTGGGCGACTTTGGGTGCCTAACACCTTCCCAAAACTATACCTAAACTCCAAACCCATACTCTGGTAGTAAGATCAATGGTCCTTCATCGAAAAGACACTATATTCATGGTTCCTAGACCATATAACTAAGTCGTGACTCTGACACTTTCCGTTGTGTCCACACTGGCAACTCCGCTGGGAAAGACAAGTTTAATTCCTATGTGTCTTATTTCTTAACCTTGATAAAAACTTTTCCAACACTTGTTTGCACACACATCATTCGGTTTCTTTTGTCCCTTAACCTCGGTTGGTGATGAGTGGGAAGATGAAAGGCTCCATTCGGGCCTAAATCTTCCAGAGTTCATCCATCCAATTCACAATCGGTGCCATTGCCAGTGATGAGTTTTTAGTACATTAAAGGTTTGCTACCAATCCACTATGGGGTCCACTTAGGCCCTCGGTTGGAATCATATCCCACCAAGTTGTAAGTGACTTACTTATCTATCCGTTTAGCCTTAAGGAGCCTACCCACACTAGAGAGATCTTGGATCCTATCAAAAAGGATACCCTTTATATATCTCTTGTTTGTTCAACCATACGTCATGTGTTCACCTAATTCTAAAGGACAAACGAAAGATGTAAAAAATGAAGGGATGACCCTAAAGTTATAGTACACCCTAAGATGTTTTAGGACAAAAGAAAAGAAGTTCTTACATATAAGAGGCTTATCCCTAAGTCCAAATGTATATCTTAACTTGAAAGGTTCATAAAACCATAGCCAAACTATTATCATAAGCCCAAGTTGAAAAAGTCCTTTTGAAAAAGAGGACTTTCAGTCTAAGGTAACAAGTATGCTATGGACTTAGCATCCAACATCCTACAAAATCAATATGAACTCCCCTAATCTTGGGCCTCTTTGTTGTATGCCAAGGCCCAAAATCATGAGAGATTCGTAGGCTTTGAGAGGAGCGCCAAAATATGTTCTAGCTAAAGAGCTACTTCAAAAAATGTCTTTTGTAAAGAAGAAAAGTTTCAAAAAAAAAAATCTTTCGTAAATATTTTCAAAAAAAAAAAAAAATTTTTTGCAAAGAAAAAGAATTCAAGAAGAAAAGTTTCCAAAAAAGAATAATCTTTTGTAAATGTTTTTTAGAAATTGATTTTTTTTTTTTTAATCCTTTCCAAAGAAAAAGAATCAAAGAAAAGAAATATTTTGCAAAGAAGAAAAGTTTTCAAAAAAGAAAACTCTTTTGTAAATATTTTTTAGAAGTAAAAATTTCAAAAAAAAAAAAAAATCTTTTGCAAGGAAAAAGAATTCAAGAAAAGAAATGTTTTGCAAAGAAAAACTTTTTCAAGGAAAAGAATTTAAAAAAAAAAAATCTTTTGTAAATTTTTTTTAAGATGAATTTTCAAAGAAGAAAAGTTTTCAAAAAAATATAATCTTTTGTAAATAATTTTTTTTTAAGAAGCAAAATTTTCAAAAACAATCTTTTGCGAAGAAAAAGAATTCAAGAAAATAAATGTTTTATGTAGACACTGCATTTTGTACCCCTTATAACTCGGACTCCCCTTCCTCAATAATGCTCAAAATTTAAGGCCCAAGGCCAGTTTAGAGCCCAATCAGATATCAAATTGACTTAAGGAGTGTTAAAATGGAAAATATAACATTTTAAATGAGCAAAAATCTATTTTTGGAAATAAAATGACCAAAGTGGCCCTCAGCCTACGTACATGGGTCGTGGCCTATGTACGCAAGCCAAAGCATGCGTACACAGGCCAAAGCATGCGTACGTAAGCACGTTCCTACGTACACAACTAGGGTTTCAGAAGCATAAAAAAGGCAAGTTTTCTACAATAATGGCTAAGTTTTGGAATGAATCCCACATCGTCTGAGAGCCGTTCCAAACCCCATTTTTTCCAGTATAAAAAGCCTTACATGGTACATTTTCAAAACACATAGAAAATTGTGAATCAAAAGAAAATTTTTCACAAAACACCCTCAAGTCATTTTTATTTGATTAAGACCTTTTCTGGTCCCAATCCTTTGAGTTTAAAGTTTCTAATCACTGTTTTATTGAATTATGATAAATTTGACTAAAGGAAACGGTAAAAAATCAAGCCTAGGAACTTTTGCTTTAAGGTATTCTTTCTATCATCCTTTTTTTTTTTTTTTTCATTTTCTGTCTATCTTTTTAGTTTTAATCCTACTTGTTCGCATTGTCTAGGTTTTTATATGTTTGCTTAGGTTAGTTTTATAATTTTGTTGTGTTATGAGCATGCTAAATAGTTAGAATTAGGTTTTTTTCTTGTGCTCTGCTTTCTATTTTGGGTTTTTGGGTTAGGGCTCTTGAACAAGTCCCTCACATGCATGTCATGAGCATGAATATGCAGGTTAAATCCTATGTACGTAGGCCTCTGGCTACGTATGCAAGCACTTGCCCAGAAACCCTAATCCAGAATCCTCAAGTTTTTTGTTTGGTTTGTTTCACATACTTTGCCCCCCCCCCCCCTTTTTAAAGTATGTTCACATGTTTATACATGCTTGTACCTCTACCTCATATGTTTTTTTGCTATCACATGCTAGATTAGGGTTTTTCTTTAGTTTTGATACCGGGCCATTCATTCACATGCCCATTGATCAATGCCATAGGTGCTATGTTGCTGAAAGGTAAGTAAAGGGTAAGCCATGCATTAGAAATGTCCATTCATTTGTGTTTTGGTTTTATTTTGATGATATGATGAAACATGCTTAGATGTATCATTAGGGTTTCTAATGTGTTAATGCCTGGTTTATGATATGTGTTGTGTTTGATGACATACTCGATGCCTTGTTTTAGATGTATGATAGGTTTTTCACATGCTAGATGAATGCTAGGGTTTCTTTTGTGTGTTTGGTTTTCTTTCGCTTTAGGATAGTAATGAGAATGCAAAATGTCATATTTTACTCCCTTAATGTTTAGTCTTTTATATTTATTTGGTGCGTAAATGTACTCATTATTCTTATATTTTGATTTAGGATGCAAATGGAGGCATTAAGTGCAAAACGTAGCTAATTGGGCGATTCTGGACAGCTTTGACATCGTTTCATAATATGGGAATAACTCTCTCATCTGAGCTCCGATTGAAATGATTCAAGATGATATGGAATTCCAAGACAAAGCTCTACAACTTTCATTTTTTGAGTTTTGAGAGATATGGGCCGCATCATGGTCAAAATCGGGCTTGAAGTTGCTGCACCTGCACTGCAGACGTTCTGGAATGTTCCTTTGCCTGCAATTCTAATACGCAGATTTGATGCACGAAATTTCCAGCTGAAAAACACCATTTTCCTAGTTATATTAGGATTTTGTTTTATTTTTAATATTTTTCCTTAATTAGTCAGATTTGGATATTATTATTTAGAATATTTTTAGGAGACTTTGTAGGCTTGGGAAAGGGGGAATTAACGTGTAAAAGGGGGAGGAGAAATCAGAATTGGACACACATGCCTCTCTCTCCCTTCTTCTCTAATTTTCTCCTCTAAGTTTTCATCATGGCCTTGCGTGGCTAAAACTTTTATACTTGGTCGAAGGGAACTGAAGCCTCGGAATCAATAAAACTGTGAGATCTAAATTATTTTTATTGTTCAATTTATGCTTTGAATATCGGATGTTCTTCTGTGCCTATTTTCATGATTGTCTCGTTTAATTACTAGGAGGCCTACTAGTAATTTGTTCATTGCAATCTAATGCTAGGTTAGATATCAAATCCGTAATTGTTTGATCTCTCTAACTTGTGAAGCAACCAAGATTTAATGATTTGCTGCGTCAGAAATTATTAGATCTTAGGAAGAATGCTCGACTAAATTAAATGCAACTGCTTGTGTTTGTGTTGTTTAGTTTCATCGATCTCTCTAATTCTTAAGGCTGGTACTAGATTAAACCTTTAGCGCTTGTCTTAGGTTGTTCAGTAGTTAGGGTTTATTAGATCATTTGTTTTCTAATTAACTACGACTAAGGAGAGATAGGAAAATAGTTCCAACGATGAATATTCAAAGTGTGAATTGATATATACTTGCATCGATGATCAATTGTAAAATTCCGATGGTGGATGTTGACTTAGACCAAGGTTTGTTCTCTTGATTGATTTTGATACTTTGATTTAAATTTTTCCTTAGTTGTTTTTCTTAAAATTCTTTGAAAATACCCCCCCTCCTTGTTCACGTAGCATAAAACTAGGCTAGATACTCTCCGTGGAAACGATCCTTACTCGCACTACTACATATATTTTTAGGAGTATAGGTTTTATTTTTGGTTGCCTGCGATAGCACACCAGATAGGAATGTATGTGTTTTGGGATGAAAGATGCCTGGTTTAGGGTTAAAAATGCCATGTTGTTTGTTAGAGGCATGTTAGTGTATGTGTGTGAGTCTAGAATACAAGTATTTAAATAGTTTTTAATAGGGTTAAGGTATAACACACAATGATGGGAGGCCAACCTTAGGGTTGGGCGATCTTGGGTGTCTAACACCTTCCCAAGAGCATACCTAAACTCCAAACACAAACTCTGGTAGTAAGATCAAAGGTTCTTCCTTGAAAGAATGTTATATTCATGGTTCCTAGACCATATAACTAGGTGGCGACTCCATAGACCCCCTTGTGTCTACAGCGCATACACGGGCCTATGTATGCAAGTGTTGACCATGCGTACGCATACTACAAACCAAAAAACCTAGCCTCCTCTTTTAAGTATAAAATAGCCATTGGGGGCCTCCAAACCCTCATAAAACATGTTCTAAGCTTAGAAAACACCTCTCTAGGCTTCCCAATGGCAGAATTCACTCATTTAGTGGTTTCAACATGGCTTAAGAAGTTTAGCCCTAGTTTCAAGGATGCTCTCATCCCTTTTGGTCTCTCTTGCATCTTTCCCTACCATCAAATCAAAGTGGATGAACCTCTCCTTCGTGCTACTGCTAAATTTTGGATCCTAACTCGACATGTTTTCCAATTCAATGGTGTGGAATTGTGCCCTACTCTTGAAGAATTTAGTGCAATCACAGGTGAATCAGAGGTTAGTACTCTTAGCAGCTCTTGGGGATTCCTCTTGCTATGGCTCAAAGGTGGTGTATGCTTAGCATGTTGAGCATCCGCATGGTTTTCACATACTTTTCTCAGCAGAATGCTACCTTGGCTGGGGTACAGCACTCTGTAGAGACTCAATTTTGCACTCATAATTTAATCTTGGAAGTTGACTAAAATAACCATTCTAAATACCCAAAAATCATAATTGATTTTATGCATTAAATCATTCATCTCATATCATAAAAATGATCTTGAGACTCTAATGATCACGACAATATGCCCGATTCTCAAATCAGATTGTCAGATTGAAAGATATCACAAGATCAAGTTTTCACGGTTTGCATGCATCTTATGTGGGTGAAGCTAGTAACATGTGATTAATTGAAATTAATTCTGATTGGGTGACAATTAAAATTAATTACGTTATTTATGTGATTGGTTATTGGATTTGATCAAAAATAAGCTTGGTTGCATAGGAATAGAATGGATAATTAGATAATGAGGGAGTTGTGGATAATTAAGTTTTTTTAAATAATTATCTTTCAGATAATTATTATTTTAAGGACCTTATTATCAAATTAAGAGGGATTTCTTTTGGAATACAAGTTTAAAACACATCCAAGTGCAATTCCCAACTTAGAAAACCCTTAAAAAGGAGTCCAAATCGAACCAAAAGAGGAGAACAATCCTAGCACTCAAGATTGGCAATCTAGGAATGCCAATTGGCACATGGCAAGTGCCGATTAGCACTTCCACAGTGCCAATTGGCACAACCTTGAGACCCGGCCTAGAAACCTTCAGATCAAGAAAAAACACATCAGATTTGATTTTTTAAGGATAAAAATTTGACCTAATTCAAGCTTGCTAATTTTCTATGCAACCCTAGCTTGATTTTTAAGCACAACACCTCTATAAATATAGAATTAAAATAAAAAATCAGCAACCCTCTACTCTTAACATAAAAGAAATTTTGGAAGTTCAACTTTAGGACTTCTTTTCTATTAAGTACAATCTCTTTAGGAATTAAAGAGACTCACCCTCTCTCTAACTCTAAAGTGATTTCCCCATTCCCTTTCAAAATTCATTGATGCAGTGATGCAGGTAAGTTTCCATCCTTTTATTTAAATGTTCATGTAACTGATTCAGTTCTCCATGCCCTTCACATGTTCTTTCTTTAGTTTGCTTTGATTTTTTTTCTTTCTAGTGGTTATATGATGAATGTATGTTTATGCATATGTGTTTTGTTCATGTGGTTAAGGATAGGTGGATCCCAAACTATCCAACAAATAAGGTTTTGCACCCACCACCTGATGAGGAATAGGAGTGGCGAGTTGCAAATCTTATAGATTGGAGTACTCATGACTAGAACGGGGAACTTATTGCTACCAATTTTCATCGAGATGACATGGAGGCCATTTTACAAATTCCATTGAGTAGAAAGCAAGTGCAGGATACCTTGATATGGCTCCATACCAAAAACGGATATTATTCAGTGCGATCGGGATATTATATAGCTTATGGCTTGCAACAGCAGGAGAATGGAGGACTTGAAGGATTGGATATGAAGAAGGGTGAGATGGTATGGCCAAAATTATTGAAGTATAAGATGCCGAATAAAATAAAAGCATTTGGGTGGAGAATGTGTCAAAATATTTAGCCTACAAGGGAAAACCTATTTCACCGAAAGGTTGTGGAGGATAGGGGGCATGAGGCATGCAAGCAAGAGGTGGAATCAGTAATACATGTGATGTGGGAGTGTGGTGTAGCCTAGGATGTTTAGGCTAGAAGTAGGATTAGTTTGCAGAAGTGTCCCACATTAATGGGTGATATGGTGAAGTTATTTGAGTGGTTAGTGTAAAGAATTTGGAAACTCTCTCTCTAAATAGAATGGGTGATCTTTATTGATTGAATATGAGAATACAATGAATCTATACACTATAACTATCTATATATACAATCTGCGGAAGCGAGAAAAAAATAACTAACTCCATGAAGGAGGGAAAATTAGTTACAACAGTCCCAATCATCAAGCCACGTGTATAAGCTGTAACTGTTGCTTATGTCATGCTTCTATCCACGTGGCAAGGCTCCTTCATACATGTGAATAAAGTGTTCATGATAAGGAACTGATTCAATCACTTCTAATAGTTCTGGACTGATCCAATTTCTCTAAGTTTCGGTTCCTTGAGTGCTGCCCTGTTCTCCATCTCTGTTCTTATATCTGCTAATGACTTGAGTGCATTCCTCCTTGCTTTTAACACTCCCCCTTAAGAGCAAAGCTCTTGCTACTTGATTCAAAGATGGATACTCAAGATATTGAATGATTTGTACAAAAATATTGATAACTCCCAACCTTTTTTGCAACCTTAGAAAATTATCCACACCTAGAGCTTTAGTAAAGATATTTGCCAATTGATTCCTTGAATTAACATGGAAAGTCTTAATTGTACCATCTAAAAGCCTATTCCTCACAATGTGGCAATCTGCCTCGATGTGCTTAGACCTTTCATGAAAGACTAGGTTTGCAACAATATGCAAGGCAGCCTGGTTGTCACAGTACATCTA
The DNA here is from genome assembly GCA_035136125.1 of Quercus rubra. Classification (NCBI taxonomy): domain Eukaryota; kingdom Viridiplantae; phylum Streptophyta; class Magnoliopsida; order Fagales; family Fagaceae; genus Quercus; species Quercus rubra. The sequence continues at coordinate 47,683,422 of CM068734.1, forward strand.
GGCAGGTCTGTCATGTGAGACATGAAAGTCCTTCAACAGGTACAACAACCAGAGAACTTCACAAGTAGTTAAAGCCATTGACCTATACTCTGCCTTTGCTGAAGACCTTGACACCATAGCCTGTTTTTTAGACTTCCAAGAAATCAATGCATTGCCAAGAAAAACACAATATCCAATTAATGACTTTCTGGTATCAGGGTAGCCTGCCCAATTAACATCACAGTAAGTTTTAAGCTGCAAATCTGATTCCGTAGGAAAGAAAACTCCTTGCCCTAGTGTGCCTTTGAGGTATTGCAAAATCCTTGTTGATGCCTTCATATAAGGGATAGGCTATGATAAAAACTGGCTAAGTTTGTAAACAGAATAGGTAATATTAGGCCTACTATGTGTAAGATACATTAGCTTCCCTATCAACCTTCTGAATTGACTTAGCTCCTTAAGTAGCTCACCATCACCCTTGGACAGTTTTAACTGTTGTTCCATAGGTGTTTTGGCAGGTTTACAACCAACCATTCCAGCATCCTTAAGTACTTCAGGAACATATTTTCTCTGATTTAGACAAATACCCTTATCACTCCTTGCAATTTTTAAGCCCAAGAAGTATTTGAGAGAACCTAGGTCCTTAATTCCAAACTTCTGGTCTATAATTGATTTAACTGAGGCAATACAACCTGGATCATTACTTGTAAGAACCATATCATCCACATATACCAATAATGCTATGAACAAATCACCATTGGAATGAACAAACAAGGAATGGTCTGCCTCGGATTGAAAGAAACCAAGCTATAGGATGGTGGCAAACAACTTTGCATTCCACTGTCTTGATGCCTACTTCAATCCATAAAGAGATTTCACAAGTTTACAAACCAAAGGAGCAAAAGAATGTGGTGAAGAACACTCCCCCTTACTATGAAAACCAGGGGGCAAACTCATATAGACTTCTTCATCTAGGTCTCCATGCAAAAAAGCATTGTTGATGTCTAGTTGATGAAGAGGCCAACCTTTGGCTGAAGCAAGTGCAAGAAGAACCCTGACAGATACAGTCTTTGCAACTGGAGAAAAGGTTTCCAGAAAATCTAAACCTTCTCTTTGGGTATAACCTTTGGCCACAAGCCTAGCCTTATACCTCTCAACACTACCATCTAAGTTGAACTTCACCCTGTACACCAATTTACAGCCAATGGGGGTCTTTCCAACAGGTAGAGGAGTAAGAATTCAAGTCCCAGTCTTCTCCAAAGCCTGGATTTCCTTATCCATTGCCTCTCTCCAAATAGGAATTTCAACTACTTAGGAGAAAGAAGCAGGTTCTGGATGACATGCACTAACAGTCATGAGGTAAGATTGATAGGAAGGATTAAGATATGAATAGCTGAGAAAATCAGCCATATTATAAAGGCAACCAGGATCAGTAACTGTTGCAACTAAGGGCAAACTGGATCAGCAACTGTTGCAGTTGAATTGCAAGCATACTTTTGCAGGTAGGCATGTGTCTTATGGACCCTGGTGGATTTTCTTATGTGTGGAGGTGCAGGAACAAGTATAGGAACAGTAGGTAAAACAGAAGTAATTTCTAAAGAATGAGAATCATACAAAGAAGTGTCATGGGGAATGGATGTAGAGTTGCCATTATCATTGACAGATGGAGGCAATGCAATTGGAATATTTGAAGTATGAGATGGAATAGGCATTACATCTAAAGTATGAGATGGAATATGAACTTCTGAAATACTAACAGGAATAACAAATGAATCTAAATTTCTGTCTGTGGGAGAATGAGAACCAACATTAGAAGTAACAAAAGGATCATTGAAATATGTAATACCTTGAACATAAGGAAAATGATTTTCATGAAAAACAACATCTCTAGATGTAAACATAGTTTTGGTAGACAAATCCAAAACTCTATAGCCTTTAACCCCAAAAGGATAGCCCCAAAAAATGCATTTTTTGGCCCTTGGATCAAACTTGGTCCTATTATGAGAAAGAGTGGAAGCATAACAAAGACATCCAAAGGTCCTTAAATGAGAATAAGTGCGGAAATGACCAAATAAAACTTCATAAGGAGTTTTTTGATTTAAAACAGAAGAAGGAAGTTTGTTTATCAAGTAAAAACAGCAGTTAAAATGCAGTAACCCCAAAGATGTAAAGGTAAATTGGATTGGAATTTAAGAGCTCTTGCAACATTTCAGATGTGTTGATGTTTTCTCTCCACAACAACATTTTGTTATGGAGTTTCAACACAACTTAATTGATGTAAGATGCCTCTTTTAGTAAAGAAATCGTTAAGAAAGAACTCAGTACCATTGTCTGATCTAATGCATTTCACTTTCCTTGCAAATTGTGTTTCAACCATTATACAAAATTGGTCTAGATAAGATGAAGTTTGGGATTTATGCTTCAACAAATACACCCATGTACATCTTGAACAATCATCTACAATGGTTAGAAAAAATCTACAACCATGAATGGCGGGAACAGAGAAAGGTCCCCATATATCACAATGAAGTAAATCAAAACATTCATTGAAAATAGTTGTACTGATATTGAAGGGTAATCTCTTCTGTTTAGCAAGTGGATAAATGTCATAATGAAAATTTGCATTAGAATTGATACAATGTACATTGTCCTTATTCAACAAAGCCAATTTGGCATTTGATATGTGTCCTAATCTAGCATGCCATATGTGTGGCAGAACCTTATTAGTAGAAATAGACAAAGAAACACAATTTGAAGTTGATGCTGATTCTCCCTTTAACAGCAAATAAAGACCATTGATCTCTTTACCCAGACCAATCATGCTCCAATGATCGAGGTCTTGAATAAAGCATAGGTTGCCAAAAAATATGAGACAACAAAGAATGGATTTTGCCAATTGACTAAAAAAAATCATATTAAAGTTGAAGGAAGGAACACAAAGCACATTAGAAAGAACAAGATTTTCTAAGACTTTAACTGTTCCTATGTGAGTCACTAAGGCAGATTCACCATTTGGAAGATTCACAAATGTGTTTAGAGTGGCATGATAGAAGTAAATATAGCAATAGAGTGAACCATGTGGTCTGTAGCTATTGTGTCTATGACCCAATCAAAATTCCTAAAGGCATCTCTATTGACATTTTTAGCAGAAAATATAGAATGTGACAGATTAGGACTAAAAGGGAAATTAGAGGAGGTACCTGACATAAGGTCAGAACAAAGATTGGCTGAGGAATTGACTTGTGATTGTGAAGAGAACACATCAAAAGTACCACCAAAATGTCCTTCCACACCAGCCATACTGGAAGAAGCTCTCACATTAGCTGCATGGTGTGATCCATCAACTCCAGAAGCAGATCCTGAACCAGAACTGAGAAAAACCAATAATTGTTCACATTGTGCCTTAGAAATAGGACACAAATTGCTTTCTAATGTAAAATTCTTAGCTCCATTGCTCAAATGTGAAGAGACCTGATTTGCACTAGCATTATTCTTCCCTTTTGGCTTATATCCTGGAGGGTAACCATGAAGTTTATAACACTTCTCAATGGTATGCCCAGACATGTTACAGTGTGTGCAAAATGGCCTTTCTTTCTTCCCATTACCTTTGTTCCAAGAAGAACCTCCTGAATTGTTCTTTGAATTAGCATACATTGCTACTACATCTTCTTGTGATAAGCTTGATCCTTCATGACCAAGGTTCTTATGTGATTCTTCTTGAAGAACCAAAGAGTAAACCTTGCTCATTGAAGGAAATGGATCATATGTGAGAATCTAACTACGAAGAGTCTCATAGTTCTCATTAAGCCCCATTAAAAACCTCATCACATAGGCCTTGTTGTGTGAAGTACTTAGCAGCTTCTTAGCACCATAAGAACACTCTGGAAGTGGCTCAAAGTTGAGCAATTGATCCCAAAGTCTCTTTAATTTGGTGTAATATTCTAAAACTGACATCTGATTTTAGCAGAGATGTGAAATCTGCTTCTGTAAATTGTAGATCTTAGGACCATTCCCTTATGAAAACTGGTTCTACAACTTAATCCACATCTCCCTCATAGTCTCATAGTACATAATACTGCTTGATAAATCCATATGCATCGAATTGATCATCCAAGATAATACCATGGTATTGCAACTCTCCCAATCTTCATATAGAGGTGAATCCATATTTGGTTTGGTGATCTTGCCATTGACAAAACCAATTTTCTTCTTGGCTGTAAGAGCAAGAATCATCGCCCTAGACCATGATTGGTAATTCCTCATTCCAAGCAATGGTTGCGTAACCAAGATATTGCCTGAATTTTCACTTGAGCTAAGAAAATAGGGATTAGGAGGAGTAGAATTAGGTTTGGGAAGAGTAGAATTAGGAGGATCATTATTGGAATTCAAGGCAGATTGTGATGGTTGAGGATCAAAAGGATTGTTGGATTCAGAGGATGCCATTGTTGTGCTTCACTAGTGCTCTGATACCATGTAAAGAATTTAGGAACTCTCTCTCTCTAAATAGGATGAGTGATCTATATTGATTGAATATGAGAATACAATGAATCTATACACTATAACTATCTATATATACAATCTATGAAAGCAAGAAAAAAATAACTAACTCCGTGAAGGAGGGAAAATTAGTTACAACAATCCCAATCATCAAGCCATGTGTACAAGCAGTAACTGCTGCTTATGTCATGCTTCTATCCACATGGCAAGGCTCCTTCATACGTGTGAATAAAGTGTTCATGATATGGAACTGATTCAGTCACTTCTAATAGTTCTAGACTAATCCAATTTCTCTGAGTTTCAGTTCCTTGAGTGCTGCCCTGTTCTCCATCTCTATTCTTATATCTACTAATGACTTGAGTGCATTCCTCCTTGCTTTTAACAAGTGGTTAGTGGATCGGTTAGCTTAGGAAGATATGGAGCTATTTTTAGTTCAGTGCTGGGTTTTGTGGAATCAAAGAAATGCTATTTTGCATGGAGGAACAATTCAGGATCCATCTATGTTGGTTCAAAGAGCTGAAACAATGCTGCATGATTACCATGATGCTCCGTCTCATCTATCTGTCTCACCTACGGGGTTGAACTATAAAATAAATTTCGATGCAGCAATATTCCCAAGGCAGAAGGCTTTGGGGTTTGGGGTTGTGATTCACAATGAAAGGGGATAGACTATGGCTGCTGTCTCAACAAGAGGTCCATCAATTCAGAACAGCGAGGAGGCGGAAGCTTTGGCTTGCAGGAAGGCAGTGGAAGTTGCTATGGATTTGGGATTCAAGGATGCCACATTTAAGGGAGATAACATTTCTATTACGAACTCAATTTCCTCAGCAGGTATTAATAGAGCTAGGCTTGGGTTTGTGTATGATGATATCAGATGTATGGGGAGGGGCTTTAGAACTTTTTATGTTAACCATGTGAGAAGGACAGCCAATACTGTTGCACACTCACTTGCTAAGTATGCTGGGTTGATAGAGGGTGAAATGGTCTGGTTGGAGGAAGACCCACCTCCGACCAGAGATGCTTTGTACTCTGATTCTTGTCATATTTCTTTTTAATGAATGAATTGGTTCCAGTTTCAAAATTTAAAAAAAAAAAAATTTTAAAAAATCCTAGATCTGTTTCTTTATGTAAAATAAAACTAGCTCTAAATTAATTGTTCAAATCTCTATTCTTTTCCTAAACCAAATATCATATCTGAATTTATTTTTCAAATCTCTATTCTTTTTTTAAACAAAATATCAGATCTAAATTTATTTTTTTCAAATATTTATTCTTTTTCTAAACCAAAAATCAAATCTGAATTTATTTTCAAACTCCATTCTTTTTTTTCAAATCTCTATTCTTTTTCTAAACCAAAAATCAGATCTGAATTTATTTTTCAAACTCCATTCTTTTCAAAAAACAAAAATCAGATTTGAATTTATATTTCAAACTCCATTCTTTTCTTAAAACTAAATCAAATCTAAATTTATTTTTAAAACTTCTATTGTTTTCTAAAACACAAAAATCAGATTTGAAAGTTTATGATAAAAATTCGTTCTTTCTTATTTTAAAAAATCATATTTGCAATTTCTTTTGAAAACCCATATGTTCTTAATTGAACAATCAGATTTAAATTTTCCTCTTGGAGGTTCATTATGTTCTTTAATTAAGAAATCAGATTTGGCAACTCTTTTTAAAAATCCATTCCTTGTTATCTTTTTAAAAAAAAAAAAATCAGAACTGAATTTTTTTTATCAAAAAAAATTCATTTTGCTTGTTAATAGATTTGAAACTTCTCTTAAAAAATCATTTTCCTATAAATAAAATTCAAATATGATTTCTCCTTTCATAAATGTAATAGATCTAGTATTTTGCACATTAACCAACCATAGATGTAAGAATATTTTTTTAGAAATAATTACAATATGCTGCTAACCGCGCAGCTCGAACCTTTTCCCACCTAGACCCCCAAGCACTTTGTGTATGGGGAGGTGCCAATTTGTATCTAGGAATATTGATACAACAATTTGCACGTCATTTTTTTAATGGGTATTTAAAAGGTCATTTAAAAGTTTAGAAGATCAGACTCTATCTAGGTAGAATGGGTACCTAACAACTTCCCAAATAAATCTCCTAAGCTATATATCCACTTTTTTAATTATTATTTTTTTATATAGAAAGTGTGTGAATCTATGTTATATATATATATATATATATATAATTTTTTTATATAATGTTGGTGAATCTAATCTATATATATATATATATATATATATATATATATAATAGGTTAGACTGAGAAAAACTCAAATTAGAATTCCAAATTAAAGTTTCAATTTTGTGTCATGTGTCCTAAATTATTTATTCTTTAAGAGTTTTATTTCTTAATTTTAGAATCAAATGTGGGACCATATCATAAATATTTATCCAAGTGAGTTATTAAGTACAAAAACCAAAGAGACTAGAATAAATGAATCGTTAAAAAATTTTTAAAAAAATTTAAAAAAAAGTGTTTTACAATAATTTTTTTTAAAAAAAGGAAAATTTACATTTTATACTTAAATATCCTTACAAATTGTTTTAAAGAGTTAACAAAATATAAAAATGACGATTAATAGTATTTAAATTATATATATAAGAATTATATTATGCATCTTATTGTATATTTTTAATTGTATCCAATTTTTACTTGAGTATTTATAAAACTATTCATTATAATATATTATTTAAATAAATAATATGAATTATTAAAAAAAAAAAGTTCTGTAACTAATAAGTTTTATATGACTTATAAATTTTTTTTTTTTTTAAAAAAAGAAGTTGTGTAACTAAAATGTTTTGAGTATATCAAGATAATTCAAACTAGTTTGAGCTAAACTTTTTCTGATTTTCCCAAAAATGGGGAAAAAAATGGTCTGATATATATGGCCCATTCCAAACCCATTAATAATTTCAATTTCAGATTCAGTAATATTAATAACTCACCATCACCACCACCAATAACCACCACCACCACCACCTCCACCTCCATTTCATTTCTCACATCTTCAATCCCTCTTCCCCCAAAAAGGAAACCCTAATTTCCAATCGTTGAGCAAAAATGGTGTTGGCTCAGTTAGGAGGGAAAATATCACGTGCTCTTCAGCAGATGAGCAATGCGACCATCATCGACGAGAAGGTCTTGAATGAATGCTTAAATAATATAATTTTAAGCATAATTTAGTGATTTACTATTAAACAATTAATATAGATTTGTGAAGGGATATAGAATTTAGTTTTGGACCTTCTGGTTTACTATATATAGGAAAGGATTAAATTACTCAAGTAACTTGTGAAACGAACTTGTGAACAAACTTAACTTGTTTATAACTCCAGTTTATAACTACAAAGGTTAGACTTTTTTGTAGTTGTACTTTGGTTATATAATGTATTATAAACTCAGTTTAAAACACTATTATTACTATTTTCGTGTGTGTTCTAATAAGTATTATTGTTTACTCAAAAAAAAAAAAAAAAAATGTTTATCCTACATTGGTTGTATGTGTCTAGTGTCTGCTATTTATAACCTTAGTCTATAACTTCAAAGGTTAGACCTTTTGTAGTTGTACTCTGATTATATAATATATTATAAACCTAGTTTAAAACACTATTATTACTGTTTTCGTATATGTTCTAATAAGTATTACTGTTTATTCAAAAAAAAAATTGTTTGATAAAATGAACTAAAATTAAAAGAATAATCCTATCCACTCTTTTACCACCCCAATTGCCTATTTGGGTTTGGAGCATATACCTCTTCTTGAAGAATTTAATTTAAGTAGTATTAAACAACCCAACAAACAATCACCAGCCGTACATCATCCACCACCAGATAATTTCTAAGAAACACAAAAATCTTCTTACTACTTATAACACTATTTATAAGCATTATTTAAAACTATCCATTATAATATATTATTTAAATAAATAACATAATTTATTTTAAAAAAGTTCTGTAACTAAAATGTTTTACATGTTTTATAAAAAAAAAAAGTTGTGTAACTAAAATGTTTTGAGTATATCAAGATAATTTAAACTATGGATTTTAGCTAACTTAACTAGTAAAGCCTTTAATGGTTGAATAAAAGACTGGAGTTCAATCCCTGCTTACACCAAAACCCAATTGGTGTCTTAGTATATAAATAAAAATCTATCATTAGGAACGGACGACATAGATTAAAACTCTCTAAAAAAAAATAAAAACAAAACAAAATCAAACAAATTTGGGGCTAGACTTTGGTTTTCCTAAAAAAAAAAAAAAAAAAAAAAAAGGCCTCAAATATATGGGCGAGGCTATAGAAATCCGGCCCATTCCAAACCCATTAATAAATTTTTTTTTTTTTTTTTTTTTTTAGAGAAACCCATTAATAATTTTAGTTTCAGTATTATACTATATTTAACTATAATATTAATAACTCACCGTCACCACCACCCGTAACCGAATCAAAATCATCTGTCTCACACTCTTTGTTCCACCCCCATACTCCACAAATCAAAGCTATTTCATTCAATTTACCTGAAATAAATTAGAAAGAAAAAACCCAGCACATATTCTTCCCAAAGTACCCAAACCCTCCCACCGCCAACCTTTGCCCAACTCCCAACGTCATTGACATGAGTTCACCGGCGCTGTCAACTCTAGTCACAGGCACGAGTTCCAAACAGATCTGAATTCAATTTGAATGCCCAAAACCACTACCATCATTGTTGACTTTGCCTTGTCCTTTATTCACTCCCAGACTACCGCCCCTACCTCCTCTTACTTCTCGTCTTCTTGTACGCCCCCAAGGAGCACAACCTGAACTCAACACTTCTAAGATTTTGATTAGGTAAATAAAACATGCTGGTGGTGTTGGTGATCCCAGGCCCTTATTCTTAATTTTGATTTGAATGCTTGAAATTTCTAGCTATGTTTATTCTTCTTAAGAAATATATTAGTTGGAAACCGTCTTAATCATGATTCAAAATTTTGAAATTTTTGGAGTTGAACCATCAGGGAAGAATATAATCGTCAGTATAAGAATAAGGGACCAAGACAAAGTCAACAATGACGGTGGTGGTGGGTATTCAAATTGATTGCAATTTTTCCTAGATTTGGTGGCGGTATGGTGGCTATGACTGAAGTTGACGAACTTATGTTAGTAGCGTTGGGCGAAGGTTGGTGGTGGGAGGGTTGGGGATGAATATGTGCTGGGTTTTTTCTTTCTTATTTATTTTAGGTAAGTCAAATAAAATAGTTTCAAATTAGGAATTAAGAGACATGTGGCTCATTTTGATTTGTGGAGCAGGGGTGGAATAGAGATCGTGAGACAGATGATTTGGACTCCCCGTAACCACCACCACCACCACCACCATCACCATTTCATTTGGCCCATTCCAAACCCAAATATTTGGTGAATACAAAAAGTCTAGTAGTCTGAGGTGGTACATGATGTTTGCATTGAATGTGTCTTCCCCCTCATATGGGGTAGACTGTTGTTTCCATATTGTATGTCTTCCCCCTCACATGGGGTAAACCCCACAAAAGGTCCATCCCATGTGAGGGGGAAGACACATGTAATGGAAACGTAATGTATTTCCCTTGGTAGTCTAGGCTTTGAGGTTTGACAAAGTTATCACATATTTAACCAAAATAAAAAATAAAAATTAGAACAGGGAAGAAGGTGTATTCGTAATTTCGTAATACATGAAAATGAGTCCAGATGGTTTTCTTCTTTTACAAGTTACATTGCCTTGGTTTTGACCATGTATGTATTCTACAGGCTTAATCTCTAGGGAACCAATAGTGGCAGAAAAGTAAAGAAAATATATTATGAATATGTGATATTTTGGTGTAAGATAATAGTTGAATTTTATTGGATATTTTTAGAAGTTTCTCTTCCAGCTAAGTACGGTTATAAGTTTTTCTTTAATCATTTGATTGTTGAATAAATGGTACCTAAAAAATTGTTTCAGTGATATTTAAGAATTTAGAAGAAGTGTTAGGGAGAAGTTCTTTTGTGGTGTTCTAATTGAGGTAAATAACCTTATCCTAATTGGTTATATTTTTGCTTATAGTATTGCATTTACAATTGTTACATTTTAATTTCAATTGTATTATTACACAGATTTAAAGTAAAGAATAAAGAATTATCATAAATATATTTGATTACTGAATATATAATATTATATATGTATTTGAATGAAATATATGTATTTGAACAGTGATTTATATATATATATATATATATTTTTTTTTGAACAATCTAACTATGCCCTGATTTTGATATCCAACCAATGGGGGTTATTCATTAGTAATGAAACTAGTTTTATCTAAGGCGTCACAAGCCTATCATGTTTCTAGACCTAGCTAATAGGGGATATACATTAGCACATAACTAATTTTATCTGATCTGATACCTATTCGTGGGGATATAGCATGACCCTAGTTATATAAGATTGTTAAGAATGTGAATATGTTTGAAAGCCATAGTATATTATGACTTTTGACATATGTGAAATATTTGATCTTATAAACAATGTATTATTTTGTCAAACTACATGATTGCTTCAGCTAATTTAGTATTTGGTTACTTATTGAATTGTCAACTCATCCCCCTCTCTTTTTCCCTTTTCAGATTTTGATCTCAAGAGTAACTTATGTATCAACTTCCACTGGGATGTGCATATAAGTGAAATTTAAGAATCATTGGAATAAGATTTGGACTTATATGTTTGGAAATTATCTTTTGTTTAGACTCTTAGTCTTAAGAGATTTAGGTTCCGTTTGATACACCCACTCAAACATATGTTTTCAGTTTTTAAACAATATTACACTTATTTTTATACATTTTTTCATCAATACGTATTTTCATATATGTTTTTAAACACCTGTTTTTAATTTTTAAGTGCATATACCAAACAACTTGAGACTTTTCGTGGGAAATTTTCCCCCTCATAATTTCTTTTGTCCAGGCTATTGGGTACAATTTTGTGATTGACCCAAAAGGCAGTCAATTCTGTGTCTTCCTTCGTGTGGTGGAATTATGAACAAGATAACGTAAGGACCGAACTCGTTCGCGGAAAAGTACTAGAAAATCCCAAGATGAGAACTAGGGCCCAATCTTCTATTAGTATACCAGTTTTTCTAGCATGGGTCCCTGCAGTGAAATTCCTTTCATAATTTCTTACAAACTTTTTCGAACTGCACTGCCATTCACTTGGGACATCACAAAGATAATAGCGGAAAAAAAAGCTCTTATACCTTTATAAAACTTTTTTTTTTTTTTTTGAGAAAGTTATTATAGAACTTGAAACACGTGAAGGGAAAATTCGTCAGATGAAAACTGCACCAAATATTCAACAACAATTAGTAAGAGCTTGTTTGTTAATATTATTCTAGTAATATTTTTTGTCTTTTTTAAAAATATGTGTGGGTAAAAAAGTGTATAAAAATACGTATAATATTATTTAAATACTGAAAACTGTTGTTTAAACAATGGTAACAAATAGACCCTTAGTTTTTTTTTTTGTTTTTGGTGGTGATGTTGGAAGATTATTTTTATAGTTGGACTTTTATACTTAACTAGTAAGTTACCCGTGCACGGGTAATGTTGTAATATTTTATGTAAGATGAATTTGGAGAATGTTATATACATATTATAACATTATAATAAAATTGTTATAAAACTTTATTAGTAATGAGTTCATCATAAAAGAAACAATTATAAATTGCACACACATTTCCATTATAATTATTCAATTGAAGGAATAAGGGAGAAAAAAAGTAAAAATACTTTGGAGGAATATTATAGAATAAAAGTTGATATAGAATGTGTCATTCTCTTTTCCCTTAATTCTGAAAAAAAAATACACATCTCAAATACACACAATCAATTACATCATTTACAAAAATCACAAATATACAACGTCCAACCTTAACATCAAAAAGTCAATATTATTATTATTTTTTCTCTTTGTATAGAATGCAGCACTTGGCAGAAACCCATACTTTCCTACATAAAATCTCTACTTTTATATATACTAGCTTGTAACTACATGCATATGCATGGATGCATGGATATATACTTGAAAGATATATATTAAGATGCATATTATAATTTTTACATATATAATTTGAATATTATTGATAGTCATTCTTATTTTAATTTATTTTTTAACTCTTTAAAAAGTCTTGTAAAGATATTAGGTAGAAAATGTAAATTGCCCTTTTTTTTTTAATTTTTAATTTTTTTATGTTCATTAATTCTAGACTCTTTGGTTTTACGTAATAACCCATTTGGATGGATATTTATGATGTCATCCCACATTTGGCTCTAAAATTAAGAAATAAAATTCTTTTTGAAAATAAATAATTTAAGACATATGACGCAAAATTGAATTTTAATGGTAAAATCTAATTGAATTTTCTCTAAGTTTTACCTATTAACATATATATATATATATATATATATATATATATTTTTTTTTTTTAATTAATTGGATTTGATTTAATATAGCAATTATCGAGGTTTATTAATGCTCTTTGAAGGCCTTGCATACTTGTAATTAAGGTGAAAACTTTTTTTTTTTTTTTTGATACATGTGAAAACCTTTTTAAGTGTGTGACTATTGTTGTACCCTCTTGATTGGATTTGGGGCGTGACAAAGTCAAATGGTCAATATGAAATGATCCAAGTCAATTGTTTCCGGCTTCCAGGATTTTTAGTCTAGGCTTATCACCTGCTTCTTGCAAGAGAGCTTCTTCTGCCATATTTGCACCTAAATATGAACTGATCCCTTCCTCTACCACAAGATCTCCCCAAAAAATCAAAGACTGTTAGTTATGGCAAACAAAATACGAAAGGTTATCCTCGGTCTTTTATGTTTGCTATTCTACTTAGGGCCATCCAGTCCCCTGCAGCATGATACATTAGTGCAAGGACAGGAACTCGAATTTATGGCAGAATTATATTCAGCTTATGGAAGATTTAAACTCGGATTCACCAACGTCGGAGGTTCTCCCTTCCACATAGGAATATGGTACAACGACAACCGTTCCCTTGAAGACAGGATTGTGTGGCTTGCCAATCGTGACTCTCTAGTCTTTAGTGCTAGTAGTCTCACCATTGATGATAACGGGAGTTTGAAAATTACAAACTTTGGATCTGATTCTTTTGTACTGTACTCCGGACATGAAGCTAGTGATAATGTAAGTGCTGTTCTACTTGATACCGGCAATTTTGTACTGAGTGAAATCAGTTCAGGGCGACAATTGTGGCAAAGTTTTGATTATCCTACTCATGTACTTCTGCCAGGAATGAAACTTGGAGTAGACCGAAAAACGGGGCAGAGATGGAATCTAACATCATGGAGAAGCCAGGAGGTACCCGACTCAGGAAACTTTACCTTTGGCCTCCATCCTAATCGTACAGATCAATTGGTCATCTTGTTGCACGGGGACATCTACTGGACAAGTGGGTATGTGAATGTCAACTCATCTTCATTTCGCCTGCTAACAAATTCCAACTACAGTTTTGACTACACATCGAATGAGAATGAAACATACTTCAGCTGCTCTGCTGCGGACGCAGATTACACAAAGTTATCGATAAATTACTTGGGAGTTCTTTCAGCTGATAAAGGCGCTATAGTTGATTGTACTTCTGCTTCCTCTTATTTAAATGAAGGATGTGTGGCCAAAGAGAATCTTCCATGCAGGAGCCTTAATGAGACATTTTCTCGAGTTTTCGGTTCATGGCATGACATAGATGGATTCAAGTTTAATGAAGGTGACAACCTGACCCTTATGGATTGTAAGGCCAAGTGCTTGAACAATTGTTCTTGTGTTGCCTATGCATCTACAAATGAAGAGAATCAAACTGGCTGTGAGATTTGGAGCACAGGGCCTGGAATTGCTTCGACAGATGCTAGTATGCGACGGACAATATACTTCCTTGGTAAGTCTAATTAATTCATGCTCGAGACTAATCAAATTAATGTGCATATTATTGATGTATTACATGTAGATATAACATATATACTATTAACTTAATTTTTGAAAATTGAAGGAAAAAATTGATATAATTAATATTTGAAGAACCTAGATTTTGAATCTAACGCCCCAATCCTCATGTCAACAATATTGTCCACTTTGAAGTCCATACCCCTCACAACTCTGTTTTTCTCTAGTAAAGAGCAAGAAAAAAAAATGTGTTGTTAATATTTTGGATATTCTATCCACATGTAAGGCATTCCCTTTTACCACACCCAGACCATGTGAGATTTCATGGATAGCCCTCACTTCATCACACCAATGACCCTTACTTAATTTGTGCTTGGAAGAAACAAAGCCGCAAGGGGGTATGGACTCCAAAGTGAACAATATTGTTGATATAGGTTTTAGGACTAAAGGGAAACTTTGAGAATGTATAGAATCAAAATTTTGTACAACCACAAAGAGGCTCAATCTCAAATGATTTGAAGCCTCTAGGGGTCAAAGAGAAACAATGAATTTTGTGAGTCTTATTTTGATTTCTAAAGCACAAGCAATCATGCAACTTAAATCATAGTAAATCACAAGAAAAAGAAAACTGAATAGAAACAGTATTGGTAGTATTATTGAAAATATGTTTGTCCTTGTAGTGAAAAACGTAGCAAACAGGCGGGTGAACAAGTGGTGGATATGGCTAATCATGGCAGTAGGGGCAATTATTATCTCGTTGTTGTGCTTCTTAGGCAACGCAAAATGGAAAAAATGCAGAGTGGAAGGTAATTGATGCTCCTACTATAGAATTTTAGATATATTACTAATGATCAAGTAGAAAGAAAAAAAATCAACTAATATTTTATATATGTTAATTAGGGGAGAGAAAAAAGAAACAAAAATTGCTCATACAAGAAATTGGAGGTAATGCAATACCTTCCACAGTACATGACAAAGTGAAGAAACAAAACAAAGATGGACAAGCTAGACATGAGTTGCAAATCTTCAGCTTTGAAAGCATTTCTGTAGCCACAAACAATTTCTCAACTGAAAATAAATTAGGAGAGGGTGGCTTTGGACCAGTTTATAAGGTTAATTCTTCTTCTTCTCTCTCTCTGTCTCTCTCTCTCTCTCTTATAGCCTAGCTAATCCATTTTGTTCGGTCAATAAATATACACTTGAGGTGAGCCCGATTGCTGGGAAGAATCTTGATACAAAATTAAATAATGTAACCAGAGATTGGATTAATATGATATGAGTATGACTAATACAATATACTTTTAGGGTAAATTATCTGATGGACCAGAAATAGCAATAAAAAGACTTTCAAGAAGTTCTGGGCAGGGATTAGTAGAGTTCAAGAATGAAGTGATTCTTGTTGCCAAGCTCCAACACACTAATCTTGTCAGGCTTTTAGGGTTTTGCATTCAAGAAGAAGAAAAACTACTAATCTATGAGTTCATGCCCAACAAGAGCTTAGACTTCTTCCTTTTTGGTAGGACGTGGTTAATGATTAGGAAAGTTTACTTATGTGAAGATTTTTTCTTTCTTTTATATAAAGTCAAAACAACACTTAATCATTTGCTTGCTATCAGATTCTACTAAAAAGCATTTATTAAGTTGGAGGACACGCTTCAACATAATTGAAGGCATTGCTCAAGGACTTGTTTATCTCCACAAATATTCAAGACTAAGAGTAATTCACCGGGATTTAAAAGCAAGCAATATTTTGCTTGATGAGGAGATGAATCCGAAAATATCTGATTTTGGCATGGCAAAACTATTTGGGTCGAAAGGATTAGAAGAAAACACAAACAGGATTGTTGGAACATAGTAAGTATGCATTTCATTTCAAGCAAGCATAATTTAATTATATTTTTCTGTATGTGCACATGTATATATTTGCTTGTTTATGCTAAAGTTCATTGGTCACTTTTTACTTCAGTGGTTATATGTCCCCGGAGTATGCAATGAATGGTGTTGTTTCGATAAAAACCGATGTATTCAGTTTTGGGGTTCTACTATTAGAAATCATTAGTGGCAAGAAAAACAATAGTCGCTATCACTTTGAGGATCCACTCAGCCTTATAGGATATGTAAGTTTCTCATTTAACCCTTCTTAACCAATACATGGACTTTTCAACTTAATGGTTAGCATTGTATGAACAATTGGACTTGTATCAGGCATGGCAGTTATGGAATGAAGGTAAAAGTTTGGAGCTAATAGACCCAACAATACTAGAGGAATCACGGCCTCCATTTGAAGCATTGAGATGCATTCACATTGGTCTCTTATGCGTACAGGATCAGGCAAAGGATAGACCCACCATGCCAGATGTTGTTTCTATGCTTTCAAATGAAACTCTTAAACTATCTTCTCCAAAACAACCTGCATTTTTTACCAACACAATTGCAGAAGACTTGGGGGTTTCAGAAATTAAGCCAAAAAATTGTTCCATAAATAGTGTCACAATTTCTGTGATGGAAGCCAGATAAATACTAAAATGCAATAGTTATGTATGAATGTGTGGTATGTACATGCCCATGTTTTTTGAGGACAAATGGCAAAATGTACATGCCCATGTTAATAGGGCTATTCCTTAATGTAACTAGACAAACCTGTATCCATAAATGAAACCTAGTTTCATTTATCTTTCGTCTTGTTGTAGCAATTAAAAGAATAATCGATGCTTGTGTGAGTCAACTAATTTAATATTTGTCGTAAGTGTCCTAGCTAAATTGTTATTGATAAAGCTAACCATCTGGGTGGTTCAAGGATTCACTGACCTCAATGTTTACCAAACACATATAATATAATACTTGCAGTAATGAATATGTCAACTCTCCCGCTTCTTTGGTTTCTGGTTCTGATGATGTTGTTTCTTCCTATGACAATGAGTCTTTTGCTTCATTGTGATATACCTTTGTCCATCGTGATAAGAAGGTAATTTGAGAGATGCAGTGAGGTTTTTGATGTATTTTTGGTTTTATCTAAATCATTGATGACATTCTATATTTATTTGATATATATTTTTGAGGGATGTAGTGGGGTTTTGCTTGTGAGGGTTTTCTCCATCATGATCAAATTGTTGCGATAAGGATTGTGTCATAATTGAATTTGCATGTAATTTGGATTAATTAATCAACTTGATTAATTGGTTAATTAACTCTGGACAATATATAACCCAACAGGTATCTAGTTAGCTTGCCTAAGAGTAAAGGTGAACTTGGGTTGGTAAGGTTCGAGGAAGGGAATAAAGCTGCTTTCTTGAAGCACATATGATGAATCTCTTCGCGAAAGGTGGTTATTTGTTGGTGGCACGGTTGAAGAACAATTTACTGAAGGATAGGAGTTTTTGGATAGCAAAAATTTCTCAAAAATGAACAAGCCACTGTAGGAAGTTAGTGAAACTCATAAAAAATCAGGAATTTCCTGTAGTTTACGGTTGGTTAAGAGGTCTTTGTTGTACTCTGGTTGGACTGGTGGAATCTTGTTGGTGTTTTTATACATTAAATGTCCCTAGGATGGTGTATGATGTAGCAAGAAACATTGAAATGAAACTCTCTAGAGTTTTGAAGGATTACAACTGGTGTTGACCCCTTGCTAGATAAGATTAAGATGCTCTAGCAGAAATACAATCCGAATTAACCATGTTACAGAAAAAGAACTAGGACAAACCAATTTGGCTTAAATCAATATCTGGAAATTTCTCAAAACTCGAAATGTAGTTGAATCAAGAGGGCTAGAGTAAATTAGTATAATACAATCTGGTTCTCTAAGGCAACCCCAACACACACTAGAGTTTATAATTTCATTTGCCATGCTAAACAGATTATCTACAAGAGATATGTTGATTCAGTGGGTTACAAAGCTTGTATATTTTGCATAAGGCTTATGGAGAGTAGAAAACAATTGTTTTTTTAATACGCTTTTTCTAAATAATTTTTCGGAAAAATTATGTTTATGTTTTATTCAAACCATATAACTAGAACTACACATAAACGGTATTTTCAATTACCTATTAGCCAGATATGTAAAGTTTTTTATGATTAAAAAAGAGATCTGAAGTTACGTCAAAAACTGATTGCTGGTTTGATAATAAAGAGTTATCATTAAAAGCAAATTGAAGTATCATAGAAGCGAACGCAAAAATTAAAACTCTCTATAAAATTAATTAAAAAATAAATAAATAAAGGGCCTGGAGCCAATTTTTGGGGGTTTTCCAAAGGAAAAAAAAAGGGGTCTCATATAAGGGCTGGGCTTTAGAAATCTGGCCCATTCCAAACTCATTAATAATTTCAGTTTCAGTATTATACTATAATATTAATAACTCACATCACCATCACCACCACCAACAGTAACCACCGCCACCACCACCTCCACTTCCATCTCCTTCGATCCCTCTTCCCCCCAAAAAAGGAAACCTAACCCTAACCCAAATCTCCAATCGTTGAGCAAAAATGGTGTTGGCTCAGTTAGGAGGGAGCATATCGCGTGCTCTTCAGCAGATGAGCAATGCGACCATCATCGACGAGAAGGTCTTGAACGAATGCTTGAACGAGATCACTCGTGCTCTTCTTCAATCCGATGTCCAATTCAAGCTCGTCCGCGACATGCAGAGCAATATCAAGAAGATCGTCAACCTCGACGACCTCGCCGCCGGTCACAACAAGCGCAAGATCATCCAGCAAGTACAACCTTTTTTTTTATTTTCTCACATATTTTTCTTACATTTTATCATTTCTGTTTTGTTTTGTTTTTTGGTGGTATTTGTGATTGTTATGATGGAATTCAATTGGCTGCCATGAGTTTAGAGTTTAGGGATTGCTTTGGAAAGCTTAGATAAGGTTTCGAATTCGCATGTGTTAATCGGGTTACGGGTAGGATTGATGTCAATTGATATAGAAATCAGAGAGTGCCCAATATGATGAAAGAGAGCTCTGTTGGTTCCAGTTTCTAGATTTTAATGTTTTGTGACTTGAGGTTTTTTGTACAATAATAATAAGACTTGGGCTATTGGGATTTGGTTTTCGGAATTTTGGATGAATTTTGATAAGGTTTACATCAAAGAGAGAATGCGGATAGTGGAAGCCAGTGCTGCTTGCTCTTGATGTAAAATTCTGTTAGTTGCCATGACTATGTGAGGAGTGCGAAAAACAAAAATGTTTAATACTATAATTTGTTTTGTTCTTACTTACTTTTATAATTGTATTTCTCTTTTACACCAAATAAATCTCTTGCATGGCTACTTTGTACTAATTGTTAGCAACTAAATTCCGCAACTAAGCTACTTTTTTTTTTATGTTGGGGGCTATTTTGTTAAGCCCTTTTTTTTGAAACCCCATTGACTAATGTTATGTGTCTAGAGCGTTTTCAGTGATGATATACAACATCAATCTTCGTTGTTCATACTTACCAAAACAAAACCAAAAAAAGCGAAAATAAATAAATTCTTTATTGTATATTATGTTTTGGTATCTGCTGTGCTCTTATAGAGGGGTGGCTTACAATGTAGGCTATATTTAATGAACTCTGCAAAATGCTGGATCCTGGGAAGCCTTCTTTCACTCCAAAGAAAGGGAAAACAAGTGTTGTTATGTTTGTAGGTTTACAAGGTATGTTTTTGGCCAGATCACTTTCATGTGTATTGGATCATTCAGCAGTTTTCATAGACAACCTATGAGATTGTTTTTTTGGGAAGTTGTGATCTGAACTAGCTCTCTGGGCCTTATATATGCTGTGACTGATTCATGGGTCCAAAATATGTTCTTTATTTAGAGTGTACTGTTTCCTTTTGTTTATGCACATCTTATTATCTGTTTGACAAATTCAGGGTCGGGAAAAACCACAACATGTACAAAATATGCATACTATCATCAGAAAAAGGGCTGGAGGCCTGCCCTTGTGTGTGCAGATACATTCAGAGCTGGTGCTTTTGATCAGCTGAAGCAGAATGCCACTAAAGCTAAGATTCCATTTTACGGAAGGTACTTCTTTTGTATTCTACTGCTTGTTTGTGTGTACAAGTTGTGATGTAATTGAAGCATAAGATTTTCCTTTTTTCTTGTGATTTTTTTTTCCTCACTTGCCCCCTCACCCCTCTCTCTCTCTCTCTGGAAGAAAAAGAAAAGAAAAACAAAAGAGAAAAAAAGATGAAAAGATGATGTCACAAACAACTAGATCTGTACTATGATAGCTTATAAACGTTGGTAAATATATCAAAATCTCTTTTATGCCATACACTTAGAGTTTTATTTTTTTGATAAGTTCACTAGAGATAATTTTCAGTTGCTCAGAAGTCATTTTATTCATGAATTCCAAAGAAAGAGCTTTAATATTGAATAATTAGTGAACCACTACTGGCTTTCTCCCCCTCCCCCATCCCCCAAATACCTGTTATCAAAATGTAATCTCTAGTTTTAGCAGATAAACAACAGCAGTTTGACCTAGGGATGGTCAATGGAGAAGAGAGCTTTAGTGAAATGGATATGGCTGTGCTGGGTCAGAGCTACTACTTTAATTATGAATGGAATATAACACATATACATTGAAGAACTTAGTGAATGGAATGTAATAGATGTAATTTAGTGACTGCTTGTATTATGAATGGGATTTTGTCAGTGATTACACGATGCCCTAATTGTACCTCTAGAGGTTTTTTTTACCCCTTCCCTAAAAGAAAGAGAGAGAAGAAACAGTATTTTCAGTTCCATTTTCTGAATATTTCTCTTTTGTGATCTCCCTGAAATTAAATATTCTTTTTGTTTTGTTTTTATTATTATTACTTCTGTTTATTACTGTTGTCATTATCACTCTCACTAATGCCTTTGCCAATTGCATTTTTTTAGATAATGCATTCTTCTTTATTTAAGTAATAATTAAGGTGGTTTTCAAATGATACAGCTATACAGAATCAGATCCTGTAAAAATTGCAGTGGAAGGTGTGGAAACATTCAAGAAAGAAAATTGTGATCTGATAATTGTTGACACCAGTGGGCGTCACAAACAAGAAGCTGCTCTTTTTGAAGAAATGCGTCAAGTTTCAGAAGCAACGGTAATTTTCTGGTCTTACTTTGTTCCTATTAATTTGTTGTTGATGGCCTATATTGCTAATATATTTTATTTGCATCTTCCAGAAACCAGATCTTGTTATCTTTGTTATGGACAGCAGCATTGGTCAGGCTGCATTTGACCAAGCTCAAGCTTTCAAGCAAAGTGTTTCAGTTGGAGCTGTAATTGTTACCAAAATGGATGGGCATGCAAAGGGAGGTGGTGCTCTTAGCGCGTAAGTTTTACTGAAAAAATTGTGGCCAAATTTCTTGTTTTAAGTTGGATCTAATTTAATATTAAAGCTTCAATGCATGCCTTTGCTTAAGCTGTGTAGTTGCTTTTCAAAATTGGTGAGTTTAGAACTTATTGACTAGACCCTATATTTCTTTGATGGTGGATGCACATTTTGTGGTGAAGAAAAAAGGATATTGATTATGGGTGGGAGTATCATTTTAGTTATATATAGTAAAGAACACCATTAAGCAGTATGGACTTGCATAGGTGATAGGCCATTAAGTTATTCATTGTGAAAGGTTATTGTATTGTATATATACATGCATAAATACATACATAATGATTTCATGTTTGAGTTCTCAATATGTTGGCTGCAACTTTGCAGTTTGTTATACAAAAGGATAATCATCTAGGGTTGCTTCTTTTTGTTACAAATGTGTTATTTAAGTATGCATTTATTTGCTTAATCTAGTACCTCTCACCATTTACATAATGCTTATTTTCACTCTGTAAAGTATATTACCCCATTTAATAAATGTTTGCAACAGTGAATTGTGTTAGCCAGTAGTCAGAGCATTAGGATTTTAGTTTATGGTAAGTATCCCACACACAAGCCTTCATTTCAATTCTTTAACTAATTCTAAGGTGTCTCTTCCCTTCTCTACTTTCCTGGGATTGTTAATGTACCTAATATTCCAGAATGTACCCATTGAACTACAAATTAGGCAGAAGATTATCATTTTGTTCACTATGATGTTGCTAGAGAGCTATGGTTGCTTGTTTTGGGTTTGGAATTTAGTTGGTGATTGTGAGAACAATTTTGTCATTGTTGGAATTCTGGGGATAATGTTTTTGTACACAAAGGAGATATGTGTCATGCATTTGGGGTGAGTCTATAAGTTGGGCATTTGAAAGTCGTCCAGCTTCCATGGAAAAGACAAGATGGTGCTTCTGAGATCATGCTTAGAATATGTCTATGTTGCGCTGCTGTTCCTTTTTTTTTTTCTTTTTTTTTTTTTGGGATTTTTAAGATATCTGAAGTTTGATTCTTCTCTTTTTGTGTTCTCATTTGTACTTCCCGTGCCCATGTATTTTTTTCAATAAAATAATAATACAAAGAAAAGAAAAAATGAAATACTTAAATTATATGCATTGGCATGCATATTTGATATGTTTGAATACTCAACACAAAGCTTGGGGCTTCTTATGGTGCAATTTGTAAATGGCGTAGAATAATTAACTTTAGGTTGACATAAGAACATAAAAAATACACTCGCTAATGTACTAGACATCTTTTCTAACATACAGGTTCCATAATTTATGGAATTATAAGCTACCTTCATGTTTGGTTCAATTTCCTATGAAATGGGAACTTATTGGTCATTTTGATAGAAGCAATTTTAATTTTAATTTTAATTTGTTTTTTTTCTTTGACAACTAAATTCTCTTCCACTTTATATGTGCAGTGTTGCAGCAACAAAGAGTCCTGTTATATTTATTGGAACTGGAGAGCATATGGATGAGTTTGAAGTTTTTGATGTTAAACCATTTGTCAGCCGTCTCCTAGGTGTGCAACTCTTTTACAGTTTTGACTCTTGATTTTTGTGACTTAAATTTCTTTTGTATGTTTTAAGTACTTACTTGTTGATTATATTTTAATCTAGGCATGGGTGATTGGTCTGGATTTATGGACAAAATTCATGAAGTTGTTCCTATGGATCAGCAGCCTGAGCTTCTGCAAAAGCTTTCAGAAGGGAACTTTACATTGAGGATTATGTACGAGCAATTTCAGAATATACTTAAAATGGGTCCAATTAACCAGGTTAGTACTTGACTTATACCATCTAATCAAAGCTTTATCAACAACAAGGTGCCTTTCACTTATATGAGAAATAATAGGTGACCTCTTGGTTGCTATGTTTAGGTGACTGATGGAGCAAGATCAATAATTGATTAGCAATATTCTACATTCACATTTTTTAAAAAGGAGTTTTTTGGGGGGGGGGGGGGGGAATTGGACGTTTGTCTTTGATCTTTGGGGATAGCTTTTTTAAATATAGGTTTTTTTTTTTTTGATTAGTAAGAAAAAATATATTAAAAGAACCTCAAGAAAACAAGAGGCCAACGAAAGAGAACGGGGGGGACACAAACAAAGAGAAAACACAAGAGAAAACAAAAAGCGAATAGAGCAGAAAAGAACTAAATACAATGAAGAGAACTAAGGAACATAGGGATAGAATCACTAGAGGTGAGTCCCCAAGCCCTAGACCAATCAAAAAGAGAGCCACTAAAATAAGCGAGCAATTGGTCATCGGATTTGTCCCTGTCCTCAAAAGTGCGCCAGTTTCGCTCCCTCCATATACACCACATTAAGCACAACGGAGCTAGGTTCCAAACTCTAGAGGAGTGCTTTCCAAACCAATTCCACCAACCGAAGAGCGTGTCTGCAATCGATCTTGGCAGAACCCAAGAGACTCCAAAAGATCTAAACACCAGGCTCCACAACTGAAAAGCTTTTCCACAGTGAAGAAGCAAATGGTTCACCGACTCCCCATTACAGCGACACATAATGCACCAGTCAACAAAATCGAAGCCTCTATACCTCAGATTATCCCCTGTGAGAATCTTTTCCCAAGTTGCAGTCCAAACAAAGAAAGAGACGTGCGTAGGAGCCTTAACCTTCCAAATACCTTTCCAAGGAAAGATAATAGGCAGGGGACCTCGAAGCTTATCATAGAAAGAACGGACGTTAAAGTCCCCTTTCTTTGATAATTTCCAAATCATACGGTCACCATGCTCTGAGTGAGGTAAAGAAGAACCCAGGATATGAAGGAAATCAACCACGGCCCCCGCCTCCCAATCATTTGGATTTCTAAGTAAAGGAACCTTCCAACTTCTCTCATTCCCCAACCGTTCAAGAGACGATGCTACAGAAGCCTCTCTACAAATGGCAATCCCATACACAATCGGGAAGGAAAGGTGGAGTGGTAATTCCCCACACCACTGGTCCGTCCAAAACTTCACCCTATTCCCCACCCCTACCTCAAACCGGATGTGTTGGCTAAAAACCCCCCAACCTTTACGGATGCTTCTCCATAAACCACACCCATGAACACCCCTACCAAGTTTGGAAGACCAACCCCCCCATTCTTCCCCAAATTTCAGAGCCACAACCCTCCGCCAAAGACGAGTCTCCTCTACCCCAAACCGCCACAACCATTTCCCTAGCAATGCTTTGTTAAAAGTAGTAAGCTTCCGAATACCCAAACCACCATTGCCCTTAGGAGTACACACCTTATCCCACCCCACCAAATGAACCTTCGATTCCCCCCACAAGAAGTCCCTCTGAATCTTCTCAATCTTGTTAGCCACATGAGAAGGAATGGTAAAAAGGGATAAAAAGTAAGTAGGAAGGCTAGAAAGCGTACTCTTAAGCAGCGTCAATCTACCCCCCTTAGACAAATACAACTTCTTCCATCCCGCCAATCTCCTCTGAATATTCTCCAAGATAGGATTCCAAATAGAAGGCGATTTATGGGAGGCCCCCAACGGCATTCCAAGATAGGTCATAGGCAAAGACCCAATCCGGTAGCCCAAAATATCTGCCAAGGCTTGAACATTATCAACCTCCCCTATAGGAACCAATTCACTCTTCGAGACGTTAACCTTCAAACCTGTCACAGCCTGGAAGCAAATGAGAAGCATCCGCACATGAAGGATCTGATCTACATCCGCATCACAGAATAGAATAGTGTCATCCGCAAACAGGAGATGCGAGACACATTCCCCTTCCCCCCGACTACCAACTGCTTGAAAACCCCTGAGTAAGCCAGCATCTTCAACCTTTTTCAACATCCTACTGAATACCTCCATCATAACCAGGAATAACAATGGAGAAAGCGGATCCCCTTGTCTTAGACCCCTCGTGCTCCCAAAGAAGTCAGCAGGCGTCCCATTAACCAAAATGGAGAACTGGACAGTTGAGATGCAGGTGCGAATCCATCTACACCACTTCTCCCCAAATCCCATTCTCTTCAAAAGATCTATAAGAGCCTCCCAATTCACATGATCATAAGCTTTCTCAATGTCAAGCTTACAAATAACCCCCGGAATCTTACTCTTCACCCGACTATCAACACACTCGTTAGCAACAAGGACGGAGTCAAGAATTTGTCTACCTCCCACAAAACTATTCTGAGATTCTGAAATCAACTGGTCTAGAACCTGTTTCAGCCGATTTGTCAAAACCTTCGACAATAACTTATACAAGCTCCCCACCAAACTGATAGGCCTAAAATCTCGGATATTAGAAGCATCGTTTTTCTTGGGAATAAGGGCTATGAAGGTAGCATTCAGAGATTTCTCAAACTTACTATGAAGATAAAACTCCTCAAACACTGCTAAAACATCACCTTCCACCACTCGCCAACAATGGTGGAAGAAAGCCAAAGAGAAGCCATCCGGACCTGGAGCTTTATCTCCAGCCAACTCATTAAGGGCTAGAAGAATCTCCTCCTTCTCAAACCTCCTTTCAAGCCAGTCCCTTTCCGACTCATCAATCCGGTCAAACTCCAAGCCTTCCGCGAAGGGCCTCCACTCTTCTGACTCATGGTACAAATTTTTATAAAAGTTTACTACCTGAGCAGCTATCTCACTTTCCTCCTCATAGGTCACCCCATCCACCTCCAGAAAACTCAGATGGTTAAACCTTTTACGGGAATTAGCCATCTTGTGGAAAAATTTTGTATTATTATCTCCTTCCTTAATCCATAACATCCTAGATTTCTGTCTCCAAGAGATTTCCTCCAAAGAAAGGAGGTTCTCTACCTCGGATCTCGCCTCTACTCTCTCACATGACTCTGTATCAGAGAGGCCAAACTCCTCTTCCTTGGCGTCAAGACATTTCAAAGTCTCTAATAATTGAGACTTTTTGCGACCAACATGGCCAAACTCCACACGGTTCCACTGGACGATGTCTTCCTTCAAAGCCTTCAACTTTTTGGCAAAAACAAAACTAGGCGTGCCATGGAAAGAGTGACGATTCCACCAAGACTGGACTTTATCGATAAACCCATCCGTCTTGAGCCACATATTCTCAAACCTAAACGGGCTTTTCCCCCTCGCCATTCCCCCCACCTTCACTTGAATTGGGAAATGGTCTGAAACAGGGCGAGGTAAAATCCGTTGAGTCACATCCGGAAAGTGCTCCTCCCAATCATGGGACACCAGAACTCTGTCTATCCTAGACATCGAAGGCCGAGCCGACCCTCTAGACCACGTGTAGCTCCCTCCCTCCAAAGGCAAATCAATCAAATTAAGGTCCTCGATGAACTCCGAAAAAAGTTCCATAGCCGGGGTGAGACGAGGATTACCCAATCGTTCACTAGGGAAGCGGATTATGTTGAAGTCCCCTATACAACACCAAGGGACATTCCAAAGATGATGAACACCAACCAGCTCATCCCACATTAACCCTCTCGCTGAGTTATCTGTAGGGCCATAAACCCCCGAGCACGCCCAAATGAAACCGTCCCCCACCCCTTGCCACTGAACCGACACAGAGAAAGAACCCACCAGCACCTCCTTCCTCTCTAGGACCCTCCTATCCCACATCAGAAGGATCCCACCGGCTGTCCGGTCAGCGTCTAAAGCCACCCAGTCCACAAACGGGCAGCTCCACAAATTCCCCACCATCTGTCTATCCAAGCCTGAAAACTTAGTTTCTTGAAGGCATATAACATCACACTTCCACTCCCGCAACAGATTTTTCACTATTAAACATTTCCGACTGTCATTCAATCCTCTAACATTCCAAGAGATAATTTTTAAATTCATAAAGGCTGAAAAATCCCAACTGAAAGCGCAGCTCAATAACCATCTCACTTCCTACCGTCATAATTAACCGAGGACAGCAGGTTCCTCAACTCTCTCTTCCCTTTGTCCTTAAAGAGAACAACTTTTCTGTTTGGATTATCTTTCTTATTTATTGCTTTAGCATCCATCATATCCTTCTCAATCCTTTGTAACAAATCGATGCAAAGCTTCTCGTGACGGTTCAAAGACAACCCCACCAGTTTACTGAAGCTAGGGAGTCTGTTCTTCACCCATTTAGAAATGTCCAGAACACTCTCACACCCCACTGCCTCACTACCACTATTCTCGGCTGACAGAGATAAACCAAAGGGAATAATAGACATCAAAGGGATAGGTGAGCTCTCCTCTTCACCCAAACCTGGGTTTGAAAGCGTAAAATCTTCCTCCAAACAATTACTCACCCCAGGGGCAACACACAGAGCCATCAAGGGGGGCTCCACTAATCTGGGTTGCACAGGTACAAAGTCAAAGAGACCACCTTCATACCTTTCCTTAGCCCCCAAAGGCATTATCCCAGTACTAGAAGTGCCCAGTTTGAAGTCATTAAAGGCACCCTCACCCTTTGGCCTAGAACACACCCTTTCCAACTCACCAGAACTAGTTTCAGTGGAGAACAGCTCTTCCAAATCAACCTGAGATGCCGAGAGCTCGTCGGAGCTGATTTCGACGTCGGAAAGGCCACCGGCGCTGCCCGCGACCTCGCCGGAGTTGAGATCGGCGGCGGAGGAGCCTACCGCCTCATCCGATGTCGCCGCAAGCTCGCCTGAGGAAGCGCCGGCGCCGAGAAGCCCATCGGCGTCGCCCGTTGTCGCCGTGGGATCGTCGGAGCTGTCGCCGGCGAGGTCAGGAGCATCGGCCTCCACCAAGGCCACTGCGCACCGGGCCGATGCTCCAGACTTAACAGCCTAGGTCTGGGCTGAACCTTCCATGCCATGCGAAGGGCCCTCACCCATTTCTGGAGAGCAAGGGCCTGACGACACTGGATCCAGGGGGCTCAAAAATGGTTCTGTCCACACTGGGCTTGTCCCAAAGCCCAGCCCAATCTTAGAAGCCTTTCCTTTTGGAACCCATTTAAGTGATTTAGAAGTATCAGAATCACCTCCCCATGCAACCTCCCGTGAATCACTACTCTTGGAAACTCCACTTTTCCTGCTCTCCCAGAATACCCGCCTCCTTCCAGTCACATCTATCTCCACGACAAGACCTCTCCCTGACCTGCCATCTCTCCCAGCCTCACACTCCTTCTCCTTTCCAGCCTTTTTTGAATTCAAACCAAGCCTTGGGAGGCTCATCCTAGTATCTACCAGGGAAAGCTCACCAGCTACAGCCACCTCAGCAAGATTTTTCCCCCTCCAAGTCCCTCCCACAGCCATCGTACTGCCAAGTTTCTCCACCTGAAAATCTCCTCCAACTGCATCTGAGCTTCTCGGATTCACCCTAGACTTCTCCTCTCCTTGCTGAGGTTTCTTCCCCTTGACTGTAACACTTAGTTGTTTTGACTCCCTTCTAAGATGAGAGCCTTGAACAACTTCAGCATAAGACCCAAGGTGATGAAACTCCAGGTTAACCCTTTGCTGAGGAATGAACTTGGGAAGTTCAAATCCTCCCACTGCATAAAGAGAAGGATTCAACACCTTTCTAAGTTCCAGGCCAAATGTCCTCCAGCCATTCCTCTCTTTACCAACGGGTATAAAAACTGATCTCCTAGACCCACCAACCTTAAGCTCAGTCAGCAGCAAGAACTGACCAAAAGAGTTTGAGCTCCTTTGGAGAGTAAATGCTGTGTCACCTTCTCTAAAAGTAAAGAATTGTTTGGGGTTCACCCCAACAACTAAGTGTTCTAAGTTAGCCATCAGCCACTGAGCTGCAAGTTTGCCCATGAAAACTGATCTCATGAAGAATTTACCCCTCTCAAAAATCTGCAGCCTGTAATAACGACCCCCTTCCTCTAGAATTAACTGAAAAAATTTGGACTCAATGTAGAAACTACGAACCCCCCCCATGCCAGAGAACTTTCTACAATTAAGTCACTGACTTGATACTTTAAATATAGGTAATAAGAAACTTTATTAAAAAGATAGAGAAAAATACAATCTGTTCCCAGAGTACACAGGCAGTGTACTAAGGAAACCAAGCAAACTAGCAACAAAGAGAGCAAAAATAATTGTTTCTCCCCCTCAAAAGTTCGATGATTCTGATATCTCCAAATAGTCCACATAACACATAAAGGATCAACCCCCCAAATAACTGCTATCTAATGCCAACCAAATCCCCCATTTCCAACACACCAGCAGCTCCATCACATGCTTGGGCATCATCCAAGAAACCCCAAATAAGCTAAACACAAAAGTCCATTAACTATATATGCATACGAGCAATAAATGAGCAGATTTTCCACCGATTCCCAACTATTCTTGCGTATACAACTGTTATTAACCACACAAATATTCCTCTTCCTCATATTATCCAACAATTGAAAAAAGAAACTCTAGTGGGAGTGGGAGCTTTCACCTTCCAAATACTTATCCAAGGAAAGGTAAGAGTGCCCTTTTTGTGAGTTTTTTTTTTTTTTGATAGGTAAGAAAAATTATATTAAGAGAAGACTACTTCATTAGAAAAATGAAGTAGCACAAACAACAGAGACTACTTCATTATACCCCTTTGAAAATATGCATTTGTCCTATTCAGTTTGAGACATTGTTTTACTTGTCTTTTTGCAATTGCAGCTTGGTTTTTATTATTTAAAAAAAAAAAAAATGTATTGTGTATTGTTATTTAATTAGTGAATTATTAGCAACTTTTTTAAAACATTGATTGACATTGTCACTCGGCTTAATGATCTACCAACTGTACCCAGAACCCTGTTCAATGGAAAAAAAAGTGTAAACATTATAGTTGAATACATATGTAGGTCAAATTCTGAATACTAACGATAAAAAATCAAAAATCAAATATCCCATACACTTGGACAAAAGTTAACCTTATCAATTTAAACCTCCCAATTGAACTTCTTTATTATTATTATTTTTTGACTAGGTAATCCGAGTGTCCAAGCACCACGGAGGTGTCACTGGGATATTCCTTGATGCCCAATCAAACCTTAAAAGTTGAGGATTTAAATTGATACAATTTTAGAAGTTAATGATTCAGTTTGAAACTAATGAAACTGTAATGTTTAATTTGTACCAATGTTAAACCTTAGGATTAGTTTGAAACTTTGAAACTATAGGGTAATTTGAAATGACCCCTTAAAATATACGGTTTAAAATGAAATTTATCCAAAATTCTCTTTTCAAGTGGGGTTGGGGACTGTTAAGTTTCAGCTGTCATTTTGGAGTTTTTGACTGACTATGCTTCAAAATCTAAACTTTGGATCTTAGCTGGAGAGGCTGCTACTTCATGCCGATGACTGACTTGATCCGTGTAGGTTTTCTCAATGCTTCCTGGATTTAGTGCTGAGTTAATGCCAAAAGGCCGTGAAAAGGAAAGTTCAGCAAAGATCAAGCGGTACATGACCATGATGGACTCAATGACAAATGAAGGTGAGTCAAGGCCCTTTTTTTGTGGTTTTGCTCTTTATGTGCCACATGTTTATGGGATTGACTTTATACTGAATCCAATGTTCTGATTCTAATAGTTGACTGCTAAAATGTTGCAGAGTTGGATAGTACAAATCCAAAGCTCATGAATGAATCTCGTATGATGCGGATAGCACGAGGTTCTGGTCGTCAAGTTAGAGAAGTAATGGAGATGTTGGAAGAGTACAAGCGTCTTGCCAAGATATGGAGCAAAATGAAAGGGCTGAAGATTCCTAAGAAGGGTGAAATGAGTGCCTTATCACGTAATATGAATGCACAGCACATGAGCAAAGTCCTCCCCCCACAGATGCTGAAACAGATTGGTGGCATGGGAGGCTTACAAAACTTGATGAAGCAAATGGGATCTACAAAAGATATGATGGGAATGTTTGGAGGTGGAGACAAGTAGAATTTGCCCGGAGATCTATCGATGACTTCCTGATCTCAGTTCCAACTGTGGCTGTAAGCATTGCTTTGTTGGACTGAAAGGCACACAGGTGTCTCTATGCAGGTTGATATGACTGACCGTTCTGCTTTGTGAAATATATTTATATTTTTATAGAAGGGTCACATGTGGTTTAGTCTCAAGCATAGTGGGCATTTTGTTGTAATATGAAGAGTCAGAATTGAAATTTTCCTTGTATGTATTTACTTAAAAAGGTTAGTCACGGAATTGAAAAGAATTGGAATGATTTTGAGGTGTTGTACTTGTATGGCAAATGATCTTTCTTTTCGTTGGTGTTTAAACAAAGAAAATAATGTCATTGCAGTTTTCCACTATGAAAAAGAAAACTCTCATTCCACTTCCATGTTTTCGTTCACACGATTCTTTGGAAAATCCTTGATGATAACTTTAGGCTGTACAATGGGCATATCTGACTCCGGCAATACAGACCAAATTGATTCAGTACCATAATTTTTGGATTCTGTAGCTAAAATTACAGCAATTTATTACATTACATTTGACACTAACCCAAGTAAAAACATTATCACAGCACAAGAAATGATCGCCAAATTTCCACCCGAGGTTGAAAGTCTCATTCAGTTGGAGAGAGCAAGTTCGCTACACAGATACGGCAATGGGGAAAAACCATAACACATGCCCAAAGGTTTCATCAGAATCTGCCCAGCAAACCTCATATGAATATATTCACATGCACAAAGTTGAAGCATTTTCATCTTTTCTGACAAAGGAAAAAGAATGCGCTCACAAAAGCAGGCAAGACAAATTATACTAACGTTCCAAGGGAACTAGCCTTAGGTAGCAAACAAATTTTAAAAAGGAAAGGGTTTGGCTCCAATCATTTTCTCTCTCACATTCTCTCCTGAAAAAGTGGCTATTCTCTTTTTTTCTCTCTACCTCTAGATTTTTTATTCTTTCTTGCAATTCTACTTTATGTTGATAAATCATTGTGATTTTTAAAACTCTATTTTGGGCTCATATGTTTTGGTGTATTATTTTTTTAGTTCCATATCACAAGTAGTCTTTCTCTCTCTTATAGTTTTGGTTTGATTTTTGTTTGAGTCAATACTTAGTTATTTTAGAAGTAAAAATTTGAATTTATATCAAAACACAATCTTGGCAATGCTAATTATAGATTAGAATGTAGTCCACTTTGGTCTATATCAGTCCAATTCGGTTAATTAGGCCCACCTCAGTCCAATTCGATCTACTGCAGTCTACTTCGGTCCACTCAGTGAATTTCGTCCATTCAGTCCACTTTGGTCTATTCTGTCTAGTTAGGTCCATTCAGTTCAGTCCAATTTCGGTCTACTTCGATCCATTTCAGTCCAATTCGGTTTATTTTGGTACATCAGGTCCAATTCAGTGTAATTCAGTTCACTCGATCAAATTCAGTCCGTTGACTCCATTCAGTCCACTTTTGTCTATGCGGTCCAATGTGGTCCATTCTGTTCATTTGGTCCACATTGGTCCTATTTGGTCCATTTCCCTCCACTTCAATCCATTTGGTCTATTTCCATCCATTTTGGTTCAATCCAGTGTATTTACTTAAGAATGAAAAAAGACAAGTTTAGATTGAGAGTACTATCAATTATTTGAATAATATCAATTGTATTTATATTATAAGTTTTGTTTATCATAATAATCTCCTTAAAAGAATGAGAATTCAAATGATAACTTTAAAACTTAAAAATTTTATTTCTACCAAAAGAAATTAGGAAAATAAAATGCATAATAAAATTAGTAAGAAGAACAGTTTTTGGTTTTAATGAAATTTCATTATTTAACTGTGTAACAAGGTGGATAAAAGTTGTTGTTAGCTAATTCCTAGAATAGATGTAAAAAATACTATAAGGAAATGTTTAGAGAAGAGTGCATACAACATGCCTCTCTTGAACACATAGTGAATGTACTTCCACAATCCAACATTTTCAATATAGTGATTATATGGGTGATCTGCTTCTACTTTAGAAGGAAAGGCTAATGCCAAAGGTAGAATACACACATATTATATATGCGCACATCACTATACAACCCAAACATAAACATAAACATGAACATGAACATGAACATATATTTTTATTTTATTATTTATTTTTTTAGTGATCATTTTGGTTCGTTCAATCTCTTTTTGGTATGGGTTTTGATTAGATTTTTTTTTTCTCTTTCATTTAAATTTTATGGTTTAATATCAATATTATCTCCTCTTCTTGCCCAACAAACCTTGTTTGAATATATTCACATGTATAAAGTTGAAGCATTTTCATCTTTTCTGACAAAGGAAAAAGAAATGCGCTCACAGAAGCAGGCAAGACAAATCAGACTAATGTTCCAAGGGAACTAGCCTTAGGTAGCAAGCAAATTTTTAAAAGGAAAAGATTTGGCTCCAATCATTTTCTTTAAATTTCTTATTATTCTCCCTCACATTCTCTCCTAAAAAAGTGGCTATTCTTTTTTTCACTCTCTACCTGTAGATTTTTTATTCTCTTGTAATTCTACTTTAGGTTAATAAAACATTGTGATTTTTAAAACTCTATTTTTGGTTCATACGTTTTGGGGTTTTATTTTTTTAATTCCATATCACAAGTAGTCTTTCTCTCTCTTATAGTTTTGGTTTGATTTTTGTTTGAGTCAATACTTAGTTATTTTGGAAGCAAGAATTTGAATGTATATCAAAACACAATCTTGGCAATGCTAATTATAGATTAGAATTCAATCCACTTTGGTTTATTTCAATCCAATTCGGTTAATTTGCCCCATTTTGGTCCAATTCGGTCTACTGCAATCCACTTCGGTCCTATTAGATCCATTCAATCCACTTAATGAATTCCATACATTCTGTCGACTTTGGTCTATTCTATCTAGTTCATGCGATTCAGCTTAATCCAATTCAATCCAATTTGGACCATTTGGTCTACTTAGATCCATTCCAGTCCAATTTGGTTTACTTTGGTATATTGGGTCCAATTCAATCTAATTCGGTTCACTCAGTCTAATTCAGTCCACTTTTGTCTATAAGGTCCAATGTGGTCCACTCGATTCATTTGGTCCACAATGGTCCAATTTGGTCTATTCAGTCCATTTTGCTCCACTTCAATTGATTTGGTTTATTTTTGTCCATTTTGGTTCAATTCAGTGTACTTACTTAAGAATGAAAAAATAAAAGTTTAGATTGAGAGTACTATCAATTATTTGAATAATATCAATTGTATTTATATTATAAATTTTGGTTATCATAATAATCTCCTTAAAAGAATGAGAATTCGAATAATTACTTTGAAACTTAAGAATTTTACTTCTACCAAAAGAAATTAGGAAAATGAAATGCATAATAAAAATAGTAAGAACAATTATTGGTTTTAATGAAAATTGTTGAGGAAAAGAATTAGCTGAATAGTTGTTTTCCGACTAATTCCTAGGATAGATTGTTGACGAAAATTGTTAACCTATGCTTAACAATAATTTTTAGATTTTGTTTAACAAACATTGTCAAATTATGTTTAACAAATATTGTCAAATTATGTTTAACAAGAATTGTCAAATTAGTCAAATTCATCAAACATAATTTCACCAAAAGTCCTTTTGGCGTATGAGTTTTATTGATATGAGTAGTACTCA
This sequence comes from Quercus rubra, assembly GCA_035136125.1. NCBI lineage: Eukaryota > Viridiplantae > Streptophyta > Magnoliopsida > Fagales > Fagaceae > Quercus > Quercus rubra. The sequence goes on from CM068734.1 coordinate 47,718,701, forward strand.
TTCAAGATAATGTATTTCTTAATTACAATCCCTTATTTTAAGGAAAGACCCTTTGATTCCAACCACGTCATCTTTGTACATAAATTTATTTATTTCCATGTTTAAGGAGATATGTGTTTTTATTTATTTGTGGCTGCACCTAATAATTTATTTAGGTTGTGATAGGCCAAGAATGTATTGACCCGTTTGGTAACTTAATCAATTAATTTAGCCAAGTGAAATTAATTATATTAAATTACATGCAATGAGCGTAGTAGCACAAACAAATCACCAAATAACTAAATGCAGCGGAAATTAAATTTGACACGGGTGATTTGTTTACAAATGGGGAAAACCACCGAGGCAAAACCCCACTCACGAGAATGGGGAAATTAAGGTCACCACTCACGAGAATCCATTATTATCAAAACAAGCAGTTACAAGTAAAGGAATCCCAATACCTTATACCAAACTACAGTTGAACTCTTACCCCAATACCCAATTAGACTTGTAATGTAGTGATAATCTCTCCTTTCAATGCACAACTCCCAATACGTGACTACCAATCGATGCACGAATCCCAGTACGTGACTAACACACCAACTTGAGAAAGATGTTGGCTGCAAAATTCTTCAGTTCATCCATACGATGAAAATCAAGAAGCTCCTTGGTTACAAAACCCTTGGTGCACAAACACAGCAACTTCTTCAAGAGAAATATGAACTAGGGCAAATTGTCTCTGGTCACAATATGCATGTAACAACAAGTGCAACAACCTTTGCATCCAGTGAGATGGCCCTTAAAATAATTATTGTATATGTCTAGGGTTATGAGAGAAGAAACCCTACACAAATAGCTTGGATATGCGTGAAAAGCAGATCTAGAAATCTGAATTTTGTAATTCTCAATAGATACAGCTGTCGAGCTTCAAATATTAAATCTCAATGGAGACATCTGTCGAGTTTTAATGAACGACACTTTTTCACTTGATTTTTCGACAGACTTGCATGGCTTCAATACTTGGACTTGAACTCTTGTTCCTTGAAGTATTAAACACATCCTAGATCTACCAAATTACAAGTAAAGTGCATTTGTCAAAGGATTAGCCAATTCTAAATGACATATGTTCATAACATGTTCCACATATGTCCTAACAAGTTGCCTATGTACCCTTAACGGGGATCAAGCCAATTCATAGTTCTTAATTTGAGGTTTTAGATTTAATATCCTCAAATATTATTTTGCCCAATTTAAATGATGGACATTTAAGTCAAATACTTTGTATTTAATTAAGCATTGACTTAATTTTGTTTTTGGGTGAGATAATTGATTTTAATCTCAAAGATAAGTTAAGGACCATGTTTTTATAGAAATTGAACTAAAGATTCTCTCTTTGAGAAGTTGAATATCCAAGTAATTTTCCTTTTCTTTCATTTGCTTCTTTGTAGTAACTTTAATGATATTTTGATTGAGGTTCCCAAATTTAATTATGGAAAAGAGAACTCCTTTGAAGCAATTTTATTTTTTTACGAACATGTTTTAGGAATTGGGAATTGGAAAAATTTCCTTAAATCAATTTTTTTATGGTCATTTTATTTTGTAAATTATTAACTCCAATCTTGATTAAGAAATTAGGAATCCCCAAAAAATTAATCATGTTGGACTTTGAAGGAATTAGAATCCCCACTTTATTTAAAATAATTTTGGGAGCCAAGAACTCCATTGAAACGTGGTGGAGTCGAGGACACCATTAGTTTGATAGAGTCAAGGACACCATTAGTTTGGTAGAGTCAAGGACTCCATTAAAATATGGTAGAGTCAAGGACTCCATTAATTGGGTAGAGTCAAGGACTCCATTAAAATGTGGTAGAGTCAAGGACTTTATTGATGAATTTGAACCAAAGCTTGAAAAAAATTCTATTTGGTAATGTTCAAATAGGATTTACGAGTTAGGGACTCGTATCTAAAGCTTCATGTATGGAGTTAGGAACTCCTCATGAAACCCAACCCTATTTGTTTTACCAAACAAAAATTTAGATTTGAAGAAGAGGGAAAGGGAGAGATTTAGAGAAGAAAGTGACTGATAAAATCTCAACCTAATGTTGATGCTGTGTGTTCCTCCTCTGTTTGTTGCCTTTTATTTCTATTTGTGTCTCTCTTCTTTTTTCTTCTCTCTGTGTTTTTCCATGTGTTTTCTCTCTATCTGCGTGCTCCTTTTTTTTTTTTTTTAATCTGCTGAAGCCTCTTTAATTTATAGAGGAATTGAGAAACCGTTTCCCCCTTTTTTTTCTCTTAACTGGTCAATTAATGTGCCAAAATTGCAAAGAAAGTTCAGTATTGCACTAGCATCTTTCACAGCAGTTTGCACAAATTGTAGCTAATTATCAACTACTTTTTTGCTTATGAAAGCATTTGAGTGGTGTGTGTGGCAGTAAGTTACTCAGCCACACATCCCACTTTCATCTTATCTTTTTTATAAAAAAAAAACAAAGATGTGACATTGTGGCAGTAAGTTTAGGCTACCATAAACAACCCCACCTCCTTTGTCATGTGATGTGAGTCTAGGTTTTGTTTAATATTATTTTTTCTTTTTCTTTTTCTTTTTTTTTAATATCATCCTTATATTATTCTTTTTTGCACTATTTTTTTTAATTAATTTTGTTAATTTAGAGGGCATTTTTTTTGGTCTTATGAACTTGTCCAAATTTTATATTCTTTGATAAATCTTGCTTGGACATTTCTTTTAAGTAACCATTTTTTTGTTGTTTAAAATTTAATATTTCAACGGTGCCCCCCGAGTGTCATGTGAGATCGAGGGTGATTCTTATGTGACACTCGTATCTTGATTTTTTTTTTTGTTTGATTTTCTTTGATGTGGTTTGGAATCTCTTTCTTTTGAATTTGAAGTCCCAAGTGGCAGATTGATTTGGCTTCAACATTTTTTTGTCTTGATTTTTTTTTCTTTGTTTTGCACATTAATTTGCACTTAATACTTATGCAAATTTTCGTGCATGCATAAGATTGATCACTTATTTCGTGGGAAATGGTTTTTTTTGTTTTTTGGTTGACATGCGACTAAACTTAGTAAATGATACCAAACTTCCTACGAGGGAATCAAGTCATCACGTAGTTCAAGAATAATGGTTTTTTTTTTTTTTTAAGATGTGACTGAATTCAGTAAATAATACTACCTGAAAGGGGATCAAGTCTTCACGTAGTTCAGAGGGGATTTTCAGATGAGAGAATTTTTTTTGAAGATGTGACTGAACTCAATAAATAATACTAAGCTGCCTACATACCTGAAAATGGATCAAGTCATCACGTAGTTCAAAGGGGCAGAGGTTTTTTTTTTTTTTTTTTTTTGCACCCTAACTTTTGTCCTAGGCTACCTTATAAAAATGTTTTCAACCTAACGGGCTATTTTTTTTAGAGCTTTTTAATGAACTTCTCATTTACACAAGGGTAAACACATTGTCCCTCACCCTTCTTCCTCAGTATCCTTGTTTTTTGGATAGATGCATAAGCATGGTTGTTGCTTAAAATTTGGCATCAAGATAATTCACCTTTTCTCCCATGAAAGGGTTAGGATCAGTGTACACCCTTTTCACATTTCCATCTTGATCACAAAGTTTAAAGCATTAATGAAGTGCAGAACTGATTATGCCATAAATGTGTACCTAAGGGTGTCCCAACAAAACGTTGAAGGAAGTATCGGCATCAATTACGTGGAAAAGAGCTTCAAAATACAATTCTCCTATTTCCACTTTTAATGAGATGGTTCCCATGGCTCTTTGTCCAACTTGGTTGAAGCCTTGAATTTTAAGTTGGATGGGGACAATTGTTTGGACTTCATCCCCATTACTTTGAATGTCTTATAAGGGAGAAGATTTATAATTGATCCGTAATCCAATAGGATTCTTGATAACCATGCATCTCCAATTGTACCCTTGACATATAAAAACCAATTATGAAATTTTTCCCCAAGCTAGAGGTCCTCATCACTAAGCATTATGCATGCCAAACATGAAATACATAGTCTAGGTGACAAAGGTTCTGAGGAATTGCCTTCTTTCCTTTTAGAAGCATCATCTTTTGCATTTTGGTTTAATTTTTCCTTTTGTGGTAATGACAAATGTTGGCTTGAAAGTTACTTCATCTACCTTTCGTTCACTGTCATCAATTGAAACCATGCAACATTGCACAACTTCCTCTTTCATCTCATCCTCGGAATGATTTTGAAGAAATTCCTTAGGAAGATATTCAACTAGAGTTATTGGCATTCTCTCAAATTGAATATATTTTTCTTCCTCTAAAATCATGCTTCTCTTCTTGTTTTTCTTGGAATCCTTCCTTCCACAAATTTTGACTCCTGGCTTCTCAAAGGGCATAATGATTCGTAATGGCCTTTTAACCATTTTCTTGGATTTCTTACCAATATATGTTTGCCAATCTTCTTCATTTCTATCTTTCATGCTAGGGGAATTGTCCCAACGGTCTAATTTTGCTTTAGTCATAAGTTCATAAAGACTTGGGAGATTGCTTGACTCAACCTTGAAATTAAAAGTCTTTTTTACATTTTCAACATTATTTTATTTTGCCCCCAGTGGGTAAGGCAAAGTAGACTTTGGTTCCTCCTTAAGCAAGGAAATGCTATTTGATGTAGTAGCTGGTACTCGAGAGGAACTATCTACCTTGATTTCACCATCATTTATCATTTTCTAAATTATATTCTTCAAGATATAGCATTCTAATAGAGGATGGCTAATGATTCAATGGTAGTGACAATATTTAAGGTCATCTATCTTATCAACTTCAGAAGGTATTTTAGGCTCAGGGAGTTGTATTGCTTTTTCTTTCATCAACTCATTAAAAATCCCTTCCACATCATCATCATGGAATGAGTATTTTATTTTCTTTCTCTTTTCAAGAGTGAGCTTTTTCAAGCCTTCCTTACCTTTCCCATTTTGCCTTCCATTATTGACAAATGTAGCCATTACTTCTCCATTATTTCAGGGCTTTTTTCCTTCTGTATTTTTTATTCTAAATTACACCCCCTTTGCGTGGTACCCTTTTGTCAGGCAATTTGTCTTTCAACATTGCTCGCTTTAGAGACCAATGCATCAAAACTCTGAGGTTCTATGGTCTTATAAAAGTGGCAATCTTTGGTAAGAGTTTGTTTGAACACATTTGTACTGCAAATTGTTTAGTCAACTTTTTAGAACATTGGAGATTTAGGCTTCTCCGTCTTGTAATGAGGTCATTGACACTTTCATTCGATTTTTGTTGAGCATCGGCTAAATCAATGATTGAAACTTTCTTCTTTGAACTCACATATTGGGCAAGAAAAGCCCTTTGTAAATCATCCCAAGTATGAATTGATCCTAGTTGCAATTGAGTGTACCAAGTAAATGCAGAACCCTTGAGAGATTAAATGAATTGTATTATCAACAAGGCATCTGACAAAGTAGATTCTCCACACACTGAATAAAATGTGCCAAATGTTCTTGAGGGGAACCGATCAAGCCATCAAATTTCTCAAATTTTGGTTTTTGATAACCCGTTGGGAATGAAACAGAATCATAATGAGCTGGATAAGGTTTTCAATATCAATGAATGGGTAAATTTATATATGCCTAAAATTCTTTGATTCCCTCAGCAATGAATGTCTTTAATTCATCTTGTGATATAGAACTAGATGATGTGTGCCCTTCTTCAGTTGTAGGCACATGAGTTCTAGCCGATGTACTTGCTTGAGAAGCTACTTAGGTTGCCAAGGTTGCTATTTCGACATCTTTCTCAATGAGTTTCCTTTGCAACTCTTGAAGTTGCTTTTCTAAATTTGTGGTGCCGATTACTAAAATCGGCATGTCTTCAGAATCACTTTCATATGAGATCTTTAACACTTTGCCAAATTGATCCATTAGAATTTTTGGAAAGTTTTCCACTTGAAAAATAGACTCTGAATCTCCGTATGGTGGACTATGAAAATCACTTTGTGTTTCCATAGTGCCAGAAGAAGTGGTGGAGATTGATGAATCATCGATGATGGGTTGGGACATGAGGCGAGCCCTAGAGCGTGTGATAGGACCTGAGTAAGGCCTTGGTGGCTTATTAACCTCCTCACGAATCTTTGTGACTTTTTTGTGTTTCGAACTTATCCCTAATCCAAAATTTTCTTCTTTTGCCAACAAATAGCCCAAGAAAAAAGCCCATTTTTGAACCTCCAAGTTTGACTTGGTCCTTTTCGATCGTTTAGCATAAAGAGCTGTTAATGGATAGTGATCAAATAATTTAGAAGTTTGGCTTTCTTCTCTCCTTGCATTTTTTCTAGGACCTTGCTTGGTTGGTGGCAATGTTTCAAAGGAGGCATCAGTGTCTATGGCTACTTCTTTTCCCTTGACAACAAGATCACTCTTTGGTGAAGTTAGTTCAAGCACGTGAGGCCGCATTGCCTTTGGTTGAGGAGTCACCTTTCGCTTTAGTGATGCCTTCTTTGAAATCTTGATAGATTTCTTAGTGACCTTAACCTTCAAGGTTTTAGAAGGACTGGTTTCCCTTTCTTCAGTTGAAGTCACCATTACTGACTCAGTTGTTCGCAATGTGATTGGGATGGAGCCAATCATGATTTGAATGGAGAGAAGCCTTGGGGCCATATCCATAGTGTTAGAGTCATTCACATTTGAACCCTTGGTTTGGGATCTTTTAGCTTTAGCGCTTTTCCTTGCCCTCCTTTTCCTTGAAGTCTTTGAAGTTAATGAAACTTGGATGTTGGTCATGTGTTCATCATTTGGTACCTCGAGCTTGACAGAATGGTGACCAAGGGTGAATGTCATGCGACAACTAGTTGCTCTTCATGTAGTTACAGGAAGCTTGTGGAAGTAAACAGTCACTTGAAGAGCCATTGGTAAACCTACACAAAAATTGATGTATAAGAAACATAGTTGGAGACAAAAAGGAGAGTGGGTCCCACTGGGCGTGCCAAAAATTATATTGATGAAAATTGTTAACCCATGCTTAACAATAATTGTTAGATTATGTTTAACAAACATTTTCAAATTATGTTTAACAAGCTCTGTCAAATTATGTTTAACAAATATTGTCAAATTATGTTTAAACAAAATCGTCAAATTATATTTAAAAAACATTGTCAAATTATGTTTAACAAGAATTGCCAAATTAGTCAAATTCATCAAACATAATTTGACCCATAGGCCTTTTGGCATATGAGTTTTATTGATGTGAGTAGTTCACATTCAAGATAATGTACCTCTTAATTACAACCCATTGTTTCAACGGAAGACCCTTTGATTCCAACCACGTCATCTTTGTACATAAGTTTATTTATTTCCATGTTTAAGGGGAGATGTGTTTTTATTTATTTGTGGCTACACCTAATAATTTATTTAGATTGCCTACGTACCCTTGTCGGGGATCAAGCCAATTCGTAATTCTTAATTTGAGGTTTTAGATTTAAAATCCTCATGTATGATTTTGCCCAACTTAAATGATGGACATTTAAGTCAAATACTTTGTATTTAATTAAGCATCAAGTTTTTGGGTGAGATAATTGATTTTAATCTCAAGGATAAGTAAAGGACCATGTTTTTATAGAAATTGAATTAAGGATTCTCTCTTTGAGACGTTGAATATCCAAGTAATTTTCCTTTTCTTTCATTTGCTTCTTTGTAGGAATTTTAATGATATTTTGATTAAGGTTCCCAAATTTAATTAAGGGAAAGAAAACTCCTTTGAAGCAATTTTTTTTTTTTTTTTTTTTTTTTTTTTTTTTTGGAATTGGGAATTGGAAAATTTCCTTAAATCAATTTTTTTAAGGTCATTTTATTTTCTAAATTATTAACTCCAATCTTGATTAAGAAATTAGGAATCCCCAAAAAAATGTTTGAATTTGAAGGAATTAGAATCCCCACTTTATTTAAAATAATTTTGGGAGCCAAGCATTCCATTGAAACGTGGTTGAGTCAAGGACTCCATTGATAAACTTTATTTGGTAGAGTTAAGAACTCTAGTTGAAAAAAACACTAAACCAAAGCTTGAAAGAATTTTTATTTGGTAATGTTCAAATAGGATTTACAAGTCAGGGACTCATATTTAAAACTTCATGTATGGAGTTAGGAACTACTCATGAAACATAACCCTATTTGTTTTACCAAACAAAAATTCAAATTTGAAGAAGGGGGAGAGAGAGAGATTTTGGTAGAGCACATATTCTAGCTGAGAAAATATTGAATCAAAACTTGAGAGAATTTTTATTTGATAATTTTCAAATAAGATTTACGAGTTAGGGACTCGTATTTAAAACTTCATGCATGGAGTTAGGAACTTCTCAGGAAACCAAACCTATTTGTTTTACCAAACAAAAATTTAGATTTGAAGAAGAGGGAAAGTGAGAGATTTAGAGAAGAAAGGGACTGATTAAATCTCAACCTAATGTTGATGTTGTGTGTTCCTCCTCTGTTTGTTGCTCTCTATCTCTATTTGTGTCTCTCTTCTTTTTCTCTTCTCTCTATCTGCATGCTCCTCTTCTTTTTGTGCTTGCTTTTCTTTTTTTCTTTTTTTTTCTTTTTTTAAATATGCTGAAGCCTCTTTAATTTATGGAGGAATTGGGAAATCGTTTCCCCCTTTTTTCTCTTAACTGATCAATTCATGGGCCAAAACTACAAAGAAAGGGCAGTGTTGCACTAGCATCTTTCACAGTAGTTTGTGTAAATTGTAGCTGATTATCAGCTACTTTTTGCTTTTGAAAGCATTTGAATAATGTGTGTGGCAGGAAGTTACTCAGCCACAAATCCCATTTTCATCTTATCCTTTAAATAAATAAAAAATAATAATAAAAAAAAAAAAACAAAGATGTGACATTATGGCAGTAAGTTTAGGCTGCCATGAACAACCCCACCTCCTTTGTCATGTGATGTGAGTGTGGGGCTTTGTTTAATATTATTTTTTTTCTTTTTCTTTTTTTAATATCATACTTATATTATTCTTTTTTACACTATTTTTTTAATTAATTTTGTTAATTTTGGAGGGCATTTGTTTTGGTCCTATGAACTTGCCCAAAATTTATATTTTTTGATAAATCTTGCTTGGACTTTTTTTTGTTGTTGAAAATCTAATATTTCAACATAGATGTAAAAAAGATTATAAGGAAATGTTTAGGGAAGAGTGCATATGATATGCCTCTCTTGAACACATAGTTAATGTATTTACACAATTCAACATTCTCAACGTAATGATTATATGGGTGGTATTCTGCTTCTACTTTAGAAGGAAAGGCTAATGCCAAAGGCAGAATACACACATATTATACATGCACACATCAGTAGACAACCAAACATAAACGTAAACATAAATATAAACAAAAACATATATTTTTATTTTTTTGGTGATCCTTTTGGTTCGTTCAATCTCTTTTTGGTATGGGTTTTGATTATATATATATATATATATATATATATATATTCATTCATTTAAATTGTATGGTTTAATATTATATGTGTCTTTGGTGGGTTTTCTTAATTTTGGGTATTTAGAATCTAATCTAACATAACTCATATGCTTTTCTTTTGGGCATGCATGTACATGGATGTTGGTCAAAACAATGAATCCAAGCAAGAAATCAATGATGAAAATAATGTGGTTGAGGTATACAAAATTGAGGACAATAACAATGAAGAAGATGGGATTGAGTATGAGGGGGATGAAGAAATAGAAAGACAACAGTTAGAGGGATTCATGAAGCTAGATAATACAACACAATTGACATGCATGAAATACTACATATTATGAGACTGGGTAAAAAGAGCAAGTTTTTGAAGATAACAAAGTGAAATTCCCTTTTTACTTACATGGCACCTTTAAATCTGTCTATATTGTTACTTTATACCTCTTATTTCTACTTGCCTTTAATATTTCTATTTTGGATTTATTGTTTAAATTCCATTTATTTGGATTTAATATGAAAAATTCTATGGCAACATAATGTTAAATGCGATAAGTGGCGGCTCTAGGAACTTTTTTTAGGGTAGCTATTATGTAACTTAAATTATACAAATCTAATAAAAGAGAACTTGAACATATCAATATCACAAAAAATGCAAATGCATGAAATTTTACAATTTCCTTTTACATTTTCATATTTTAAAATTGTTGCATAATAGCTTTATTATCAATGCTATTAGCTACACCTCTTTCAATGTACATAACTAAGCAATCATTCATCCATTGGTCTCTCATTCGATTATGCATGTGGTTTTGTTATTTTGTTAAAATTTTATTTAAGGGAAGACCTAATGTTTTTAGTAAAATTGGTTGATTGAACTAAATTTTCTTTTAACTTTTTAATTGGTAATTTTGTTGTTGGGATTTTTTTTCTTGAGATCTTAAATTATTAGATTTTTTTGGGTTTGATAATTTGCTTTTTCGGGTTTAGATCAGTTTATTGTGATAATGAGTTTTTTTTTTTTTTTTTTCCTTTGTTTAAGAGGGAAATAATTTTATTAGGGGGTCAATTTTATTGAGTCAAATTGTTAAAATCAATCACCTCCCATATATGGCATTAAGTGTTCAATATTTTTTTTTAGGTTGACAAAATAGGCTAGAAGCCTGATAATAAATTTTTTTTTCCTTGCAAGTTAGGGTGTTCACCTATAGCTGCCACTAAGTGCATCTACACTATTTTTCAAGTGTTTGAGGTCAAAATGTAATAAAGTAGCTCAAAAAAACCTTTGTTGAAAAAATCAACATAACCCTCGATCAATTGAATTTGACAAATTTTTGTTCTTTGCTCAATCAATCAAAAGAGAGGTTTCGAGTCTTTCGACAATTAATTGATACTCAATCAATTGAAAATCGCAAATTCAACAGACATGTTTAAATTCTAAAGTTGGTTGCCTTGGTTTACCATTAACCCTACATATAGGCAATACCTATTTAAGTTTTGTTATAACTCTAATTCAGGTGACTATGTAGAGGCAGGAACTCCATGCTGCACAAGAAAAACTCAGAGCCTCCGAAAACTCTTTTCAGTTTGTGTGATTAAGACTTAAAATCACAGAACGTTTGATCCTATGCATATCTAAAGGTTGGCATTCTAGTGCATCAAGTGTGTTAGAATTATATTTAAATGATTAAATTTACCATTTCTTAATAGCTTAGACTTTTGGAAAAATTAATAATTTATCTTGGTATTTGAGTAGGATATCCTAACTTCGATCAATGTCTTCACTCTACTTCCCATTTAAAATGTTAAAAACTCTACATATTAGACCTCATTTATTAATGGAGAGTTTGGGCTCACACTTAAGGGGGATTGTTAAAATTATATCTAAATGATTAAATTTAACATTTTCTAATAACTTAAACTTTTAGGAGAATAAATAATTTATCATAGTGCAACTTTTCGGTAGAATTTTGCAGATAGGAATCTGGAGAATTAGTGGATTTATGGCTGCTTTTTAGTTTAGTTCTTCTGATAAGGTTGTAAACAGATTAATTTATATTATGCTTAAAATGGATCAATGGATAGTGCTTAAAATGTATTAGCGTGATTAATTTTCAGGCATTTTTTTTTTACCCTTTCTTTGTGTATTGCTATATGAAAATCTTTTGGTCCTCTACTGATTGATTGGTGCTATGTTTTGAACTTAAACTATGCAGAATTGTTTTAGTTGGAAATATATAACAAAGTATATATGGTTAAATTAAATAAGTGGTCAAATATTATTAGTAATGTTACTTTATCTTGATTCTTGAATATCTAGATGAATCTGAACTCTGAGTCGTCCTATGACATTTCTTCATATTTGGATGTTTTTTGTCGTTTCATAGTGGTCTTTTCCAGGAAAACAAAAGTTAGAAACAGTGTTAGGTTTGGTTAAGAATGACCCTTTATTTTGTGGCTGTGACACAAGACAACCAAAACAATTTAACTGGAAAAATAAACAGAAACATAAATGATAGGACCTACAAGTCAACAACCAGGTTTGCTTGAAGTCAGCTTCAAGTAAGAAAAAACCAATAGGAGTCGTTATCTAAGGCTGTCTAGAGTCGACATTATACCATAAAACCAAAAGAAACTTTATTCATCAAAATCTCCCCTTGAATTTAAATAAAAATATTAATTAATCTAATTATATACTATGACCTAAAATAAAAATACAATTGATGTCCAAATAGAAATAAAATAAATTTTTTCTTGTACGTCTCGCAGTAGGCTGTAAGATTTTTTTTTTTTTTGGATTGATAAGAAGGCTGTGAGTTTGTATGCAATAGTATACATCTTAGTCTTACACAATAAAAAAAACTTTAAAGAAATTAAGATGTGAATTATTTGAGAAGCAGTGATACTAATTGAGATGATAGTAGATACATGAGTCCTCTCTCTCACATGGAGTTGGGACTCACATCATTCATTTGTATCTCTGCATACGATGCTCTAAATTGATGTTGAATTAGATGGTTGTTTGTTGAGTCCCACTTCTGGCACATATTGAGTAGTTTTTATAAACAATTACAAAGAGCCGTATTTGTAACTAAAGTAGTTCTTTTAGGCCAGTTGCTAGACCCCCAGTTTGCTGGTCAACTCCACCAGAAAACTGCTATAAGGCAAATTTTGATGCAGCTATAGTCAAAAACTTGGGTTGTGCAGGTCTAGGGGTGGTGTTTCGGGATCATATGGGAAATATCATTGCAGCGTTGAGCCAGAAGATTGGTCTTCCGCAGACAGTGGAGTTGGTTGGAGCATGGGCTGCTCACAGAGCTGTGATCTTAGTTCAGGAGTTGTGTATTTTCAAGATGTAGGTAGAGGGTGATTGTCTTATGGTTATCCAGCCTTTGACGACTCAAGCGCGATGTAACACTCTATATGATCATGTGATTGAAGACACTCATAGATTAGGAGCCACATTTCCGCACTGTCAATTCTAGCATGTAAGAAGAGAGAAATAAGTTAGCACACAAACTAAATAGAAAAGCAGTTTTATCTGCAGATACTTATATATGAGTAGAAGATCTACTTAGTGATTTAGATAATGTATTCTAATTTAATTTACATTAATGAACTTTTATTACCTTTCTCTCAAAAAATAAATAAATAAATAAATAAACTGTTACAAATACTATCATCATGGTATTATGCACACAGCAAACTTCTTGCCATGTCAAAGACATTGAAATTTGAGACAAAATATTATCTTGTGTCGATGTCATTGGCTATATACACATTTGATAGATCTATTCGACTTGTATCGATGTCATTGACTATTTATACAGATTTGATGGATCTACTCGACTTGTAATTCTTTTTCTTGGTAGAGTTGCGACTTGAAATTTATACTATACAAATGCTAAATTTAAAGTCCATTTAAGTTACCTAGTGTTTAAAAAATCAATAAATATGCACAAGGTAGATAGAAGGATGTTCGTTATTGTTCTAAGTCATCCGTTATTGCCTCCAAAAAAAAAAAATTCATCCAAATCCAAAGATTGGGATTATATTTGGAAACAATACAAAATTGACGCATGGTCTATTACCTCAACAATATTGATTCCTTCCGAGTTCCAAACGAGTTATTTAAATGGCCATTTCTTATATTCTCTCTCATCTCTTCTTGGCTTCTTGCCATGTAAATGAGAATATGTACTTCTCAACTTCATTTATATTTTAGATTTTATTTTCAGTATTTAACATGTACATGTACAAAGTGCTACGTTGTTTAAAATTTTAAATGATATATAATATTTAATACTATATATGAAATGGAGCAAATCGTTTTTCATGTGAATGAGAAAGGAAATTTAAGGAAGCACATTCTTTCTCTTATTATTTTTTGAGTAATTTTATAGCTACAAACTTTTTTACAAAATTTTTTACAAATTGCTAATGTGGTCAACTTTTTACTGGTTTTAATTTAGATCCACCATTAACATCACTTTTTTATTTATATAATAACTACTCAGCACTTCAGTAGTTTGTAATTTTTTTTTTTTTTTGTAAAAAAGTTTATATCTCTAACATTATTCTTATTTTTTTGAGTAATACTAGAGATACAAATTGCTGATGTGGTGAGTGGTTATTAGTAAATGAAAAAGTAATGTTAATGATAGACCTAAAAATGAAAACCAATAAGAAATTGAACATATCAACAGTTTGTAAAAATTTTGTAAAATTGTTTATGACTGTAGCATTGCTCTATTATTATTATTATTTTTAAATAATTCGATAGTTTTCTTTTTTGTGTATTCAAAAATTTGACAATTGCAAAAACGAAGAAGTAGGGATTCAAACCCTAATTCTCCTGGTAAAGGAGAGTAGACTTGTAAATATTTGAAATACTAAACACATTTAAGCAACCAAAAAAAAAAAAAAATGTTCAATTTGAAAATCATTTGGTGTTGTGTCCAATGTTGAGAGTATAGCACCAAGATTTGATTTATTAAACATATTAATTTATTAATTACATCAAGCATGTACATAAGTTCCCTGCTTATGTTTGTTTATTTAACTTTATTTTAAATATAAATACATCATCGTTCAAACAATGCTTTGAGATTGTAAGATCCTAAGACATTGGGAGTTCCACTCCAAATTAGCTCTATGAGTTGCCTTTTTGGAAAGATGAAGAGAGTTAAAGAACATATAATCACTAGTGTTAGTACATAATTCATACTTAGAACTGACTGATCTATTTCCGCAACTTTAAATTCCTCTGTATGGGCCAGTTCCACAACATGCAATCTTCCCTTCCGTAAAACCTTTCCAACATAATTAAAACAAAGATGCTATATATTATTCTATGACAAAAATAAAATGCAAAGAACAATGAAAATAAAATACATGTTTTACTATAAAAATGGAAGTGACGCACCATATTTTGATGGATTATCTATTCTTTCACTAACAAAAGTGTATACATCGGCTATTGAATATTTGAATCCTTTGAGCTCGCTCTCTAGCTTCAGAAGGATTTCAGAAAGTGCTTTATTGTGCAGCTTTACTAGCGTTGTAAGTTCTTCCAAGCATGCACTAGTGTTTACCATTGCTTTAAAAAGCGGGTAACAACCTGCAGGTCCCAAGCCATGGAACACATATTTTCTTCCTCCTTTCTTATATATATATATATTTCCTGGAAAATCAAAATATAATTATAACCAACTTAAAACGAAAAGAATAATCTTGCTTTAAATATTGCATACAACACCTAAGTGTTATTACTTTGATCACAGTCGTCAAGTTGCCAATCACCATATTTACGTAGTCTTGTTTAGAATAGGATTGAAGAAATTGCATGCTGGATATGAGAGGCTAATGCAAGGGTTTTAGTTTGGGTAATATTTAAACAATACTCACAAAATTAAGAAACCATGACAATCCCTCTATTTCAAGTGAAATGGAGAGGGTCCATTTCAAGATTAAATTTTATTTCTTGGATATCAAACAATTTATAGTATTATATCATTTAAAATTTTAAATGAGGTATTTAATATGAGAATCCCTAGTACATAATCAGATAGAATGCATACCATCCCTTGATTAGTTTCATCAAGAGCACCAGCTCCAATTGATGCGAAGTTTGCCCCATCAATAAACCGCTCAAAACCAGGATGTAAGATATGGTGGGATTAGCGGCAGTTTTGGATACTCAGCTGCAATACTGCTTCAAAATATTAATTGAGCAACCATTCAAGCCAAGAGAAATCAACATATATATATATATATATATATGTGTGTGTGTGTATATCCTACCAATGAAATCTGTAATTAGACGGCCATTAGAAGATCTCCCAGTTAGGTACCTAAAGAAAGTTTCCCCATAAGGCGCAAAATTTGACTGGAAACCAGTAGTGGTCTTGATATAGTTATTGTTTCCATCATCAACTACTGAATCCCCAAAAATAAAGAATGCAACATGGTCCTTTGGCAGACAGATTAATTTGATCACTGTTAGAAATATTGAATGAATAGTATTGTATTTCATAGAGAATAAAATATACATGAATGCCTTTATATAGGAGGCAAAGTGTGCAGTACAAGTATGTGTGCTATACAAGCAAACAAGGTAGGCCTAAAGCCCACAACCTTATTACATGTTAATAGCCCCTCTCAAACTTAAGGTGGATGTGAGACTAACTTGAGGTTGTCAACCAAAGCACAAAGGCGTCCCTTAAAATGTTTCTTGGTGAAGATATCTGCAAGTTGATCTTTAGAGGAGACTGAGAACAGCTTGAGAGCACCTTGGACAAGATGATAACAAACAAAATGACAATCAATATTGATGTGTTTAGTCTGTTCATGGAAGATATTGTGAGCAATATGAATGACACTCTAGTTGTCACAATAAAGAGGAGTAGTAAAGGATGTGGACACACCTAAGTCCTTAAGAAGTCATCGTAGCCAAAGGAACTCAGATGTAATATCAGCAATGGCACAATATTCTGCTTCAGTATTGGAGCAGGCCACAAGGGTTTGTTTCTTTCTTCTCCAAGAAATCAGAGAAGAACCAAGAAGAAAGCAATAACCAATAGTGGACCTACGATTAGTGGAATCTCCTGCCCAATCAACATTAGAAAATGCACAACGAACAAAAGGAGACTGAGCAAAGTAGAAAAGGTCATGGAAGAAAGTGCCCTTCAGGTATCGAAAAATGCACAGAACAACAGCATAGTGAGTCGACCGTGGAGCAGATAGATACTAGCTCACTTGGTGAACAACATTGGAAATGTTTGGACGAGTGACAGTGAGATAAACTAGACTACCAACCAATCGTCTGTAAAGAGAGGGATTATACAATGGTTTCTCCCCTGAAGGAGTCAGATGCACATTAAATTCAACTGGAGTGTCAACAATCTTGCTATCAATGAGTCCAGCTCGAGACAAAAGTTTAGAAGCATACTTGGCCTGAGTAATATAAAGACTATTTTTGGAATGAGTGATTTCAAGATCCAAGAAGTAGCTGAGATGTCCAAGATCTTTCATCTCAAACTGCTGACTAAGAAAGTCCTTGAGTTCTTGAATGCCACTTAGGTCATCACCAATTATGATCATATCATCCACATATAGGAGAAGTAAAATGGTGCCTTTGTCATTGCGACGAAAAATAAGGCAGAGTCATAATAACTGGCAATGTAACACAATCGAGAGATGGTAGAGCTAAACTTGGCAAACCAAGCTTGTGGAGCTTGTTTAAGGACATAAAGTGCACGTCGAAGGCAACAAACCTTGTTCGGTTCAATAGAGAGACTAGGAGGAGGTTGCATTGCTTGCTCACTCCTAAGTGCAGGAGATCGTAGCAATATAATTCTCGGAGTACTGAGGTCAAACCACAAGAAGCGGGATAAATTCAAAGACAATATAATTAAACAACAATTTGGGTGAAAAAGAAAAATACTTTTGCTTGGTGATTGTTAACAAGAATAAGAATAAAAACTTATTTAAAATTAATAATGTAAATACTAGAGTATCAAGGTGTTTCCCTATATCAATATGAAATTCTTTGTGATCTAAGAAAATATATATTTCATAATTGATTGTTCTTATACAATTAAATACTTATGATTCGGTTGAACTGAAACAATTCAAGAATGCATGATAACCTAGATTGATAATGCGGTTAAAAAAGTTTTCAGAAAAACTCATTCACTTTAAAACCTGATTTCTATTTGAAACTATTAGAAATTCATCTAAACAATAAGAAAAACATGATTGAACTTATTGAAAGCATGGAAGAACTAATACATCAAAAGAAATCTAATTGAACAATCAAATATGTCATTGATAAAATCCTAGAAAGAATCATATTGAATATTTATACCGTATAGAAGAAACATAACCCCTAACCCTAGCAAAAAGTTTAGGCTGCCATTAGAGAAAGAAAAATACAAGGTTTGCTCTTCCAAAATTCGTTTTACACAACCTCCCTTCGAAACCCTAACGTAAAAAGTGTCCAAAGAAAATAAAACTTTTACTATTTTAATTTCCGTCCAAGTTTACAGCAGTAACTTGTGAGTTAATTTTGGCCTTCAAAAATTGAGAATTTAGAAAAACTCAAAACTAGAAAGTTGTAGATATAAGCCATGGTTCCAACCTATCTAACCTTGTGTCAATTCGATTTTTGAGGAGAGAGATACGCCCAAAATACTGATCAGTGCTCAAATCATATTTTTCCTTTTCAGATTCTGCCTCTTTGATTTCTTTCCTTATTTGAAGCTTCCAATCATGGTAGATGATCCAAGCATTCCAGACACCTCCTTAGACATTTAAGCATGGTCTTTTAGCTCCACTTTAATTCTAGTTTGGCCTCTATTCTCTCACAAATTTCTGTAAACTCATCTTTCTCACATGATTTCCTGAAAGTAGAAAATTACACACAATGAATAGCATCTTATTCAAGAAATTATGTAAAGATAAATAATAGGGACTAATGCAAATCATGGCTTAATTATACAAATTAAGCATAGTAATAAGGAGATAACGCCCACATAAATATATAGCAAGTATACATTTTAAGGCGTTGTCATGCATGTAAACTTCTTCACTTAAATTCCCATTAAGGAAGACATTTTTGACATCCATCTAAAAAATGGCTTATTTATTGGAAACAACAACAGCTAAGAGGGCACGAATAGATGAGATTCGAGCAACCAGAGCAAAGGTCTCTTCATAATTAATTCCATCCACCTGTGTAAAACCTTTTGCAACAAGAAGAGCTTTATATCGCTCAATTGACCTATCAGAGCAAGTTTTGATCTTGTAGATCCACTTATGACCAACCATAGATTTCCTAAGAGGGAGAGTCACCAAATCCCAAGTATGGTTTTTAGATAATGCATCAAGCTCCTCTTTAATTGCAAGCTATCATAAAGGGTCAGTGGAGGCCTCATGATAGGTGTGAGACTTGTGCAGTGTAGCAAGGGTAGTGTAACAATAATACTCAAGTAAATATGCAGGAATGGATCATACCCAAGTTGAGTGACGAGGTGAAATGTCCTGTGCAAGATCTTCAGGCGGAGCAAGAGCAGAGAACCCAAGCTTACGGTTGGGTAGTTCGTCTTCAACCTATTTATCTTCCACCTATTCATTAAAGGGTGATTTAGGAGAGGCATAAAAATTATCTAGTGGTTGGATAGAGAAGTCTATAGGAGGATCAGGAGTAACTATAGAAGGAATATGTGACTCATTTGGAAAAAGATCTAAGACAGAGGAGGTAGATAAGGAGGCACAAAAGTGAGAGAGCTCGACAAAGGAGCAATGTTCCCAAAAGACAACATTGCAGGAGATACGAAAATGATGAGAGACAAGATCATAACACCGATATCCCTTTTGAGTGTCGTCATAGCCAAGAAAGCAACAAAGTCTAGACCGAGGCTTAAGTTTGTTATGCTTATGTGGCTAAAGAAGAACAAAACAGGCAGAGTCAAAGAAGCGAAGGTGGTGATAGTTTGGAGGTGACCTAAAAAGGCCTCATATGGAGTTTGATTTTGGATAACAGAATTGGGAATGCGATAAATAGCATGAAAAGCAGCTTTGCCCCCAAAAAGGAGTAGGAACTTTGGCAGAGAAAAATAGAACATGAACAGTGTCAATAATATGACAAAGTTTTCGTTCGGCTCGACCATTTCGCTGCGAGTTACCTAGACAAATTAGTTGATTAATAGTGCCATAAGAATGCAAAATAGTTTGGAAAACATATTGAGTGTATTCAAGAGCATTATCAGATCAAAAAATTTTAATTCGTTTGGAAAATTAAGTTTCAACCATTTTTGCAAAATTAGAATATACTTGCAATAATTCAGAACGATGTTTCATATAAAAAAAATCCAGTAATAGCAGGAATAATCATCAACAAAGATAACAAAATATCAAGATCAACCAATATTAGAAATAGAGGAGGGCCCCCAGACATCAGAATGAATTATGTCAAAGATTTCAGTGGACATTGATTCACTAGTATTGAAAGGCAAAGTTGGTTGTTTACCTAACTAACATGAAATACAATCAAAAATTTTTGTGGACACTAAACCTAACAAACATCTAGAAGCCAAGTGTTGTACCCGATAAGAAGATGCGTGACTAAGTCGAACATGCCAAAGTTCAAGGGAAGGAATAGAAGAAACTGCAACAGCAACGGAAACATGAGCAACAGGTGGAAGACGAAGGTTGTCCATGGGAAACATACGCCCAATCCTAGGACTGGTCCCATGCTCTTATCCCATCCTCGGATTCTGCATAACACACCCACAATAAGCAAATGTAATACAATAACCCAACTTAGCTAATTGGCCCACAGAAAATAAATTGTAAGAAAGGTTAGAAACATTAAAGACCCCATGAACCAAGAGGTTGGAGGTCGTAATAGAACCTATATTATGACCAAACATTGTGGAACCATTGGTTGTGCAAATATTAAAAGGGTGTGGTGCAGGTTCAAGTTAAGCAAATAAGAATGATTGAGGTGTCATGTGGTTGCAACAAGCAAAATCCAAAAACCAAGAGGAAGGAGACATACTAGATGTAACTAAGAGAGAAGAGGAATAAAATGCATTACCAACCATATGAATGGTATTAGTGATGATGTTTTGAATGTCAACTAAGGAAATGGTGATAGTGGATCCAGAAGACCTAGACTTTACGGAGACGGGAGCCATCAGTTGGATACTCTCAGTGTTAGTAATAGTAGCAGCAGAAATGGAAGCAACTGATTTTTTGCGTTTATAACAAGTCTCAATATTATGGTCAAAAATTTTGCAAAAGCGTTTGTTGGATTGTCGGTGAAGATTGTTACAAGAAAAAAAAAATCCTATCCTTATTATTCATTTAGAAGAAAAATATGCAAAAATAGACTGCAAAAATGAAAATTACATGAAAAACTAGGTAAAGAGCACCTGGACTGCAAAAAGTCAATTCTGGCAAAAAAGTCAACGGTCAACATAGGTCAAAGTCAACAAGAAAGTCAACATAGATCAGTCAACGATGGCAGTCAAAGGATGACATAAGCAGTTGACCTACGGATAATAGAAGCAACTGACCAAAGGATGACATAAGCAATGACGTGGCAATGATGATGTCAGCATGATAACGTGGCAGTGATGACGTCACCTAAGGCTAACGTGGCGTAGATGACGTCAGCAAATGCAGATTTGGCATGTGTCAGCACGTGGTGGCACATGATGATACTGCTGAGACTTTAAGTGGCGCATGAGGGCGCATGAGTGGTTTGATGGAGACAAGTTTTCACCGAGCAGATCAGAGAGTCCTTTCTAGTGGTGTGACCTATGGTCTGGTCGGAGAAGCGGAAGCAGTGGTGGCGGCAAGGCAGTGGTCTTTGATGTACTGTAGTTGCGGTGGTAGTGGTGATTTTGACAACGACGACTACAGTGGATGACACCCAAGAAGACAAGACTGCTTAAGCGCAACACACCAGAGAATTAGAGCAGTGACTCTAATACCATGTTAGAAATATTGAATGAATAGTATTGTATTTCACAGAAAATAAAATATACATGAGTATCTTTATATAGGAGACAGAGTGTGCAGTACAAATATGTGTGCTATACAAACAAATAAGGTGGGCCTAAAGCCCACAGCCCTATTACATGTTAACAATCACCACGGCATTGGGTCCAGATAGTAATGCTTGCATACAAAACCAAGAAATATAAATAGAACCTTAAACTCATCGTGTCTAATCTAGTTCACTTTCCAGCTATTAGCTTCTCATCTGCTGCTAATAGCTAAATTCGAAAATCTAAAATTTGAATCGATATCCTTTCATTTGATTCCTCCTAAATTGCATTGATTTATTTATATAGTGTACTTAGTTTGTCCATTGGGTGAGAAAAAATGTCATGTAGACTAATTGGGTTAAACTTTCATGGCAGGCTACTAGTTTATTGGCTAGGTGATGAGTGACCTAATCACAGACGTTGCTCCGACCCCGTGCGGTTACATGCAATCTTCTAAATTTTGACTTTTATATCGCTCAATGGCTACATTCATTAATTCTCTTTTCTTCTTCTCCTTTTTTTTTTTTTTTTGGGGGGGGGGGGGGGGTGGGGGGGGTGTGTGGTTAAAGGGAAGTTGCATAACAAAACTAACTAGCCAAAACAGAGGGCATAGCTGGAGAAAGCCTATGAGAGAACAAACTACAAGCATCATCTACCACATTCAATAATTCTTTACCGCACTGGTTAAGTTTTTTTTTTTTTTAAATTAAAAAATTTTTAAAAAATTGTTTTTTGTTTTGTTTTTATTTTTTTTGGCTTCCCTTTCTATCTATTACATTTAAGAGAGTAAATTTTGAGCTTCCAGAATAGTTGTGTCGGATAATGGAGACGATCATGTTTACTATATAATGACATTCTTTGAAAATTTCAAGTTCATTTAGTTTTAGTCTTATTCTTTTTAATGGATTCCTCTGAAAAAATATTTTTATATTGGTGTTTCAAATTTAAAAATAAATAAATAAATTTATACTAGGGTTCTTAAAATATTTTTATTCATTTATCTCTTGTCATATTATTAATACTTCAAATAGGCATTAAAACAATACTAGTCAATATTTGTGGTAAATTGTAAATGCCGTTCATCAGACAAAAATCGATCGGCTCCTTGACAATAAAATGATAGGGTTTGTCTTAAATTCATGCATTCTTAGCAAAGGTGACTTTTCCCTATCTCTTGCTCATCATAAAAAACTATAACTTTGCTTTTATGTTTTGTTGAGGCATGCACGGAGGGTGGTGTTCTAGCCCATATTCCATGAAGCAAATAAATGTGAAAACTTTTTATGTCTTACAGCAACTAAAGATAGATTTTAGTCATTGGCTCATTGCCCCTCTTTTTTGTACCCTGTTTTGTTTTTTTAACTTCTTGGCTATTCCCACTCTTTGAGGTGGCTAGTTATGTTCTGGTTTTTTAATATCTTGATGTAAATAATACTCATTTTTCAATCCATAAATTTTTTTTTTTTAAATCCTTAATATTTAGTATTTACGACAACTCAATAAGACCTGAATGTGGCCTATATGCTCCTAAAGATGATATTCAAAGAAACTTTTATTATATATACCCAATTACATGCCAAAAAATGAAGTTATACTTTACTTAAACATAATGTTTATGGTATCAGAGCAATTGATGGGGTAATAATTCTCTCAAACTTATTATTTTACATCAATTTTTCATATTTTAGATGTGGATATTACCTTTTCACATTTTAAAATGTGAACATCAATACATGAAATCTTAAATATTTTGTAAAAGAGTTTATGTAAAATGAGTATATATAACATACTATTTAGTCCTAATAATATCCTGGGTTTAAATTTTGTACCTCTAATCAATAAAAATGTTAAAAATCTCATGTGTTGGACTTAGGAGAGCTTGAACCCACATGTGATATGAGTACTAAAATAATGGTTAAATAAATTTATGATTAATTAACAGGTTAATCTCTGGAATAAGTGGCTAGTGTATTTTCACTATCACACAATACCAAAAATTCAACTTCGATTTCCTATGAAGTCTAGTCTAATTAATCTAATTTGGTTCCCATGTTCTATAGAGAAAAATCTATGCACAAATCATTGTGAGGAGTGACATCTCGTTTTCTAACAGTGTCCCATCATGGAAATGAATGCAAGAACAAAATAACAGAATATTAAGTAAAAGCGACTACAATGATTAAGATAACTTCATCATTTTCGAACTAAAAAAAAAAAAAACCAACCTGAAAATATGAGTGAAATTCATGTGTCCTTTTCCTTCTATTAGCAAAAAGAAAAGTATGTCTTCTGGAAATTGATAAGCAAGAGAAAGGTACATGGATGTGAGCAATGGGGGAAGCTATTTTTACCCACTTACTGAATTTGAAAGATCAAACCAACCATGCAGGGTCATGCACAATTTTACATCCTTTTTAGAAAGTACAGACATTTTATTTAGAATGATGTGCCCGCGGGAGAAATATATGGGACACCATTGCATTTGTGTGCTAGCTGACTCTTATCTTTTAATTCTTTTTAGTTTTAATCTTGAAAACTTATCTAATTATCTTCTTTTATTAAATCTTTTAAATTTTATTCTTGATTTGTATTCTAATTTTTGAACATCATATATTAGTCATGAATTCACTTTATTATCATTTATTGCTATGTTTAACATTATATGAAAAAATAAATGTTAACCATATTTAAAAATAAAAACAAAAATATATTTAATAATTTATATATATATATAATTTGTATTCATGTCTCAATGTTTCAAAAAAATTTGTATCGTCGTGTCATACCTATGTCCATGCTTCATTGCATCCTTGGCTGGCTTCATAATACTAATTAGTAATTAATACACAGCAAAGCTTTTGAAAAATATTTTGAAGGAATTTTTTATTTTTTTGGTTGCGTATGAAACAATGGGTCCAGCCAGCCTTCTGAAATATGAATTATTAATAAAGGGTAAATTCCACTGAAATACCCTAAGATTTTGGCTAACACCAATCAAGTCTAAAACTTTTCAAAACTAGCCAGTTTGGTCTCTAAAGCCAATTTAGTCCCTAAACATTAGTTATTTTTTCTTAACTATTTTAGGGACTAAACTAGTTTTAGAGACCAAATTGGTTAGTTTTGAAAAGTCTTAGACTTAAATGGCATTAGCCCAAACTTAAGAAGTGTAAATAGAATTTACCCTATTAATAAAGGTATATTTCAAAGGTAGCCATCGGCGCTAGTTGCACCGTGCACCTCCAATTCCAATTTAGTTTCTTTTATTCTCAATACGTTTAACCATCTACTACTCAAAATATAAAGACAAAATTTAGCTACAAAATTAGTTGTACATAAGGCTACAACTTTATTTAATATCTTTTTATTGGAGGTAAATTTTGATAAATTCACTGTTAGATTACATTTTCTTCTTATATCCTTCATACTTGCAAAAATTTTAGAAAATTAAAGATCAATAGTTATGTCATCAATAGATTATTTAAATTGCAAGTTTTTGTAGTTTAAAAATATGCATAAAATATAATCTTATACATTATATAGTAAAAAATATTCAATTGGCACAAAATTTGATATATGTATTAAGAGCGTAAAGAACATGCAATTCAACAATTAGATTTTTGAAATATATAATAATGTTAATGATATTGAGTAAGGTTATAACTTTAGGCTATAACCAATTTTATAACTAAACTTTGTCCGAAATATAATTTATCTCACAGCAAGCTAAATAAGAGAAGTTAGGAGATTATTTTTCAACTAATTTCAGGCTACTTCCAAATATAAAAAAATGAGATAATTTTATAGAAAAAGCTTTTTGAAAAATGAATTATTTTCTAGAAAACATCATCATTGATTTTTTTTTCATCTTTTTTAAATCTAACACGTAAAGAAAAAATCTCTAAGAAAAGAAAGAAAGAAAAAAAAAAAAAAAAAATATATATATATATATATATATATATATAAAGGGGAGAAGAGTATATCCCCTTTTGGGATAATTGAATTGTCTACCCTAAACAGAATAATCCTCTTAAAAATAGTATAAATTATATTTTAATGTGATATGACTTAATTTTACTAAACATTATTTAGGTTAAACACCAAAATTATTTACTTGTTTAACCCATTTTATTTTATACTATAATTATAATTTTAATGTTTTCCATAGGACGTGACAGAAGAAAGGTTTTTCACAATGATGGAAAATAACCTAAAGAATGAAAGGTTGTTCAGAAGTAAGAGAGCCAACGCTGCTATATTCAACGGCACAATACTAATTTGTTAGGCTTTTCGGGCACAGTTTTGATTTCATATTTATCAATAAAAGTGTTGTTACTTTTCAAAAGAAACAAAAATTTATGCTTATATAACTCATAATCTAAATTAATTATTTGCAAAATTTTAATAAATTTGCACGGCGTATGTATTTTCAAGCAAACAATATCTAGAGGCATAGCACCTATGTTATGAGTAGTTGGGGAGAATCCTAAAGGAGTGTACCTCTAGAGCGACTTACCCTCCTCAAACATTTGTCTAAACTTAACTCAAACATATTAATAAACATAAACTTTATTTAATGAGGAGAAAGTAACGAGATTGTAGATAGCTGAAAACGTGGGTTTAGTTGAAGGTTTTAAATTGTGAGCTTTTATTTTATGAATTTGTCCTCCTTAATTGAAAACTTGAAAGTGAGCAAGGTGGGGATAGTTTGGGATATTCAAGACTTAGGAGGTTACGGCTTAAACAGCTTGAAAGCTAGCTTAGAAATCCCTTAAATAGTAGTATAGACAATTATAAATATTATTACTTATGCATACAATATGTTTATAAAATGATTAACATAAGTTATTTTCCCATATATAACAAAATATTTTACAGCACGTTATTTTTTATATGACTTTTTTTGTTTTTCTCATCTATTTAATTTATAAACTGTGAACTATATTTTAAATCATGTTATCTAAAAACCATTTTGTTTTCTCATCTAGTTAATTTATAAACTATGAACTATATTTTAAATCATTCCACCTAAAAACCATTATCTTGATAATTGTGAGGCTCTAATAGTAACCTAAACACCCAACTCATCATCCTAACCCACTTGCCTCTAATTGAAATTGCAATCTTGCATGATCTCACATTCTACAAACAATTCTAATCTCAAGAGATTTATGGCCTGTTTGGATGTTTAAAAAATGAGGGAGAGTAGAGTAGAGGGAGGGGGAGTAATTCAATTACCTTGTTTGAAAGTTTTTTAAGGAATGAGGGAGAGGGGTTTGGACGGGTTTGGAGGGGTTTTAAGTACCTCTAACCCTTTCTTTTTAATTCCCCCAAATTGGAGAGATTTGGAAGGAGAGTAGAGTAAAGTAGATAAATTATTTAACAAATGAATTCTCCAATTTACCATTTCTAAATTAACAAAATTACAAACCGATTATATAAATAATCTTTGTTTGTTTCCTGAGAAAATTTAAGGGAAACTGTTCCTTCTGTATGCAACTACCGGAAGGCGCTTCGTTCTTTCGCCCTTTCATTATTTTTCTGCCTCCTCTGCATTTCACTTTTTTCGAAATTGTGTTCATTTCTAATTTTCTTGTTCTTCGATGAGCTCAGCGCTCTCACATTTCTCCTATATCTCTTTGTTGTTTTGGATTTAAGGTTCAATTTCTTTTTTTAATTGCGTATTTTTCTCCGTCAAAAGCTTTTTTTTTTTTTCTTTTTTTTTTTTGAGATAGAACATTATAGATAGAGTGATTTGTAGTATATTTGTACTGAAAAATCTATGTGAGCTATTTTTGGTAATATTATTGGTTTTGATCGATGGCTGTTTTTTGCTGGACACCTATTTGGTCATTGTCCTCTGCGTCATATTTGTATATGTACTAGTTTTAACGAAATTTCCATGGATATTTGGATGAGTTTTGGATCTGAGATTTGTGCATTTTGATACTGTTTTTGAGAACTTTTCTCTGTGTACGTCATGTGGACCCATAAATAGCTTTTTGAACTCTTTTGATGGCGTTCTACCCATTTTGCTCTTAGGCGTCGATGAGAGCGAGGCTCTGTGGAGGAAGAAGAGGAGTTTTGGAAGAGGAAAGAGGTGAGACAAAGGCTGGGATTGGTGGGAAGGTGAGACACTGTGGGAATTGTTTGTTTCTCGGGAAAGTTGAGGAAATTGGAGGAGATTTTAGATTTTTTATTATAATTTTTTTTGAGGTAATAAAAATTATTTTATAATAGTTAATAGTAGTTTTATAGTTTTATTAGTGGTATTTGATGGAATGAGAATATTGATTAAATAATTATTTAATCTAACAAATTAATTATAGATCAATGTTGCAAGTCTATTTTCAAATATGGGTAAATTTGTCTATTTTAATCATTTTCTCTCCTCTCCATCCTAATTTTTAAAACATCCAAATAAGGGGAAGGGTTAATTACTCCCTTCCCCCTTACTAATTTTAAAAACATCCAAACAAGGTGGAGGGAAACCATTCCCCTCTACTCTCCTCCCCACTACTCTCCTTCCCTCTACTCCCCTCTACTCTCCTCCATCTCTAAACTTCCAAACAGGCCATTAAAGAAAATTGAAGTGATCACGGTGATGGCATGTGAGATGAGTGAAGATTGAAGTGGATAAGCATCTCAAAGAGAGAGAGAGAGAGAGAGAGAGACATGTACACATGGTTGTGTACAAATGGTGGACACGTGGAACACAAAGCCTTGGCAAGTTGGAAATAAAGGCAATAGAGGAAGCAAGAACAACGTAGGTTTGCAAGTGAGGGATGTGTGCCAAAAACCCTAAAAAGCTTCTTCTTTTATTTTGAAAAAGAAAGTTTGACACCCATATTTGTAATGCAAAATCTCTTATATAAGGAGCCCTAAGTCATTGAAAAAGATACTTTATTCTAGCTCATTTCATATTGTATTATTTTAATTATTTCTTAACAAGAAATAGATTGATTAGTAATTTTATAAATTATGAGGTTCATCTTGTTCTCAATTCCTATATACCTTTCCAAATAACATTGAATCAGAAAGGATGTCTACATAATTTTGTGCTTTCTGTTCAGTAATGCTTTCTCAAATTTTTTTTTTTTTTTTTTTTTTGAGAGTTTAGAGAGAGAGAGAGAGAGAAGAATTATATACGACTCTCACCAAGAAGGTCATTCACATTTTATTAAGAGTGTTAGTTCCCCATCTCCATGGACTTGGACATATTAATTTTTATTTCTTATTATATATACATAAGTTATTAGATATGTGGATAATCTACTAATAGATAAAAATGTTAAAATTCAACATACTTACTGTTATCAATATTCAAAATCAAAAGAATTTTCATTAAAAAAAAAATCAAATGCAATAACTTATTAAAATATTTGTCATTAAATTTTGTCCAGTGATTTCTCTCTCCTCTCCCATTAAACCAAAACAAAACAAAAAAACAAAAAAACAAAAAAAAACAAAAAAAAACAAAAAACAAAAAAACAAAAAAATATGTAGGCTATCCTCTCTCTGTGGTTGGACTTGTGGATAAAATCTTTTAGCTAGAAAAATCCTATAATTTTGAAGGAAAAAATATAAATAAAAAACCCTAAATGAATTCGAAAATCAATAACTAGGAGTGCAATGAAATAATGATTCAGCAGATGGACAAATTAAATAGTTCAAGCGACATTATGGTGGACTAAAAAGTTAGAAATAAAATCATTGAAATTTTTTTCAAAACAATTTGTAAGAAAAATTGTTGAAGCTAAAATAGACCTCTGCAACAAGGTCATCAATTGAAGTGGTTGTTAAGCAGATTCCTAAGAATGTTGCCAAAAAGACGATTAGAGATTTCTTTGAAAAGAGTGCATCAAATATGCCTCTCTTGAATGCATATTGAAAGTACTTTCGCTATCCAAATTTAACACTCAAATATAAACATAAACATTACAAATGCATATATACAAGCTAACACACTAAATTTAACAATTAATAATTTATAATAAAAATAATAATTAAAAGAATAAATATATGCATTAATAACTTACCATGAAAAATATCACCAAAAAATTAAATACCTCGTGAATTCTAGCATTACTAAGTGTGTATGTATATACACACTTGCTTTGTACCAATTTTTAAAAACAAAGGTTTGCATACGGACTCCTGCCAAAGTTCTGTAAATGTATTTATTTTTTAAAGTTATTGACGTCTTATTTTACTGGTAAAGAGTAAATATCATAGAACTAATTCCATAGGATTCGAATCTCATTGTTTCCATTAAAAATATATTAGAAAAAAATCCGCTAAAGCAAAATTATAGTTTCACTGAGAAAGTGAAATCAACAATTGCATCCTATATCCACTTCAAAATAAAAACCATTTAGGTCATTAAGAAATTTGCTCAAGTGAACCATCAATTAATGTGCCTGAATGTTTAAGAAGAAGAAAACTTTTATAAGTGAAGAGTATTAATACTTTTATTGTCTAAGGTCCATTTCTTTGCTTTTTTATTCATGGAAAAGTTTATAGTACGTCGGCATGTACAAAGACGATGAAATTTGAGATATATAAAAAATGTATTTTTAAGAAAAATTTTGCCACCTTGAAAATACTTATGATGGAAACTATTTGCTAAGACAATTTTTTATTTTATTATTTCAATGTGTTTTATATACGAGGGAAATTCTCCACAAATTAACTATGAAGAGGAATAATCTCACCCAAAAAAAAAAAAAAAAGGGAAAAAAATTTCCCGAGTAATTTTTTTTTTTTCTTCTAAAGCAGACCTTTTTCTTTAGTTCCAAAAATGGATGACCTTAACTTCCAAGATTTTAAAATTTTTCATTAAACAGGAAAGAGAAAATACAAATTATTGCCAAGATTATTTTTCGGTGAATTTCCTTTTAACAAACACAGTCCCTATTCCACAAAAGCTTTTCCACACGAGATTCCAGTTCAGATAACAAATACAATCCCCAGCCACAATGGCTAGTTCATTTGCTTCGGCTTACAATACGCAACTTATTTTGTTTATTTTGTAGGTAGACATTTTTAAAGTTTCACTTTTTTTCACGGTACAATAGTGAGTTATGCAGCTTATTTTGTTCTTTTTGTTTTTAGGTTGAGCAGCAGAGCACTAGAGAGGGCTTTAAGGTGGACAGTTAGATTATTTGACAAAGCTAAATAAAAAGTTTTGGGCAGTTATTTTACACAAATCAGCGAAGTTTGCAAAAAAGATATTGCTTTGTAAATAAGTCCCTCTATGCTTCTTAAATTAATATATTTGAGAAAACAATATGATACAACAATGTTATTCAAGCACAGACCTCTTATGGAACTATAAAATTAGATGACCTTCTATTGCATTTACTATGATGATAAAGTAGAATCTGCCATACAAAGTAATAAACAAATATTAATTTACAAGTTCGACTATTTCATCTTTCTAAAAATTTGCTTAGAACAGTTTTTCTGACGGGAACTTCCTCATCATCATCATCATCATCTTTCTCTGACTTCAAATTTGTGTTTAGGGCACAACGGATGACCGAGTTCACCTGTTTTCTTAATGTAGCATTGTCAACGAATACATCCGCCAGCATTATTCTCAACTCATCATCAGTTGTCCTTTTATTATTGCCATTTACACTTCGAGTTTCGTCCAATGCTGCAACAGCATTTTCCACATCTTGAGCAAGGAGCTGTGCCTGTTCCAAATTTATGAGCCATTTGAAATCAAGTCAGGATTCAAATATGCAGTTTGATAGAAGAAATAAGATGTAACATTAAAATAAATAATAAAGTATATTTTCAAATAACATTTGAAATCT
This sequence comes from Quercus rubra, assembly GCA_035136125.1. Lineage (NCBI taxonomy): Eukaryota > Viridiplantae > Streptophyta > Magnoliopsida > Fagales > Fagaceae > Quercus > Quercus rubra. Next base: position 47,750,017 of record CM068734.1, read on the forward strand.
GCACTCATTAAATTTGATTTTTTTTACATTAATAACTTCTCATTTCATTTTTTTTTTTTAACATAATAAGTTCTCGTTTTTTATCAGCCTGAAATGCACCCAAGTGCTTTAAATAAATACAAAGACATTTAAACTCTTAAGCAAGAACTTCATAGAATTTGCCATCATGGTGCTGTTCTGAAGTGTGAAAGTGATCACCCTTCTACTTGTCATGCCCACAGCATTCAAGTACACGCAATACACACAATTTGGGTTTTCTTTATAACAGAAAAAGATATAGATATATGAATAACACGTTGGGGTTTTCCCATTTCTAGGCTAGAGAGAAAAAAATTTGAAGGAACTGCGCATTGACAGAAGAACAGGCAGAGTTTTAACTACTGTTTTATACCGAGATACTACTATCGTCTGAAAATTGTCATTAAATTCACTCAAAGACTACATCACATGTCAGATAAAGATGAAAACGGCTAGAAGGCATCAGCCATTTATGCCAAGTTGCCAACGACAAGAACAAACAAAACCTAGTTAGCAAAAACTGACAAACTACCCCTTTTTCTTTCACAAGCTAGTAATAATGATGTCAGTACACCAGCAAAACCAGTAAACTGTGTGTGGGGGTGGGTGGGTGCCTGGGTGGGAGAACCAGGACATTCTCAAAAAGAAACAAGTGAACATGTAAATCACTAGCCTGTTCCCTAATAACCATTAGCATATCAAAACCAAGACTGAACCAGACATAAATCTGCTGGACAGTTATCCCAGTTTATATGTATACATACAAGGACAACACCAGTTCTGAATGTGCTAGACTTACAGTCCAGTTTCTTTAAATTTTTTTAAATAGTAAATAACCATACTCCCTCACAGGCTTAATTCCAAATGTAGAACTTGGTGGTATTTTAGTACCGATAGAAGCAGATGAACTATAACTCTAGTCCAAACAGAACCTCCAGTTTCTACAGAATACTGGGCTGTCATAAAGGGTACCCATATACCCAGAACCTCCAGTTTCCACAGAATGCTGGACTATCGTAAAGGGGACCCATATACGCAGATGCCAAATAATTTAGACAGAAATGTGTTTCTTTTTTTTTTATATATAAATTAATAGTTACAATAGGAGAGGGGGGGATTTGAACGCAGGATCACCAGGAGGCATCAACCAATTGGAGCTACAAGGCTCTTGACAATTTGGTCAGAAATTTATTATCACGGTGGACCTGAAGTCTGAATATTGGCTAATTGATATAGCCAATAATCCAGGCTCTTTTCATTAATGAATGGCATACATGTAAGTTGAATACCCTACAGTAGCAAATTCACAACCAAGTGAATATTCTTTACCCCCCCCCCCCCAAAAAAAAAAAACCACCCACAAAAAAAAAAGAAAAAAAAAAAAAAAAGTGAAACTCCAAAACAAAGAAATGTTATTTGAACCAGATCAAACTGGACTGTACTGGTGCAAACCAGCCAAGCAGAACAGATCTAAATTTATGGGGCTTGACTAGCCAGGTGAGCTGAGTAGTTTTATAACATAGAAAATAAAACATTTAAAGGAAGCAACAGCACATAAACGCTATGCAGCTCACCTTCGTATTCCCACACATACATAGCCACCATAATACATATTTATACATGTTCACAAGTAAATTTATATAACACATAAACACATGATGTATAACTATGTTAGATGTAAAGACAATAACATATACACCCTTCATATTAAAATAATTTATTATATATTATCATGTGGTCCAACCACCAACTTAATGGTTGAACCTGCTAGCATGCCACATGAATTAGTGATTACTTGACACTTAGCCATTAATCATGTGCTTGCAAGTACAAAATGATTTTTGTCAATAAAAATCATGCACCCTCACAGATCAGTGCAGAGACAAAAATTAGAAGAAAAATATTATAGTAAAAATCAAAAATAGCAGCCCCCTTTGTGGGGTTAATATCTAGGTTTGATCCCTCCTATTTATGCTTAGCAAAACACACACACACTCAAACAGAGAAACAGAGAATGAAAAAGTTTCGCACCCAAAATAATCTCTTAACACCAGCCTTCAAAATTTAGATTGCCAAGGACATTACAACAAACAAAAGAGAGCACTGACTCAAGGTCTGAAAGATACCTCTGCTAGTAGGAGACCAATTCTATTGTCAGATGTTGTCAACAGATCTATTGCATCAGATGGTAATGAAGTGTCCACAATTAATTTATCTTCCTCTTCAACAAGAAAATTAACACTACATTCTTGAAGCCTATCGCGAAGAATTCCACATTCATGCAGCAACTTTGCATTAGCAGTACTAGCAAGCTCCATTCTTTGCCTTTCCTTGTGAAGAAATCTCTGAAAGATACACAAGAAACAACAGCATGAAACAGATGGGTTTTGCAAATGTTCTGAATTAGCAACAATTGAAAGTCTAAACACAACCCCATCAGCAAGACAAAGTTATTAACCAGAAACAGTTACATCCTGATTGGGAATTAGTTTGAAATATTAGGCACTAGTGAGAGATCAAATATTTGAATATCCAAAAGACTTTGTGGTCTGGTCTTTTTATATGGTGCTTTTGGTGTAGTCTGTGTGGGCACCTATGTATGTGTAACCCAATCAATTGGTTGTCTCCTAATCTAAGAAAAGTAGAATTTCTATCTGTTTGTTGTTTGATACATGACAAGTTTCTAAAACTAAAGAATTTGCTTAGTTGGTCTTGGTTGTTTCTAAACCTAATAAAGCAATTGTTGCCAATGAGCCCTAGCTCAACTAGCACCCCCTCCCCTTATATAGAGGTCAAGGTCATGGGTTAAAGCCCGCGCCATTGGGTGTGTGTAGCTAACTTATCAATGAATAAAACTTTAAATAAATAAATAAAATATTTAAAAAAAAAAAAAAGTATGTGCTTATCAATCAATCAATCAATAATAATAATAAATGCAATTAAAAAATTTATTTTTAAAAAATTGCTCATTTGGTTAGTCTGTATGGTTATGACCCTTCAATCAAATACTTCAACTAAATCTTACTTCACATTTCTTCACCAAAAGCCACAGCAGATACAAACCCCAGGCAATAAACCCCTGAACATGTATTGTTTCATGTAGGGTGGTAAACAAGCCAAACTGAGCTAAGGTGTTCAAGCTTGTAAAAAAGAGCTTGAGAACTCAGGCTGGACTTGTGTAGAAGTTCAAGCTTGGTTTGTTAATTTCCCGAAGGAACTTGAGAGCTTGTTCATGGGCTCTGTTAAATTGGTTAAAAAAATTAACTTCATACAAATGCTTATAAAAAATTAGCAATAGTATTTATAAAACAAGACATAGACATATATCGACGCGTTTTTGACCCCAAAAAGAAAAAAAAAAAAAAAAAAAAAAATAGTAACATATAGTAACCACTGAAAGTATTATCTTTAGTGTTCATAAACATATCAAGCCAAGAATAGCTTTGAACAAGCTTATTTTGTTAACCAATTGAGATTGAGCTTGGTTCAGTTAATTAATAAATGATCCCAAATTAACATCAAAAAAAGTGAAACTTGAGCTGCTCACAAGCTGCTTAGTTCATTTTATAGCCTAGTTTCATGGAAATATGGCCATAATTTGAGAATTGAGACCATAACTCCAGCCTTGCATTCTTTTTTAAATCTAAGAAGATTATTGGTTTAATTGCACATTTAGTCCTCAGACTTTACATCTTGCTTCAAACTCAACCTCATACTTTTAAATGTTCATTTTAGTCCTTACAATTTTTAAATCATTTCGAAAAAGTCCTTGCTGTTGACTCAGTAACAGAAAATGCTAATGTGTAGTTAAAAATAATTTTTAAATGACATGGTGTTGACGTGAGTTAAATAGATGACATGGAGCCTACATGTATATCTAAATAAAGCAAAGGGAAAGAAAAAGGCCAAATCAACAAAATAAGTTAACATGCTACTTGCATGAACTTAGGTGATTTGAGTTAGAGAGAGAGAGTAGTTGGGGATGAAATGAAATCCCCAGCAACTCTATCGCTCTCTAACTCAATCTCGGCCTTGTGATGCTTCAATCTTGGCCTCCTCAAATCTTTGTTGGCACACTTTTAGTGTGCTGCTCAACAGCACCAGTGGCATAGCAGCCACTATCCTTTGCAGCAAAGTGGTGACAAATCCTATGGTGGTCTGACAATCGGGGTCTATCATCCAGTTGTGGATGTCCTTGCAACAAGCCTCAACTTGGTGTGAACAATCACAGATCTGATGTAGGCAAGTTGCAAGCTGGGTTGCTAGTGGCATTGTTGGCCAATAATGGATCTGAAGCTAGTTTTGGTGTGAGTGCTAGGGTTTTGGCCAAGGCAGTTGTGGCCTTGGGTTTCATTTGGGTTTGACAAAATTTGGACGGGTTTATTGGTTTGGTTGTTCTTTGGGTGTTTGGATCTTTAATATAAGTTTCGAATGGGTTAATGATTTGGCCATGGGGGAAATTTTTGTGGAGCTTCGGCCATGGGGAAGTTTGCAGGTATCCCGCCACAGTGTGTGGTGGTTTAGAGTTGTTTAGGACCGCCAGCTCATCGCACTTGCTCCACAGACATTGGAAGGACCACCCCTCGTGGAGGGTCCCTTCTTTGGGTCCTCATCAACATTGCTGTTGGTTGAGAGAGGTTTGTTAGGCTGTTTGGGCAGCAAGAAAGTTAATTATTGAGAGATTGAAGTGGATCTGAATCATAGGATAAAAGGGAAAATTTTATTAAATTGCTATTATGTACCAATTGTTGGAAAACATAGTTTTGCATCTCACACAAAACAAGCAGCAGAAAATATTGGATCTACTTCATTCATGTGAGATAACATGGAATATCTAAATTTTAGAAACAAAGAATAGAAATGCTACCTTGATGTGGTGAAATTTAAAACAAAGAAGAAGATTGAACTTGGGAAGACCTTCAATCTTCACCCCAATTCCACATATGCCCAAGATATGTGGTCTCTCAATCAGTTCTGTATGCACTTTCTCTTTCTGAAAACTTGTCTTCTTTTTCAAAAACTAATTTCTTTTGCTTCACTCATACATACTAATAACTACCTTGGAAATTATTTATTTAATAACTCTTATTAAATAACTAACTAATTATCTAATTGGGTTGACCTTTTAGGCTAGTCCAATTAGGGCTTGGGATGAGACTAAAGGGACAAATAAAGCTCTAGCTCAAATGAGCTTCAGACTTTATCTGTCAACTCTTGACAAGCTCGAAATTACCATTAATTATATTTAATACCATCATATAAATATAATTGCACTCTAGGCTTTGTCAAGAGTTGATAGTTAAGCCCGAAACCCATTGAAACTAGAGCTTTATTTGTACCTTTGGTGCCATCCCAAACCACACACAATAGCCCAATTGAGTTGTCCCAAAAGGCCAACTCAATTATATGATCAATTAATTATTTAATAATAAATAACTGCCTAGGTAATTATTAGTACATAAGAGTGAAACAAAATAAAACAATTTTTAAAAGAACACAAGTTTTTAGAAAAAGAAAGTGAGTACAGAACTAATTGAGAAACCACACACCTTGAGCATATGTGGAATTGGGGTGAAGATTGAAGGTCTTGCCAAGTTCAATCTTCTTCTTTGTCTTGAATTTCACTACAACAAGGTACGCCATTCTATTATGTTTCTAAAATTCAGGTATTCCATGTTATCTCACATGAATGAAGTAGATCCATTAATTTTCGCGGCTTGATTTGTATGAGATGCAAAACTATGTTTTCCAATAGTGTGATCCTAGAATATTATAACCGTTAAGTTAAAAGGAAAAATTTTATAAGATTGCTATTATGCTATAAGATTAGCTATGCTTTGTGGCAGTGAATGTTGGGTTGTTATGAAGCAACATATTCATTATTTAAGTGTAGATGTAATGAGAAAGTTAAGATGGATGAGTATATACATAGAAAGATAGGATTTGAAATGAGAAAACCCTCTTATAAATAGGGGTGGCCCCATACTAATTAAAAAAATAAAGGAGAGTCACTCGAGATGGTCTGGTCATGTTCAAAAGAGAGCAACAAATGCATCAATAAGAAATTGTGAGTTGATTCAACTTGAGGAAATGAAAACAAGTATAGGAAGACAAAAAATAACATAAGTAGTAGTAAAACAGAACATGTCAATTAAGAAGCAACAGATAATATGGATATCAAAAATAAAAGAAGCAACAAATAATATGACTTTAGATAGAATAGAATGAAGAAAAAGAATGCAAGTGGCTGACCTTGACTAATTTGTTAGGGATCCATAGACAACCCCAAAATTTGGTACTAAGGCTTTGTTGTTATCGTCAACACATTTCATTTAAGAATTAATTTTAAATAAAACAAAAGATTTGCCACATCAACATTTTCGTTAACAAGTTAACAGCAAAGAATTTTTTTTTAAATGATTTTAAAAGTAAGGACTGAAATGAAACACTTAAAAGGACAAGTACGATTATGAAACAAGAGTCACAGTTTGAGGACCAACTGTGTAATTAAACCAAAAAATAATTCCTTTGTTGGTTATACATATAAAAACTAATAAACCTTTTTTAATAAGTAATTCACTATAAAAAGACAAACTCATAAGGGGGCAATTCTAGTACAAGGGGAAATACACCAATTACTAATTATCAATAAGAATCAGGAAATATTAAAATGAAAATGTTACTTCAAGACATATAATAGAAACAGAAACTTCATTTTATAATAATGTAAGTACATAAACAAAAAGGATGTTACCTCTACTTCTAATTTCTCTTTCATTACACGGCTGAGATCCTGCTTCAATTCTAACTGGGAATTTCGAAGAGATTTGACTTCTTTAATAAGCAGTTTTACATCTGCCTTTGATTTCACCTCAAACTCTTCATGATGTTTCTGCAAGTTCTCAATCTGTTCTCTAGCATCATCTAACTCCTGCAGCAACATTTTGTTTTCCTGAATGACTGCAGTTTTTGTCAACTCTGCACGTACCTTTTCATCCTGCAACATTGTTCCACATTATTAACTGAAGCCCCTCAAAAATAAAAATGACAAGGAGATCCAATTCAATGATAATGGTAAGAAATACCATACCTGTTCAGTTTTCAATTTTAGTTCCAGCTCCAAACACTTACTCCGAAGCTCCTCCACATCCCACTGCATTTGAGTAAATCTTTCCCTTTCGGTTAAAACCGCCTGCTGCATGTTATCTATACAATTCTGTCTAGTAGTTTCAAGTTCCACTTCCAAATCTTTGACCTATAAAAGAAGATCCCCATAAATTGATCTTGAAGTATGTTACGTGGTCATAATTAGATTTACATTCACTCTTTTTTTAATTAAAATCAACAAAGTTCTATTGTAACTGTGATAAAGAGAACTTCCCACAAAATCAAGGTCAATACCAAGATAAAGTAATTGCATTGACAACAATAACAACAACAAAGCCTTAGTCCCAAATCTTTTGGGGACAGCGATGGATACTCAATAGAGTAATTAGTTGACCACATGTATTCTCTTCTTTCATTCTATTCTATTTGAAGTCATTCTTTATGTTACTTCCCAAATTGACAAGTCATTTTTTATAACTTCTACTAATATTATTTTTGGCCTTCCTATACTTTTTATTTTATTCCCTCAACTAGGATCAACTCACTCTTTTTTACCGGTTTATTAACCTCTCTTCTCTAAACATGACCAAACCATCCAAAGTGGCTCTCCCTCATCTTTTCATCTACAGGGACTACCCCTATCTTTAAGCAGATTTTCTTGTTTTGAATCTCATCTTTTCGTGTATTCCTGATTATCCATTTTTAACATTCTCATTTCAACAACTCACTTTATGGATATGTTACTTCTTAATAGTAACATTCGGTACTATAAAGCATAGTTGGTCATATTACATTGAACAAACCTAAATTCTGAAAATGCATTACTAATCCCATGCCTAGTAACCTATTTTCCCTTCGGGTGTCCCTTTGTATACTCGCCATGTTCTTGGGTTGTGCCCCTTTAGTGCTTTTTCAATGGATTATTTACTTAAAAAAATAAAAAATAAAAAATAAAAAAGGAACCTAATTCCACATCTACTCATAATGAGTAGGACGTGTAAAAATAAAATCTGCAATGAAGAAAGGTCCATTTAGTGAATAAGACTCATTTAAAATAATTGCCCGATGTCATGTCTGATGTCATGTCCAATAACCTGCAATAATATTAGTCCAGCCCATGTCCACATTTTCTAATTCTGTAAACAGAAAATATATTTTAAGGATAAAAAAGCCACATCCACAGTTTATCTCAGATAGGTCCATCAGTTGAGGCTTCACCTAATCCTTCTAGTAAGGTACAGGAAAAAATAAAAGAATGGATCAACAACTACAATGCTCATTTCAAATGATCAAATAAATTTTAATCTAGTTCATGTTTCCATACACATCTAACCATATGACGTCTCTCAAGTCTCAATGTGGCTATCAAAATCAGATTAAGACAGCATTATATGAAGGACATTCTTTGTTTGCCACATTCAAGACCAAAATAAGCATTTAGAAGTTAGAAATTGATTCGTTTTAGGACTTGCAAATATCTAAATTTACCAACATCAATAGAAAAACAGAGTACTAGGTAGAAGAAAACTTCCATCTAAATTCAAATTGTTCCAAAAAAATGAAGAAACAAGTAACATATGCTCAAACAAAATACTTGTATGGCACAACTAGATCATAATAAAACAGTCTGCTATTTTCATGCTTCTTACCAAAATAGAAATAATGGTCATACCTAGTGCACAAAGCTCCCACTTTTGCAGGCTTTGAGGGAAGTGATCGGTAGGCAGCCATACCCCCCCACCCCCCACTCCACCCCCCCCCCTTTTTTTTGAAGTGGAAATAAAGTTTATATTATACCAATTTTAATGTTGAGAAACACCCTGAAGCTATTGGATAGCCCGATGCTGATTATTTGAACTAGAAAGGGGCAAAAAACTGGGAAATGGACATTGAAGAAACAGAATCACATTTTTTTTAGATAGGTAAAAAAAGTGTATAACTGTTATAATATATACCTTCGTTGTGAGGAATTTTCTAACAGTAGCTTCTTGATTCAATCTTGCTATTAGATCCTCCAAATCTGTTTTTGCTGTGGCTAGCCTCCGCTGCATGGTAACAAGTACCCTGTTCAATTTAAGTCGTTGATCAGATGGAAGAGCAACCAGTGAATCCCTTGGAAGCTGTATATTTGGATTCTCAAAAGAATCTGTGTTTCTCAAAGCTTCAGAACCTTCAGAATGATCAAGGGTGAAATCACCAAATATATTGGCTGCCCCTATATTTGATATTTCACTAGCTCTTAAAGAACTCAAGTCACTTCCAACACTCTCTGCTGAGAGTCTTCGAACATGACCATCCAGCTTGTAATCCCCTAGTGCAGGAAAAAACTCAGTTCCGTCCATGCGGAGAGGTTTAGCATTAGAAGTATTCTCAATTACTTCATCCCTGCCTACAATGTTACCCTCATTCCCTGTATGCATTCTATGCCTGGAATATCTTTGCAGACTCCCCTGAATGAACTTTCTGTTAAACATGCCATATCTGGCAGTCATTTCAGTTGGATCAATTAAGTTTTGTTCAGATATTGAATTCTCCATGCCAAGATCAGCAGAACTATTATTTCCATGCCTTGGCGATCCAACCTCAGATATCTCATAAGGAGTATCATGACCAAGATCTGATGCAATGAATGAACTATCAGCAAACAGAGAAACATCTGAGTTGGCATGGTACAGAGATGATGGAAACATGTCACTAGTGGAAGAATTATTTGGAATTTCCTGATTCTCATCATTGAAAGCTGAAAAACAAAATACAAGAATACAAATGAGTTTTGATGGATCACGGAGTATTATCTATTAAGTTATTCTACTTTCAATATCACCATGGCTTCATTTCAAGAATTAGAAAACCAATATAATGTTGATTCTAAGATGCATTGAGGAAACACCTACAAGACCTCGCCGCAGCTTCTAGCTCAAGAAAGGTTGCCACTGGAGCACTTCTTGATAAATCAATGTCTGACAATAGTTTTTCCATCCAATCCTCCAAAGAACACCTTCGCTGCAACAAGCTAACCAATTTGAGAATATTATTACTGTTATTTCAAAGAGAAATATGCTTGATGTTTAAATTTATATACGTACATATTGAAAAATTAAATTTCACAGTTGTAGGTGCACACAATGATGCAGCCTAATATTCTACAAGTGGACCATTGCCCTCAAATTGCAGAGTAATAATTGAATACATAAACCAAATATTTAGACATGATAATTGGAAGAAGAAACCTAGAATTTGCAAAGCCAAATCAAAATAGGCCATGTACTATCCATTTCACAAGCTGCTTGTCCAAAATTTATATAAAAAATTAAAAAATCCCTTCAGGTATATTTCTACAATTTTCATGCTTTTAATTTAAAAACAGTCTTTCAGAAGCTTCATGGAGTAACATGTTCAAATCCTAAACACACAAGCAAAACAAAAATAAGATTTACCCAATTAAGGAAAGTTTTAAGATCATCAAGTTCATCAAAGCCTACTCTGTAACAGCAGAAATTTTCATACAATACAGGAACTAACAGCAACAAGAGTAATGACTATGACCATCAGACCAAGCCATTTTTCTGTGAAATGTAACCTCTGGATAATCCTCAGTTATGCATTGAAAAGGCACAACCAAGCAACTTTCAGCATAGAAGTTTCAGTTTTCTAAAGGTCAGCATTTGCGACAGGTGTTCTAATAAAAGAAGGAAATATACTATAAAGCTCAACAAACAGCAATATAGCAACACTGTGAGATGTACTCAGACAATTTGAGTCGCACAATTCTCAAATTACTATCATGTAGACCAAGAAATTCTACGTTCAAAATTTCTTTTTCTTTTTTTTTATTTAAGTAACAATACTTCATTGAAACTAAGAAGAAAATGAAAAAGACCCCCATGTACACAGGAAGTGCTTTAAGGAGAGCCTATTAAATTTACAAAAATCTAGAAATTCCTTTAAGGAAGAAAAGGAATGGCCACTAAAGGCAGCAAACCAAACAAACATGGTATGTAAAAGATGAAATTTTAGCTCCAAGATGAATGCTCAACCCCATCAAAAGTACAGAGGTTCTCTCCCTCAAAATGGTCCACAGAAACAGAACACAATTCGGCATGGCGCAATACATCAACAGCATAATGTCTTCCCAAGCCCCCCACTCCAACAACTCCACAACCCTTCTCAGCATGACCTATTGCAAGCCAAAAAGGCAACACCATTGACCATAAGTCACACACGATCACAATGAAGTAACAGGTGGTCAGTTGTCTCCCCACTAAGTTTGCACATACAGCACCAATCAAAAATGCTTATAGTCCGATCTAAAGATTCTCCATAGTAACGATATTTCCCCAAGCTGCTGTCCTTGATAAAAAAGGCTACCTTAAAACTTAGAAGCAATCTTTACCTTCCAAATGCCTTTTCAATGGAAAGTAAGGGGAAGCCCCATGCTAAGAACCTAATAGTAATACTTTATCAAAAAATACCGCTCTTAGCAGGGATCTACAAATAATAATCTTCCAGTTTAATAAGGTTTTCAGTAGTAGTTCTGCTTTTGCAAAAGTTTAAACCAATGTTGACATTCAGATCCTTTTATAGTTTCAGGTCGATAAAATCAGATTGTTAATTCCATAAACATTGATGAACTTCAGCAAAAATACTCAACTTCTAGAAAAAGTAAATTTTATTGCCAGGTTTAAAGCATGTCAGGACAATAGACAACTACAGGAGAACTCAAAATTTCCACTTCTGACAATCACGCATTCTACTTACAAAGAGATAATGAGAACCTGTTGCAAAATACACACACACACACACACACACATATATATATATAGAGAGAGAGAGAGAGAGAGAGAGAGAATAACCACAGATAGCACGTAACCTACCTCTTCCAACAGAGTTCGGCTCTTCTTTCTAAAAATCCTCCTTGGAGGAGCTGGGGGCACATTTTTCATTGGAAATACCTTTTTGACCTACAAAAAAACCAGTAAAAGAATGAAAATACTCTCCAAACACAATATTGAAATGATATGATGCTTTCAGTATAGAAGAGAACAACAAAGGTTAGAACATTTATGGACTTTTCTTTTATTTTTGGAAAATAAACAAAAAAGCATATAATAGTGTAGGAAAGTAAATAGTGCACTATTTAGGGTGATACATAAAAAGAAAGATAATAAAAATAAAAATAAAAAGTCACTTACTCTTTTCTTTATAAGTAAAAATAATAATTTTATTCAAAAGAGAAGATAGGTCAAATACAAACTACTCCTGAAGAACTACAAAATAATAAATTCCACTTACTTCAGAAAAAAGTTCTAAAAAATCGTTAAATCTTCGTAATATCCCTCGTGTAGTGGTGATCCCTTCCGGCGATTGTATACCAACTTGAACCCTGTAAAACTGTTATCCATGAATGTTAAAATAGAAAATAACTAGAGCTGGGTACAATTAAACCAAAATTTACATAGAGCTATAAAGTACATTACTACTAAAAGTTGCAGAAACTTCGCTAAAGTACTCTAACTACTCACATTTTAACATTCACAAGTGAAAATCCCCATTGCTTCAATTAATTCGACAACTCAACTATCAATAAACAGAGAAACAAATTATCTCCACAATCATTTAAAATGCCAAATTGTACCTCACGAAATTTTTGTTATATAGAAGACAAAGGAGTGGAAGAAAAATGCATAATCTAGAATATTACAGCAATGTAAACCCAACAAGCACAATTTAAATTTTTTTTTTTTTTTTAAAAGGATAAAACAAGACAGCTTTTATCCAACTCTCTATTACAACAACAAAGCTTTAGGGGAACTTTGAAATTGGCTAAAGGTTGGCCACATGTATTCTTCTACTCCATTCTATCCTATCCAAAATCATAGTCTTTGTTACCTTCTAAATTAACATGTCCTCACTGGTGCATTAACCTGTTACTTATGAAACAAACTTTCACTTGATTTACATGGACATATTATGGACAAAGATGATGGAAATAGACAAGAAAAGGCCACAAAAGTTTCTTGACATTCAAGTTGCATGACCAATAGCAACTAATCTTAGATTATTATTATAGATAGTTCTATGAAACAAACAAGAATGATAATTTTATAGTTATTCAAAATTGAAACAATGGAACAAATAAAGAGTGGTTTAAAAATTAGATTAAAAAAAAATTAAAAATATATATATATACCACCACAGGATCTGAACCTCTTGATTTGGAAAGGAAAACCCAAGAAGGAATTGTGACGCAAAAACTCCAACCAGAATGAAAATCAAGTGGCCAAACAGTGTCACGTCCGTCCTACATTCAAAAAGTAGGAAATATTATCACAAATGGAAAGATTTATAACAACCTGAATTCCAAGCTCTGGAATATGTGCCTGTACAGCATTAAATCATTGACCACTCAGAAAAGCAAGAAACCTCTAAGCCGGCTGATCTAGCCTCAGCCACCAAATATCAAAAGAATATATAGAATAAAAAATTAAAATCACAAAAATGGAATCACACAATATATACCATCTTGAGATCATCCACCTTATTTACGGTTTATACATAAAAGTAACAAAATTATATTAGAAAGAAAGGGAAAGCTATACATACAAGCATCACATACAAGCATCAAAATTCAAATACTAATCAATAAAGAGACCTTTCCAGCTGAAGTAAACATGAAGCAATTTCCATTCCATTCCTTTCCACCCCTCCGCAAGTTCCCCAAATGGGTCCTAAGTGCAAACTCTCTAGCAATCAACCATCTCGCTGCTACACATATTTTTCTAACGATGCCTCTAACAGCTATCAATCAGACAATTCAATCGTTCTGTATATAAAAACCGTAAAACGAAAAACCATGCAAACTATTCACGGTGGCAATCATGGAAACTGTTTTTTTAGACACATAAACCAAATTAGGCCACTTCAAAGCAAGAACAAACTTCCAAAAAAAAACAATAATAATAATAACAAAATCAATAAAAACCCCACAAACTAAAAATTTTATAAAAAAAAAAAATCTGATATCATGAAAATCAGTCACATAAATCAAATTCAATCATAACAACAGCTCCACCAATTCAAAAACAAAACTATTTACTAACAAATTGGCAAAACCCATTAATTAAAATTCAACACCACCACCAAAAAAAACAAATGAGAGAGATTAAAAAGTGGATCAAAGAAGAAAAGAGAGAGTACCCATTTGCGAGGAGGAGGACTCCAGTCCATTCCCAAAGGGAGCGGCGACGTGCCGTCGTGGCGGTGCCGGGGAGGGCTGCGCGTGCGCACCACGCGCTGCTTGTTGATATCATTGTTGTCGTTACCGGAATTGCCCTTGTGGTTGCCAACGGAATCGTCGTCGTCGTCGTCGTCGGGGTAAGGGGTAGTAATGGAATTTGAGAAGGGTTCGAGGATGGGATCGGAGAAATTGAGGTTGTAGTCCAACAGAGAAAGGTCGTGCGCGTACAGATTCATTCTCTTCGTGTTTTTTTTTTTTTTTTTTTTGGTGTCTATCTGAGTTTTTGTGTTTTGGTTGAAAGTTTAAACGAAAGTTTAATAGTATAACAAAGCAAAAGAGAGAGAATCAAATATGAATGAGAATGATTCTTTGTTTTTTGTTTTATTTTTGTATTAAAAAAGACTTCTTTTTTTTTTATCTTTGAGATCCAATCGTCTATTTATCTTTCTTTTAACGCCAATCTGATTTGTAACTCTCAAGTCTCAACTCCTTGTCTAGTTGTCTTTGGAGAGTAGGCACTACTGTTTCAACTTTCAAGTTTCACCCCCAACTTTATTCTCTTTTTTTATATCTTTTTTTATAATTATAATTTCAACCTGTTGAGTTACAAAACTCTTTATTTCCTTGCTTATTGACTAATGCCATGCTTATGCCTCCAAACCAAAAATATTCCAAATTTTCCTTTTCATTTTACAATAAGTCCCCACTTGATTCAACTTTTAAATAGGGATGTAAAGTGGTTGGGCAAAATTGGATTATGGGTGTCTCCATTTCCTCTTCACAAAGAGGAAAACCGGCGTTGGACAAGATTAGGGCGGGCTATAGATGTTTTACTAATTTTAATAAGAATGATGAAATAAAGATGAAACATGAAGGGAAAGTGTGCCTGCGAGAGTACTTTGGAAATGGTAATAGAATACGTAATATAAATAAATAAATTATAACTAAAATATGTATAAAAAAAAATTTTGAGAAGTTGTATAAAAAATATTGAATTATATGTATATATAATTTAAGTATATTAAAAAATATGTATATGTAAATTCAAGATGAAGTGAGCAAATCCTATTGTAGGGTCACAAATTGTAGCCCACACCTTGATGGAAACAGGAAATGGGCCCAACAAGCCCGATACAATAAATTTGTAAGAGAGTGGGTTAAAGAATTGGGCTAACAGCGATTTTTACAACAGTTATTGGGAGTTGGGTACTTGGCCGAGGAGGCTAAAACGCATAAACAAGTTAAGATTTTATGTCCGAGGAGTGAGATTTGGGCAATTTTAATGGGTTCTCATCAAGTCCGAGGGGTATGATCTTAGATAAGATGTTTTCTTTTTGGTTGTATTTTTCCGGGTGCTACAGTAATTATCTCTTGATGTTTCCGCTTTTTCTCCTTTTTTTTCCTCTCCCCTCTTATCAAGGGTTTACTCCATTATATAGTTCTTCATTACTCGATCCCATCGTCCACTTGTCTGTCATTTAGCACGGTACTTGAGTTTCCACTTTCTCTCTTGCAGCTTTTTGATTTTCTGGGGATAAAGATGACTTTCAACACTGTTCAGGGGTCTTCTCCACATAATGCGGCCAGGAAAGTAGCTGTGATGCATTTAATGCGGTGGTAGCAAGCTTTTTCTTAAGATATTTCTGCATCCTTATCCCTTCCATATGCATTGGTAATCTATCTTTACCTCTGGAACTTCCTGGAAAGTGGACTAAGGGAAAGCCGAAGTCCCTCTCTCCAATAGACGTCATATCCGAGGAGGGTGTTCCTCTCGGACCAACCTCCTCGGACACTTACGCGCCCCAGTGTTACCAACAACGTGCCTCAACGATTCCTCCTCCTCGGGCGTGCTTTTAATGAAACGGTGTTCCTGGGCCTCGATCGTGGGCCTTGGTTTTACTCCCCCACACCTATATTTGCCTCCATTACCTCTTTAGGACCAGAAAAATCTGCATGGGACTAAGTGGGGCAAGGCCAAATATTTTTGCCATCCCTACCTATAAAGTTGGACTTTTTTTTTCTTTTTCTTTTTTTTGAGGGAATGTAAAGTTGGACTTGAGATCAAATTCTTGTCAAAATAAGTAATATTTTCATTATATTATAAAAAGTAATTGTGCCAACATTATATATACATGTATAAATATATTTTATATTTTACCATAATGGAATTTGAATTTTTTTTTCTTTTCTCTTCATTTAAAATTAGGTTAATTAAGGTAAACTAATATATCTTATAAATAAAAAATGCCATATATATAATTTTCATTGATTTATTTATATAACGAAATCTAGAAATTATAGGATTTGCTTATTTACATTTGACTATAAGTTGGGGTGATTTTGATTTTAATTCTTAATCTTTGACATTATTTTGAATTTCATCATTTTATTCATTTTTGTTAATAACATTACAATTAAATGTCACATAAGGACTAAAATTAAAATCATCCCAAACTTAAAGAGTGTGATTTGTATTCTAATCAAAATATATAAAATAAACAAATTCTTTAATCTAATTAAAACATGTCACATTATTTTAAAATAGATAAATAAAAAGAAAAATTTAACCCCCAAAAAAAAATTTATTATCTCTTCTCTCTTTTCCTTTCTTCTCCTTGAATCTCCACCCAATCTCTCTCTTTCTCCCCCAATAGATATCAACCCAATTAAGTTTCACTCTCTTTATTATCAATAACCTTCTGGGTCTTCTGGTTGAGCTTACAACCTCTTGTGAGCCAAATTCTCAACTTTGGCTTCTTGTTTGGTAGGAAGAGTAAAAAGACTTCGGAATGATGAAATTCAAAATGGTGTCAAACATTAGGGAAAAAAATCAAAATTACTCTAAATTTAGAAGGCGCAAAATTACCTTTTTGGGTTTTATATTTTAGAAAATAACATTTTATTATTTTATCATAAGTTTTAAGTAGGTTTTTTTTTTCCCTTAAACTCATAAAAATTAGTTTCACTAAACAACATTTTTGTGTTGTCAAGAAACAAACTGTTTGAGTTAAAATTTCTAAAAAGTTGAAAACATAAAATATTTATCCATCTTTTTGTTTATAACAAATAAAAAGTTGTTGCCAGCTGAATCCTAAATGTACACCTGTCAACCCCCCCCCCCCCCCCCTTCCCTCCTTTGACTCTGTATTCTGTAAATATGTAAAAATGACAAGCAATATATATATATATATATATATACGTGTGTGTATTAAAAAGGGAAGTATATTATGATAACAACTAAAATAAATAAATAAATAAATAAAAATTTTTAATTAAAAATAAGAAGGATTGATGACAAGTATTCATCAAGAAAAAAGAAGATGACAAGCAAAAAACACCATTTGATTATATACGACAAAAGAGTGTCATTTTTAAACTCCGAAAATCGTTTTCATATCATGGAGTCATGAAATAATACCATGAAAGCATGTATAAGAATATGATCTTTCCTTTATATATATATAAAGTGTGTGTGATACATTTTCAATAAAAAAATAATTTAAAAAAAAAAAAAAAAAAAGGTTTTTTTGATCTATCAAAATTTATCAATGTGGAAGATGAAGGATATGGATGGAATGAATGAAAAGTGGCCAGAGTAAGCAGTAACTTTCTAACCTTTACAAATTGAAGAGCACCGGCATTAGACAAAAAAATAAAATAAAATAAATTGAAAAAAGGTCCCAGACCAAAAGCAATAACCTCTTGTTATCAACATTATTTTATTTGTCAATTTCAACCAAAGGTGCTAAGCTGTTTTACCTTTGGCATCCATGTAAAACCTTGGCTGGATCAAAAGAATTTTCTGAATCCATTTCTAATGTTTTTTAGATTTCCTTAACAAAAGGGGTCTTTTCATTCAATCAAATTCATTGAATTGTTGGAGACGCCATTACACCATAATAAGGACATTAAGACATGACAATTGACAAATCAAATTCATTGGTTTGTCGTTTCATATAATTAAATTTATTATACTTTAATGAAAGATATTAATAAAAGATTTGATTTCTTATAAACATACATGATTAAATTTGTTATTTTTGATGGAAAATATTAACAAAATGCTTGATTTGTCATAAACTTAAAATTTAAATAGTTAATTGTTCAAATGGTAAGTTAATTGACTAAATTCACACCCACATCAAAATTCAAGGATGATACTTGAAAAATCAACCCAGAACGTTTTATGTGATAATATTCTTTTTATTCTCAATAAATTCTAATTGAGAAACATCACGTATGAATTATGTAAAATCTTTAAATCCCATAATACTGTTGTGGATTTAAAATCTCCTAAGACTCATGCATTAGGGCTGGCAATTTGTGTTTGCGTTTCAGGTTCGTGTCATGTCGACTCATATAGTTGACTCATAAGTATTCAATTATATAAGTCAACCCTAACCCAACATGTTTATTAAACAGATTAGGATTCCTCAATCCTAACACAACCCATTTATTAAATTGGTCAATCGTATCGACCTATTTATCAGATTTTATCAAAATAAATAAAAAATAAAAAAACTAATTTTAGTTTTTACCAAATTGATATGAATTATGAAAAACCAAACAAATAAATATTTTTAATATATAATTCAAAACTAAAGCATATCTCAATATCATAAATAATCATTCAAAACTAAAACATATTTCAATATCACAAATAATCAATCATAATATGTCAAAGAAAATAAACCATAACAACTAATAAGTTTACATACCTAGAGTTTGAAGGGTATATTAGTAAAATGTCATTTAATTAAACGGGTCAGACAAGTCAAACGGATTCTAGGTGATGGACACTAACCCAACATGTTTATTAAACAGGCTAGTCGTGTCAATCCGAATATGACACAAACCCATTAAACCTCAACCCATAACTTACTAATTTTATGTCGAATTCACAGGTTGTGTCTAATCTTGCCACCCCTATTGTGGATGTGGATATTGTCATAATAGACACTATGGTGGTGGCCCATGGTCAACACTTGGTCTTGAGCCCAAAACTTTACTTACTCTCATTCCATTGCAAAAGAGTATGAATTATCTTTTGAATTAGATATCATTTACTAATGCATTGTAGGAACTAGGAAATAAGAAATTAGGATTATACCATATAATGACTCTTACACCATCATAAATTTAGATTTATATGTTAGAAAATTAATGTTCATAACTCATCCCCTCCTCACATGAAACAACTTTTTTCTCCACCCTGTTATTGACTTTCTTAAAAATAAAATAAAAATAAAATAAAAAAAAACCTAACACACCCTCTCCTAGTGAGCTATGGCAAACATAAATAAGCTAAGTATTGTTAAACATATAAGAGAGACGTAGAGAGAAGAAATGAAAAGGAAGATGGAGAAATTGCAGCTTCCTTTTGAATAGCATCTTCCCCAATTTCATAGTCATCACTTTTTCCCCCTTTTTTCTTCTCCCTTTCTTGATGTCATAAAAAAATTTATGTTGGCCTAGGCAAGCCAGATTTTTTTTTTTTTTTTTTTTTTTTTCGATAGAGTAGTTTTGGTAGACTACATAAGAGTATTTACATTAATTCGTACAAAAATTTGTCTATTTTAACATAAGAACTTACTTTTTTCTATTTTACACAACCACTTTTCAAAAAACTCACACCAGATTATCTATTCTACTTTCTAGTTCAATATAATATTCATTCTTCATTCATTTTTTTACTATTTTTTTTGTCTTCTTTTTTTTCCCTCTTGTTTTCCTTTATTTTCTCATCAAACCGTAAACTTCCAAATTTTAGAGTTTTGTATATGGGCAACAATCCTTAAAAAAATCACATTGAATTAATGATAAGCAAAAAATTCACATAAAAGAAAATGATTGTTGGAAACATGGCTCCATTTTCTTTGTTGTAAGCTCGCATTCAATTGAGAACTGGACTCCTATTTGCAACCAAACCAAGGCTTTATTTCTTGTCATAGGCTTGCATGCAATTGAGAACTTTTCTCCACAACCTCTTACAAAACCTTCAAACCCATCAAAGCGAAGCATAAAACTGAAACCTAGAACCTTAAAACAAACCCTAGAATTAAAGTACTAGTCCTCCTTCAATAACAAAACCAAATCAAGCTTGAAACCCATCAAACTAAAGCTTAAACTAAAACCCAAAACCCCAAAACAAACCCACTTCCCTCACTTTCTCTACCTCACATCCTCACTGATTTTGAACCAAATCCAAATCTAGATTTTTGTTTCACCAATTTTTAACCAATTTGAACCCATTTGAAAACCCAGTTAACTGATCCAAACCCAGTTAACATGATGTGACAGTGGGATGGTTAGATTTGTTTCTAGGTGGGGGACATATCCGAAAGTGAGAAAGAGATATTAATTTATGGTTTTGGAGACAAATATGAGAGAGAGAGAGAGAGAGAGAGAGAGAGAGAGAGAGAGAGAAATTATGGGACAATAGGTAATTTATCATGATATTAGAGTAAATAGTTGCCCCACTTTTTAAGGGGAAGTTTCCTAACAACTTAAGTTTTTGGAATAATTTATCGTACACATCCCTACACTATGTGTGAAACCATAAAATTAGGCTTAAATTTTGCTTGTTTATAAATGAGTGACATAAATAAGCTTTGTACTAAATCGAGCTTTTGTTTGTACGTCAATTTTAATAGTTTTGTGGGAGCAATATCAAGTAAAAATTTATATTTTCATTCAAAGATTGTTGTACCATACAACCATGGATTCTGAATAGAACAAAATTGCGTACCTCTCTTAGCAACCCAAGCATATTGCCTCCCAAGATATTCGCATCTCTCTCTATATTTCTTTTTGGGTTTTCAGATGACTACAATATCATTCAATAGTTCTGATGGTCAACTCCTAATGTAAATTAAAAACCTTAATTTTTAAGACTTTTATAAAACCCAAGAGAGAGATAAGGCATAGGATCCTTAGGGATCTATGAGAAACCGTGCCCCCAGCCCGTTTTGAATTGATTGGTTTGGAACAAACCCGCATGTTTGGGTGGAGTCGTGTTATTGCCTCTCAAAATAGAGGTTTGACTGATTACATTTTCCCTTTAAAATAAGGGTTTTACAATGGAGTCGTTACTTATTTAATTATTGGAAAAAAAATAAGAAAACCATAATTAAAAAATTCATCATTTTATTGATTTAAGAATGAATGTACATTGATCATAGGAAATTACATGTCTTTGATCTTAGATACAATCTAAGATAAAGTACATGACTTTGTTTCCTAGTTACAATCTAGAGATTGAAATTACAAGCTTTGTTTACTAGTTACAATCAAGAGATTGAAAATTACAAGGATAAGTATTTGATTTAGTAACCCTTGATCTAAACTTGGAGGTTGTGTTACAAGATGGGAAGGTGTTAGACACCCACCTTGCCCAGTGAAACTAGTCTTTTAGAATATAGTGACCAACATTTATATCACGTCATTTAACATATTATCAATCAATTACATGTTCATTTTTTTGCTTGAATTTAATGTGGGTGCATGTGATAAACCCTAACTCCATTTATTTATCATTACATTTGAATTGAAAAATAAATTCTAGTGAATGTATGTAAATGATGGTATCCTAGATTCAAGTATTTAGAAAAATTATGAAATTAACATGTTTTTCATATTTTGGATGTGGATTTAAGATCAAAGCTATTGTCATGCATGGTCATGTGTTAAACAATCAAGAACATGTGAAAAACACATATGAACAACATCCAAGCATACCAAGAACATCAAATGAATTTAAATAATCAACTAGCATGCTTTAATCTTAAATTAACATTATAGAAAGATGAAAACCAAGTTTGGGAAAGAGATTATACATGCATACAAGATTCACATGGTGGAGGAGGAGACTTTTGGTGGAGGTTCTAAATAGGGGTGTGCTAGGTTCGGTTTTGGTCAGTTTGTATGGGTATGGCCAACCAAAACTGAATATTTCAGTTTGTGAAATTCTCAATCGAAACCAACCGAAATGGCTAGAAATCAATTGATTTCGGTGTATATCGGTTTTAGTTGGTTTCGATCGGTTTTCAGTTTTCCAAAGAGAGGGTTATTGAGATTTTCAAAACCCTAAATTTAATCACATATAAAAAACAAAGTAATAGAGCAATAGAGAGAGAGCTGTTGAACAAATAAGAACGATAGAGAAAGAAAAACTTCCAACAATATTTGTTCAAAAATTTACAGTATTACACACAGATTCCAACAAAAAATTGAAAATATTTTGAATTAACAAAAGGGTTTAGACAGAACTTTACCATTGTTTCACCATAGCAGGAGCCTACCACCATGTATCTGTAGTGATTTTTCAATCTGAATTGAAGAAAGAACAGAGATATGTGACTTAGAGAGAAGAGAAAGGCATGGCCATGGTCCATGGGACTCAGAGAACGAAAAGAAAAGAAAAGAATGAGGCGGCTGAACTGAGAAGGGCAGAGACCAGAGAGAAAATTGGGGAAGGACCAAAGGGTAGAGAGAAAAAATTGAAGCGAGAAGGGTAGAGAGAGACAAAGAAAAAATTGAGAGAAAAAAATGGGGAAGGGGGCAGCTGAAGAAAAGAAAAGGGAAGCTAAAGAAAAGAAAAGGGAAAAATAAACAAGGGTATTTCTGTATTTATGATACTACTAGGGTTTTAAAATATTAAATAGCAAAAAATACCCACGTCCCATGTGAAGGCTCGAACTTGGGATCAACTAGCCAAACCACAAGGAGCATACCATTAAGCCACTAATCAGTTATGTATTAAAGTTATATATATATATATATATATCTATCTATCTATCTATCTATCTATCTATCTATCTATCTATCTATCTCGGTTTGGTTTGTTTCGGGATGAAAAAATCCAGCACCGAAACCAAAACCGAAAATTTCTCTTTTTAAAAAATGAAACCGAAACCGAACCGCACTGAAACCAAACCGAAATTTTGGACACAGTTCGGTCGGTTTTGCCTGGTTCTTTCAGTTCCTCGGTTTTTTGCACACCCCTAGTTCTAAAGGTCAGAGAAGTAGAATTAGGAGAGGGAGAATGAGTCTCACTTAATATCTTGAGTTTCAGGAAGACCAAGATATGACAAGACTAACTCTACTTCACTAGAACTCAAGAGGGGAGAAGAGATGATATTTCTTTGTGTTTTGGAATGAAGGAAATGGAGCTTTATATAGTAGTAGTGGAGAAAATATGAATGAAATGACATTTAATGGGGGTTGACAAAGGATCAAAGAGAATTATGAACCTAGACTCAATTTCAAAGTTTAGGGAAGGCTGGTGTATTAAATTCGGAGACTGTGGAAGTGAGGAGCAACCAAAATGACTAAAACTTCGTTTTTTCCCATAGCTCCTTAATAGTTCTCAGAGCTAACTTTGAAAAATCATATCTTTCTCAATTCTAATCAAAATAACCTCATTCTTGTGCTCAAAATGAAGCCCCAGATAATTTCTGGAAAATTAACCTCACTCACAAATTCAAAATGGTTTGAGATATATCAACAAAATAGTGTGCATAGGTCATTTTTTGGAAAATGGTTTCAGTGTTGTGAAATAAGAGATAATATATAAAACTAAGTGAGAAGAAAACAAGATTCTTGTGCTCAAATTGAAGCCCTAGATAATTTTTGGAAAAATTAACCTCACTCACAAATTCAAAATAGTCTGAGATATATCAATGAAATAGTGTGCATAGGTCATTTTTTGGAAAATGGTTTCAGTATTGTGAAATAAGAGATAATATATAAAACTAAGTGAGAAGAAAACAAGAAATATATATTGATGAATTCTTATATTCAAGTGGTCATCCACAATCTTTTTTTATTTTTTATTTTATTTTATCTCTTAGATCTGTGTAATTATAGTAAAACAATCCCACATATATATAGCCTTAAGATGTCTCTTAAGGGATAAGACATAAGGTTGTAATAATGAACACAATTATGAATATACATCTCCCATGGATATACATCATTACATATTTCAAATTGTCCACATTCCAAGTAAACATTTCATTCTCCAAACTTTACACATTTCAATCAAATTTTATTTCTAACATTCAGCATAATTAACATTATTAGGCTCCAAATTAGCTTCCAATTAACATTAATAGGCCCCAATTACTTCTATTTCAAAAATAATCAGCTCCAAATCATGACCTATTTATTCCAATTAAAAAAATAATTACACAAATTACTCATTGAATAATTAATATTTGACTATCCAATTAATCTAGTGTGTGCAACATTACCATAAATTGTAGTCCTAACCAATCGAATTATAACACGTCACTAATTTGAAATTGATTATAATTATAACCGATTGGAATTAACTTTTCATAATCACATATAGTCAGACTTAATTTGTGAGAGTGCATCTTGGCCATTAAAACTTGATTTGATGATAACTTCCGATCCGATGGTCCAACTAAGGCTTATGACCAGTCAATTTGATTGTTACAACATTATAATTACTTTGATGAAATGAAATTAAGGTTCCGATGGCCACAATAAAGATATCTCTAAGTTGAAATTACTCTTTATCCTTCATGTGAGGTTAAATGCGGACAATAAAATAGGGTGTCAATAGGATCCTAATCTTCTCATGTAAGATCAATCAATAGCTTTTTGAATGTTATTAACTCAGGTTGAAACTCTTTAAAAAATTATTCCTTAATTTTATCAACCATATCAAGAAAATATTTGAATTTCTACAAATTGCAATAATGTCCATCAACACATTGCAATTGACCCCTGAAGATTATAGAATTTCATATGAGGTCTCATTACTTACAATTTTATATATATTTGTCCTTCTACTACACTATATTCCCATAAGCCACTTGGACTAGATTAACATCACTATCATGTACCTAGCTTATGTAAACCCCAATTTCTTGATTTCATAATTTCTATTAGACTCCAAAATATCTTTGAAAGACCCTTTAAATATATATACAAATATTACATATATGAAAAATATTTTTTGTTTAAAAAGACATTGGCCAGTTTTGTCTTGAGTCCAACTCCAATATGAAAATCAACTAAATATATTGTCTTATTTAGAGACTGATGGATTCATTGTTGAGCATTTACATATTTTAATCATTACACACAACCATATGTGTCTGTATATAGCCTTTAAAAGAGCATCACTAGTAGACATCGTCAAAGCCATATGTATAATAAATAAATATACACAAACCTCTCATGTTTGAGGATAATAGGAAAATTGTGATAGAACAACCTTTTAACTAACAGTGATTACTCCTTAAGGTGTTCTTGATCGGATCCAATTCAGTGTATGTATTTGTTACATTATACCTACTTGTCTACTTAAAGTCACTACCTTAATGATGGAGTACATCATCCTATCATATAGTATTACAAAAAGTGTAGGGCCCAAGGGTACTATATATAGCGGCGGTTTCAAAAACGCCATAATAGGTCATTTAAAAAAAAAAAAGGTTCTCAATGTAAAATATATAGCAAGGATTTTAAAACCGTCGTAATAGGTCTTCAATATGAAAAAACCCATAGTGATGGCTCTAAAACCAGCATAATAGGTCATTTAAAATACAAATAATAATAATAATAATAATTTCAAACCTATAGTGGTGGTTGAAAACCGTTGCAATAGCTCTACTTGTTGTGGTAGTTTTTTAAAGCGCCACAATAGGGTATCTATAGTGGCAGTTTGAAAAGCGTCAGCTTTAAACTGCCGTAATAAGCAGTGGCAGCTCTAAGAATTTCTTTTAGGATGGTCACTAAGAAATTTAAATTATACGAAATCTAATAAAGCGATAACTTGAATATTTGCTACAATTGTGAGTTGAGTCACTAAGGAGAATAAAATTGGTGTGATTTCAAAGCCAAAAAGAATATAACTATCATCACCATTAAAGAGAATTGCCAACCACAATATTTTTCTTGGTTCCATTTTTTAGGGAAAAATGAAATTAGAGATTATCTTTAATGAATAGGTTGAACGAACAAATTTGAATGTTTAGCAATTTTTATCTTTTTGTCTTATAGCATGTTTTTTGTTGAATAATTAGATCACTTGTTGTTGTTTGGTCTTATCTTATTTTTATTTGTTGTTATTTGGGCTAATATTTATTGTTGTTATTTAAGTTTTTTTTTTTTTAAAAATTTTATAGAAGGGATTAAGGATTATGTTTGGAGGGCAGAATTAATTTTGGACTAATGTAAGTCCACAATATTTTTACAATAAATCTTATACAAAAAGTTGTTATTGGTGGGTAAAAAAATAATATCAGTATTGAGCCCAAATTAGAATCAGTAATAGCTTATTACATTGGATTTGTTATAAAATTGTTGTGAAAATGTAGTGAATGTAGTATTATTTTTATTTTTGTTAAACCCAACTTTTTATAATTCTTAAAGTCATGGTGTTTAACATTTTTATTATAGTGGTTACAATATGTTAGTTTAACATATAATTTTTGTTTTGGTAAGTGTATACATGCCATTTTTTGAAAGTCAAAGTGGTCTTGTGACCGCTCTGGCTTGCATGTAGAGTCGCCGATGGTAATAAGGCAACCTATCATGGCAGTTTTTTAAAACACTGTATTAGGTCTCTTATAGTGGCGGTTTTTAAAACCGCTAGAAAAAAAAATGCGATTGTAGAACCCCTTTCTTTTGTAATGTATTCAATTAATATCCACAGCCTAGAACAATTTAATAATTTATAAAAAGTTATCACTTCCTATCTTTGGTTCCATAATCATCAACATGATTTTTCTACAGAGGTGATATCACATGCTATATTTAAAAAATGGAAAATACCCATAATAACCATGTATGTGAAAATATAATTTATTATCAAATAAAAAAACATAATATTGTTTTTGAGGTGACATCATTCTTAACAGGTTTTTGTTTATAGTTCTAACAAGAGGAGTTTTTTTTTTTTTTTTTTTTTTAATTTAATTTAATTTAGAAGCAACCATTGTTTCCCACTATTATTCTCAAGTGTCGCCAATCAAATAATTAATATATAGAGAATAAAAAATCTTTTTTTTAACAATCTTTGTCCGTTATAAGTCATTTTCCTGTTTTTTCTAGTCACATCAGCATAAAGTTTTCAACATGATTCCCATTTACTTTAAATCCCTTTATAAAAGTTTCGTGCTTGGCTCTAATGACTAATCACCAAATTGTAGTGAAGACACGTGACAATTGGAAAAGGATCTTTAAAAAAAAAGAAAACAAACGCAATGGTAGTTATAAATGGAGGTAGAGTGGAATTCAAAAAGAGTGAAGAGATTTTTTTAATTTTTTGGGAGAAAAAAGAGTGAAGAATTTTGAGTCTTTGCAAATCACAAGTCTTTAAGATGGAAGGGAAAAAACGTTAGGGAGAAGGGTATGAAATTATGAATGCTATGATAAAAAGATTAATTTAATAATTATAACAAAAGAGATAGGATTTGAACCATAAATGTGTTAAAAACACCAGAAAATAGGGGCGTGCATGAATCGGGTTGAGAGGTTTTTTCAATCTGACCCATCATGGTCGGGTTGAAAAAATCTAACCCAACCCATTACCGATGTTTAACCCAACACAACTCAATCTACTTGAATTAGGTTGGACAAATGAATTGGATAGTTTATTTATTTATTTTTAATTGAGTATTAGAACAATACCAATACAAATAAGATCAATTTATAACTTAATAAACCTAAGCATAACACCAAACAAACATAAACTATTTTATTAGTGCTTTAAAGTTAGTAGGATATCATATAACTCAATCCCAGCTGAGTTGATAAACAAAAGAATAAATAGTGAAATCATATAATATATTTTTTAAATGTATATTGAATATAGGTGGGTTGAGTTAGGTTTAGGCGGATTTGTGAATTTGCTAACTTGCATTGAACTCGAACCACCATAAAACAAAAAAAATTAACAATCCAATCCAATCCAACCAAATCCACCAACCCCTAAAATTATCTCAACTTGGCAGATTGGGTTAGATTGAGTCAATTTTAGTGGATCAGTGGATTGACTGCACACCCTTACTATAAAATGCATATATATAAGTAACGAGCTTATAAAGTTTCACCAATAGCTCCACTTTTAGAGTCTGTTTGGTTGATAGGATGGAAAAGTATGATGATAGAAAATGGAGAAAGAGTGGAAAAGTGAGTGGATAGAAAAAAAAAAAAAGTTTTTCCTTTGTGTGTTTGGTTAAGGGAGTGGAAAAATGAAGAGATAGAAAACTCTTTTGTTTGGTTGAATAGAAAAGTAGGAAGATAGAAAATGTAGTTTATATAAATTTACTCTCATGCCCCTAGTACATGAAAAACAATTTTTTAATAGTTTATAAAAATTAGTTTTTTTAATTACTAGTACAAACTTACAAACTAACAAACTAACACAACTAATAAAACATCTAGAAAAAAAAAAACTAATAATAAAAAAAGTTATGTTTGATATGAAAAAAGAAGAAAGAAAAAGAGAGTCAACCAGCATAGTAGAGTGAAAAGGAAAAAAAAAAAAAAAAAAAGGGCTGCAGCAGCAGCAAGCACGAAAATTTCCAAAAAAAAAAAGAAGCAACATTAATAAATAAATGGGAGGGTAAATGAGTAATTTCACATTAAATCCACTCATTCTTCCATTTTCTCTATAATTTTCTCTTCAAATTGGAAAAAAACCTTTTTCTTCTTAAACAATGGTTCAGGGAGAAAACTCCCCCACCTCTATTTTCTCCTCTTTCAACCAAACACCCTTCTCTCACCTTTTCTCTACCTCTATCATTTCACCTCCAACTAATCGTTCCATTAAAAATACGCTTGACTTCCCATGGAAAAAAAAGAAGAAAAAAGAACAAGGAAAAGAAGTAGATACAGTAAAGCGTTAGTCACAAATTCACCATCCTTATAAAGATTAAAGACTCGATGAAGCCGTGGCCACAGCCATTTTTGGCTGTTGCAACTTGCAATAATGCTATCGGGTTGTTATATGCAAAGTAGGCTTTTAATCAGCACCGAAAACTAAAAGTTGATAATTTTACCCAAAAATTAAAAAAATTTCCTTGATAAATATAAATTTTCCTTAATTTTTGCGTGTAATAGTTACATTCATCATTCATGGCATATTGGCATATAGCTAGGTTTCCACTTGCATGATTGCATCACAGTGATTCCCTCTAGTAATTTGAAAAAAGTGTATAAAAAAATAATAAAAAAAGAAGAAAAAGCAATGAGTACAATTTAGATTTACACGGACGGTAAACATGAGACAAGGATTTACTTACCCAAGATAGAAAGGGGGGGAAAATCAGAGAGTAGACAAGACTTACATTTCTTCAGTCATGCCCCCCTAGATCATTCTCACGTCTCACTCTTCATACCACCATCTTTTTGGCTAATTTATAAAAATTACACATAAAATTGATTTTACGTCTGACTAGCTACAAGTACAAACTCTTCAAATTTTCTTTAGAAGAACAAGAGTCATAGCAATCTGGTGTTGTCTTCTCGTTAGGTCGCTTTGGAATTTGGAGGGTTGCCAATTTGCGTATGTGGTAGTGTTGAAATCTAGCTATGGGTGGTTGATTGTAATGGTGAGGAAGGGCAGGGTTATTATTGAGTACTCTAAGAGTATGTTCCTTCTCTCTCGCATAGGGGTGTGTCCTACCCACTATGGGGCCCACTCCCATGTGAGAAAGAGGGTATACTTTCGGAGTATTTAATAATTTTTAGATAGGTGTGAATTGATCTATCCTAATTTGGCATTGGGTGAGTTGGGCATGACAGTGGTGGTGTGGGAAAAAAAATATAAAAATAATTATTTTAGATTATTTTAATTGGATGTCTTGCAAATATAGATACATCCAAGAATAAATAAATGAATGAAGAAGCCCCAGAATAAATAATCGCGTAAGGAAAGGGTGGGGGATTGAAGTCCGAGGAGGTTACCCTCCTCGGACCTGACGAATATCAGTTGAGCAAGCATCCGGGTGACTTAGGTAACCTTCCAAGAGGCTCCAACGATGAGGATAGACTTCAAGCACGTACAGGGAGGATAAGAATACATAAATATCTAAGGGAAAAGCTGCTACCACCGCATTAAATACACTGCAACAATTTTCCTGGCCGCATTTATGTGGAGAAGACCTCTGAACAGTGTAGTCTCAACCACTACCATTCACAGAGAGCCAGGGAAGATGCTTGATAAGACATATACTCGAGTGCAGGGTTAAATGATGAACAAATGTATGATGGAGATGACCTAAAAAAGTTTATATAATGTGAAAGATCTTCCATAAGTAGGGATCGAAAAAATCCAGTGGAAGAGAATAAAAAAAGAACTACTATAACACTAAGCGTAGAACTATCTTTCAGAAATAGTGACTTGATTATGAATCCATCTCCTCGGACCTACATTTCATTCAAAGTTACGTACAAATTCATGCTCAGTTACACTTGAAATTCTAGCTAACCGTTGCTCAATCCGCTAAAAGCCTAGTTCGTTCACCCGCTCTCTACAAATTTATTGTATTGGACTCGTTGGGTTCATAACCCAACTCTTGTGGGCTTGGGCTATGATTTGTGACTCTACAATTTGCGCTGTCTGTGGGAAGAGCTAGTACTTCAGTGGAGTATAACGGCCATGGCGGGATCAAGACCACACCAAACTAGTCCGCACCATGCGGAATCTGCCAACGTTCGTCAACAAGATGAACTCCACAATCTTGAGCGTGAAAAGAATCTGGACAACTACTAAGAAGGCAGCTTGCAAACGCTCCACATAGGTGGAAGCGGTTTTCGGAGAAAAGGTCGTGCAGTGCATGAGTAAGGTAATGAAAAAGCTATGCAACGAGAGATTGATGATTTAAAGAGGCAACTTCGTCAAGCATAGTGGAAGCAATCCCCTCCCAGCTCTGATGTTTTTTCTAATGATGAAGAAGATACTATCTACAGACAACGGTGAAGAACTCCACCTAGTGAGTCTTTTTCCTGTGAGGATGAGCATCTTCACAAAAGGAAACGCAGAAGTCCATCTCACAGGGGAGTAGGAACTGATGTTATGAAGAAAGCCTTGAGCCAGATTTCTAAATCACCCTTTACACGAGGGATAGTAAAGGCAAAATTTCCCAGTCATTTCCATCAACCAACGTTCGCCATGTATAATGGTCGAACGGATCCTGTAGAGCACGTAAGTCAGTTCAAACAGAAGATAGCTATCCATTCTCAGGACGAGACTTTGATGTGTAGAGTATTTCCATCTAGTTTGGGACCGATGCCGATGAGATGGTTTGATGGGCTAAGGACAAATTCTATCAGTTCCTTCAAGAAACTCACCCAATCATTCTGTTCTCGATTCATTACATGCAGTAGGGTTCCTCAACCTCTGGACTCTTTATTGTCCATGTCAACGAGGGAAGGAGAATCCGTGAAGGCATATGTTGAAAGGTACTGGGAGATGTTTAACGAGATTGATGGCGATTTTGATGAGGTTGCTGTTAGAACTTTCAAGGTCGGTTTCCCATCCGAGCACGGTTTGAGAAAATCTCTGACAGGTAAGCCTGTCACTAATTTACGACAGCTAATGGACCGAGTTGATAAATACAAGAGGATTGAAGACGATCAACAACAAGGGAAAGGTAAAGCTAAGGTTATCCCTCAGGAAAGAAGGGATTTCAGGTCGGATCGATACAACAACAATTGGTCGAGAAGGGATTATGCAAATCAATTAGGGTCACATAACACTCAGGTCATCGGTGCAGTCTTTCGAGAATTGGTGCATCAAATATTGGAAAAAATCAAGAATGAACCATTCTTCAAATGACCAAATAAGATGATGGAAAATCTCGAAAAGCGAAACCGTAACCTCTATTGCCAATATCATCAGGATCATGGGCATACCATAGAAGATTGTAGGAGTTTGTGGGATCATTTGGACCAACTCGTCTGAGAGGGAAAATTAAAACAGTTGCTACATCATTCCAGTGAACAGGGGAGCCAAGCCAATTCTGGGTCTCAAAGAGATATTTCTTCAAGACCCCTTTTGGGAACTATCAATGTTATCTTTACTGCACCAGGCAAAACAAGATCATGCTCGTCTAGGATAATGTCTGTAGCTCGTCTATCCTCAGGAGACCTTAATCAGGACTCGAAGAAGGCTAGAGTGGAACTGCCGTTAACTATGGCCTTCTCGGATGAAGATAAAATTGGAACCATTCAACCCCACGATGATGCCTTAGCGATCACCCTCCGAATTGGGGGCTACAACGTGAAGAGGGTAATGGTGGATCAGGGTAGCACTGCTGAGATAATGTATCCCGACTTTTACAAGGGGCTAAATTTAAAAGCTGAGGATCTAACGCCCTATAGTTCTCCCTTAGTGAGTTTTGAGGAGAATGTTATTATTCCGAAAGGTCAAGTCAAATTACCTGTGCAGACCGGTTCAGAAGTGGTGGAGGTAGATTTCATCGTCGTGGATGCATACTTTCCCTATACAGCAATTGTTGCCAGACCTTGGCTTTATACCTTGGGAGTAGTTTCTTCTACTCTGCACCAGAAGGTTAAATATCTATCTGAGGGTCAGATTAAAGAAATATTAGGAGATCAGTCTTTGGCAAGGTAGTGCATGGTGGCTGCCATTCAACATAAACCTGAAGCTGAGTCCTCGGATCATGGAGAAAAGGGCTTGTAGCAGTTAAAATCCCCGGCGTTATCCATCGATAAGCCAGCCGAGGATGCGAAGTGTGAAGATTTAGTAAAGGTTGTTATAAGGGACGACCCAGAAAAGTTTTTTCAGATTGGATCCCAATTGCCTCATCAAGAGAGAGAAAAGCTGATAGAATTCCTTAAAAGGAACATTGATGTCTTTGCCTGGAATGCCTACGAAGCGCCAGGAGTAGATCCAGAATTCATCTGTCATCATTTGAAAGTTAATCCGTTAGTCACACCTAGGAAGCAGCCCCCTCGGCACCCATCCAAAGAACATGTCGAAGCAGTACGAGAGGAAGTGACTAAACTTAAATAAGCTGGAGCTATCAAGGAAGTTTTTTATCTTGAATGGTTAGCAAACACTGTAGTGGTAAAGAAGAAGAGTAGTAAGTGGCAAGTGTGCGTAGATTTCATGGACTTAAATAAAGCTTGCGCCAAGGATCCATTTCCTATGCCCAAGATAGACCAGCTGGTAGATGCCACTGTCGACCATCCTCGGATGAGTTTCTTGGATGCCTTCCAAGGCTATCATCAGATACCTCTAGCCTTGGACGATTAGGAGAAGACTGATTTTGTTACCCCTATCGGGAACTACCATTATAAAGTAATGCCATTCGATTTGAAGAATGCAAGATCCACATATCAGAGAATGATGACAAGGATGTTTGAGTCGCAATTGGGGAAGAACATCGAAATCTACATAGATGATATGGTGGTGAAAAGTAAGGTGGTTTCGGAGCATTTAGGGGACCTTTGAGCTATCTTTAAAATCCTTAGAAAGTACAAGTTGCGCTTAAATGCTTCCAAGTGCTCATTCGACGTGGGGTCAGGCAAATTCTTGGGTTACATGGTCACTCACAGAGGGATTGAAGTCAACCCCGATCAGATTAAAACTATTAACAACTTGCGATCTCCTCGGAATCCCAAGGAAGTGTAGAAATTAACTGGAATGGCTACCGCTTTGAACAGATTCATATCTTAATTAGTAGACAGGTGCAGACCCTTCTTCCTGTTAATCAATAAATAGAAAGGTTTTGAGTGGACTAAAGAATGTGCTACAACTTTCCAGCAACTTAAAGATTATCTAACTCGGCCACCGATCATGTCTAGTCCTGAGCTAGATGAGGTCCTTTTTGCCTACATTGCTATGGCCCCTTATGCTGTAAGCTTGGTACTGATATGAGTTGATTGTGGCGTACAACAGCCGGTTTATTATGTGAGTAAGTCACTGCATGAAACCGAAGTGCGTTATCTACCATTGGAGAAAGCTATCTTGGCAGTAGTGCTTGGCACACGTAAACTGCCTTATTACTTCCAAGCACATACAGTTGTCGTTATTACCCAGCTTCCGCTTAAAACCATACTCCGAAGTGCCGATTACATAGGAAGGGTAGCCAAATATGGTACAATTCTAGGGGCTTTTGACATCAAATACATGCCTTGTACCTCCATAAAAGGACAAGTTCTCACAGATTTGGTGGCCGAATTCACCGAACCCCCAATAGAAGAGTTGGAATCAGCAGAAAACATGGATGAAAAATTGGTTGGCACGATCTCCCAATATCGCCTTCCGGCCTGGGAAGTATATGTAGATAGGGCATCAAATCATAAGGGCTCAGGGATTGGGCTATTACTGATATCCCCTAAGAAGGTCATCATTGAAAATTCTTTGAGATTGAATTTTTTGGCTACGAACAATGAGGTCGAGTATGAAACTTTGTTGATAGGAATGACCATGGTTCAAAGAATGGGTGGAAAATCAGTAAAAATTTTCTCGGACTCAAGGCTCGTCGTCGGTTAAGTAAAAAGGGAATTCGGGGTAAAAGATGAGAGAATGTAGGGGTACCTGAGTCAAGTTAAATGTCTACAGTCAAAGTTTGATTCTTTCGACTTGCTACATATCCCTAGAAATGGTAATGCACATGCTGATTCTTTAGCTATGCTTGCAACCTCCTCGACGCATGATTTGCCTCGAGTTATCCTCATTGAAGATTTGTACAAACCCATAGAGACAAGAAGAGAGACATCTCAAGTCCATCAGATTAGAGCAGGGCCGAGTTGGATGGACTCTATAATGCAATTCTTGAAAGAGGATACTCTGCCTAAAGAAATGGTAGAAGCTGACAAAGTACGAAGAAAAGCCACAAGGTACTGGTTATCCGAGAACCAGAAACTATACAAACGCTCCTTTTCAGGACCTTATTTGTTATGTGTTCATCCTGAGTTGACCGAATCGCTTCTAGAAGAATTACATGAAGGAATCTGCGGAAGTCATATTGGTGGTAGGTCCCTAGCATATAGAGCTATTACCCAAGGCTATTAGTGGCTAAATATGTAGAGAGAGGCTCAGGAATACGTTAGAAAGTGCGACCAATGCCAATGGTTTGTGCCGAACATACACCAACCAGGGGGAATTCTTAATCCGCTATCCAGCCCATGGCCATTTGCTCAATGAGGCTTAGACATTGTAGGGCCATTCCCTAAAGCAGTGGGAAATAAGAAATATCTCTTGGTCGACATAGATTATTTTATGAAGTGGGTTAAAACGGAACCTTTAGCTAACATTAGGGACGTGGATGCAAAAAGATTTGTTTGGAAAAACATTGTCACTCAGTTGGAGTTCCTCATGTGCTCATCTTGGACAACGACCTTCAAGTCGACAGCAAAATGTTTATAAGATACTATGGCGAGTTGGAGATTATAAATAGGTATTCTACTCCTGCTTATCCCCAAGGGAATGGACAAGCAGAAACTGTAAATAAAGTCATAGTAAATGGGCTGAAGAAAAGGCTAAATGATGCAAAAGGCAAGTGGGTGGAAGAGTTACCACATGTACTTTGGATGTATAGAACTACACCTTGTAGGTCTATTGGAGAGATCCCCTTTTCGATGACTTATGGAGCTGAGGCTGTTATCCCTTTGGAAACTGGTTTCCCAACGTCGAGAATCAGTTCATTCAATCCAAGTGACAACGATGAACAACTAACAAAGAGTTTGGATTTGATTGAAGAGAAGAAGGAAAATGTGATGGTTCAATTGGCCTATTACCAACAAAAACTGAAGTAAGGTTATGACGCCAATGTAAAATTGAGACCTTTAATTCCTGGTGATCTGGTGTTACATAAAGTTGTGAGCGCTGCAAAGAATCCAACTTGGGGAAAGTTAAGACCAAATTGGGAAGGGCCCTACCGTATCACCTCAGAAGCTGGTATTGGAGCATATTTTCTAGAAGATCTAGACGAGCATGTAATACCACGTCCTTGGAATGTAAACAACCTAAAAATGTATTACTATTAATAAATATTTTCATGATCAATTTATTTATTCTTTATATAAAGTGTTTATACTTTTTACTTTTTAGTTCTCATAAGTGTTTAAACTTAAATCCAATCATGCCTGAAGTCCTTGGACTAGATGATTTGGGTTAGTTAACACTCATTTGCAATTCTCATAAGTATTTAAACTTAAAATCCAATTATGCCTGAAGTCCTCAGACCAGATGATTTAGGTTAACACTTATTCGCAGTTCTCATAAGTGTTTAAACTTAAATCCAATCATATCTGAAGTCTTAGGACCAGATGATTTGGGTTAGTTAACACTCATTCATAGCTCTCATAAGTGTTTAAACTTAAATCTAATCATGCCTGAAGTTCTTGAATCAGATGATTTGGGTTAGTTAACACTTATTCGCAGTTCTTATAAGTGTTTAAACTTAAATCCAATCATGCCTGAAGTCCTCGGACCAGATGATTTGGATTAGTTAACACTCATTCGCAGCTCTCATAAGTGTTTAAACTTAAATCCAATCATGCCTGAAGTTCTCGAACTAGATGATTTGGGCTAGTTAACACTCATTCGCAGCTCTCATAAGTGTTTAAACTTAAATCCAATCATGCTTGAAGTTCTCGGACTAGATGATTTGGGTTAGTTAACACTCATTCGCAGCTCTCATAAGTGTTTAAACTTAAATCCAATCATACTTGAAGTCCTCGAACCAAATGATTTGGATTAGTTAACACTCATTCGTAGTTCTCATAAGTGTTTAAACTTAAGATTCAATCATGTTTGAAATCCTTAGACTGAATGATTTGAATGGGTTAGCATCACAATGTCATGCTTATAGATATTTATATAACTTTTAAGTTGCGCTTGAATGTCTGGGGCTATTGATTGAATTTAAATTAACTTGTAGTATTGCCTGTTTATAGGATATGATAGTGGATTTTGTTCAAGTTAAAATGACAAAAGGTCGTCATACTTTGACAATGAATCTTATATCACATATTATGACGTATGAAACCAAAAAAAAATGTCTTCATTGATAATAAAAAAGGTGTGGTACATTTCTTTAAAAAAAACAACAACAAACAAAACACAACAAAGAACATATAAAAATAGTAAAAACCCCCTAGCCTAAGCTTTCGTCTTGGAGACCGCTGGGTCAGCAGTTTGGCCCGGCTGAGAGACAACGGTATCTGGGGCTTTCTTTGTGGGATTAGAAGAATTTTTCTTCTTATCCTGACCTTTATCCTTGCCCTTGAGAGTTTCAGTCTCCTTTCCTTGGCCACCATCTTGGTTGGAGTCTTTTGGAACTTCCAAGGAAGCCAGAGGGACTTGGTCCGTCTTTGGCTGCGCAGATACTTGAGTGGCTTGTCCAAGGTGAGAGGAGTCAGGACTTGAGAGCTCGCGAATTTCTGGATCGTAGTAAATGCTCTTAGGTCGCCTCAAATTGGAGTCCACAGGGACCCTAGCAACATCAAGGGCTTTACCTCAAGAGATGTCACAGTAATCCCTGCATACAGCGAATAATTCCTTCGTAAGTCTAGCTTGAGTCTCCTCCATCCCAAGCGTGTAAGCAGCCTGCTTCTTGGCCTCGGTTGCCTCCTTAACCAGTTGGACAGCTTCCCTAGCTTTTCGAAGTTCTTCGCGAAGCTCCGTCACCAGTTGCTTCTCTATCGCTAGATTGATTTCATTGTAGTGCAACTATTTACGGAAATATTCAAATTGCTTTTCAATAGTCTTAAGGCCTGCTTTAGCGCTATCCCTCACCCTAACTACCTTTTTCATCTGCTCGGTCAGCTTGGATTGTTTTTCTTTTAAGGCACCTAGCTCCACCTAGACCTCGGACCGAGCATTGAAGGCCGCCCTGGCCTTGTTGTGGGCATCGTTAACCCAATTCTCGACCACATAAACCTGCTGGGTAATCTGCGTGATAAAATAAAAGTTTTGTTTTTAATATAAAAACACATAGCAAAAACTTACGAAAATAGCTTGAAAATAGCAAAAACTTAAGTAGGGCAATAGATTAAGCTACATACCATGACCAAGTCCCTCTTAAGGGATAGGAAGAGCTTCTGTTAACCGAAGCGTTGATAAACTTCCATGCTGCGCCCTCGGCCCCCTTTTTTATAAGATGTTGTGCCAAACCCACGTGAATGGGTGGAGTAGTGTTATTGCCTCTCAAAATGGAGGTTCAACTAGTTATATTTTCCCCCTTAGATTAGGGGTTTTACAATGGAGTTGCCACTTATTTAATTATTGGAAAAACAAGAAAACCATAATTGAAAAATTTCTCATTGTATTAATTTGAAATTTAATTTACATTGATCATAGGAAAATTACATGGCTTTGGTCCTAGATACAATCTAAGATAAATTACATGACTTTATTTCCTAGTTACAATCTAGAAATTGAAAAATTACATGGATAAGCATTTGATCTACTAACCCTTGATCTAAGTTCGGAGGCTATGTTACAAGGTGGGAAGGTGTTAGGCACCCACCTTGCCCGGTGAAACCTGTCTTCTAGACTATGGTGGCCAATATTCATATCATATCATCCAATATGTCAATCAATTTACATGTTGAATTTAATGTGTGTGTGTATGTGATAAACCCTAATTCAATTTATTAAGCATTGCATTTGTATTGAAAAATAAATTCTAGTGAGTGTGTGTGGATAGTGATATTCTAGATTCAAAGATTTGAAAGAATTATGAAACAAACATATTTTTCATATTTCTGATGTGGATTTAAGATCAAAACTAGTGTTTATGCATGAACATGTGATGAATAACCAAGAACATGTGAAGAACAACTAAGAACATTCAAATATATTCAAAGGAATTTAAATGATTATTATCATGCTTTAATCTTAAACTCTCATCATGGCAACACCAAACAAGTTAGGGAAATGGATTATACCTTCATGCAAGATCCATTTGGTGAAGAAGGAGACTCTTGGTAGAGGTCCTAAGGGTGGAGGAAAAGAAGAGTTAGGAGGGGAAGAGTGAGTCTCACTCAATACCTTGAGTCTCAAGAAGACCAAGATATGACAAGACTACTCAACTTCCTAGAACTCAAGAGGGGAGAAAAGAGGGGGGTTTTTGTGTGCTCTAGAATGAAGGAGAGTGGGGGTTTATATAGTAGTGGTAGAGAAAATAAGAATGGAAAGCCATTTAATGAGGGTTGAAAAAGAATCATGAACCTAGTCCTCATTTTAGCTTAGGGGGAAATCTGGTGCAATAAATGGAAAGATTGGTGGGAGTGAGAAGCAAGCCAAGTTCGATTTTTCCGCAACTGCTGTAACAGCTCGTAAAGCTAATTTCAAAAAATCATATCTAACTCAATTCTGATTGGAATTGTCTCATTCTTGTGCTCAAATTGAAGCCCCGGATGTCTAGTTTCTGAGAAAATTAACCTCATTCACAAATTCAAAATATTTTGAGAGATATGGATGAAATGGTAAGCAGAGGTTATTTATTAGAAAATGGTTTCAGCACAATTAATATTAATAGGTCCTAAATTAGCTCCCAATTAAAATTAAATGGCTTCAATCACTTCCATTTCAGACTTAATTAGTTCTAAATTTACTCTAATTAAAAAATAATTACACAAATTACTCATTGAATAATTAATGTTTAATTATCTAATTAATTAGATGTATGCAACCTCACCATAAAATGTAGTCCCAACCAATCAAATTATGACACATTATTGATCTCAAATTGATTACACTTATAACCAATTGAAATCAATTGTTCATAATCACATATAGTCGGACTCAATTTGTGATAGTGCATCTCAGCCATTAAAACTTGATTTGATAATAACTTTCAATCTGGTGGTCCGATTAGGGCTTATGAACAGTCAATTTAATCGTTATGACATCAAGATCATTTTGGTGAAATGAGATTAAAGATCTAATGGCCAGAATCAAGATGCATATTCCCAAAACAAAATTACCATTTTACCCTCCATATGAGGTTAAATACAGGTTACAAAATGGGGTGTCAACACCATGTCTTTTGGAAGGAGGAGGGGCTGCTCCAAAGCCTCGGCTACATGACCTCCATGCCCCCCGTGGTAATGCCTAATGGAGGTATCCCAGGCAATGGGGACACCATCCACTTCCAATTTAGGAGACCATATGCGCGCAACGGACGGCGCACTTGAGCCATGGGAGGATCTTCTCGGCTTTCAACAGAGTTGGACCTCCTACTTCGTTGGTCCTAGGACTTCCTTTGCTGTTTGTTTCCTTTTGGAGGGCCTATCTCGCCCTCTTTAGGATCCTCTTACTGCCTTTTTCTCTTCAGTTCAGGGTTGGGTTTTAGCCCAAGATCAGCAAGAAGCTGAGGAGGGGGAGGGTTCACTGGAGGTTTGGACTTGTTGATGTCTTGGGGGATAGGCGCCGTTTTCCTCCCCTTCATAAGTTCTCTCAAACTTTTGCCAGATTTTGAAGCCATTTCTTTAGCTTCGTTGTCTGAAGAGTCCTCCACGTAAGTGACTATAGGAGTAGGGGTTCGAATGCACGAGTACTCGTTAATTTCTTCCTCGGCCTCCGATATAACAATGGCTTCTGCTCTTTGCGTTTCTTCTTCTTCAAATTGGAACCGGTCAATTTCTTCCTCAAGTGAAGAGGAAGATGCAATCCCTTCCTCAGCTACAGCTTGTCCAAGAGGTACTTGCTGAATTGGCTGGGCGGCCAAGGGAACACCTTGCAGAATGGGATGATCGATTGGTGGAAGGTCGTATGGGGCTAAAAAGTTAGGCCGAGACACATCTATACGAACTAGACAATAGTCGTTTGCCTTGATGGCATTGCTGACATCTGGAAAGGATCTCGACAGAGGTTCGTAGTCCAAAATTAGATGGGCAGCTTAAAGTTGTTCGTCGTCGTTCACAAAAATTTGAGATCTCAATAAATAATTGAGCGCGGGTACATTGATTAAGCTTATCCAAGGATTTACTTGTGTTTTATCTGTTGAACAAAGGAAAAATAAATAGTTAGAAACCTGGAGTTCGTTATAAAAAAAGAAGGAAGGAAAATCTTTTTGACATAGCAAAGCAAAGCCGAGGACAAATAACTTAAATCTAATGTTAGAAAGCCTAAATCTAAGGTACCCCACCTAGCTCTCCTAGCCGGGTTGGGCAAGGAAGACCGTCATGCCAAGGGCCTGATGCAATTAGGTAGTCATCTTTCATCCCCTTGTTAGACTTGGGAAGTCACGAAATGAGTCTGACAGTGTCGGACTGGGATTTAAGGTAAAATCCCGCTCCTTTTTGTTTATGACCCTCGTAAAGGTGGACTACGTCGTGTCAGGTTAGCCCCAAACCTAAGTGTCGGTCCAGAGTGTCAACTGCTCCTAGAATCCTAAAAAAATTAGGTGCGCACTGTTGGGGGCAAAGCCTATGGTTACGTAAATAATCTCTTGTAATCCTACCCATGGGGAGAGTCATTCCTCCCTCTATGAAGGCTATCATGGGGATTGTGACTTCTCCCACCTCTCGGTCAAATGCTAATCCTTCCAAGGAAT
Source organism: Quercus rubra (assembly GCA_035136125.1). NCBI lineage: Eukaryota > Viridiplantae > Streptophyta > Magnoliopsida > Fagales > Fagaceae > Quercus > Quercus rubra. The sequence continues at coordinate 47,791,900 of CM068734.1, forward strand.
AGTATCGCAATGATACCTCCTGTGGTATGTGGTATTTCTCTTTAAATATTTCTATCAAGGCTGGGCTATCCACTAGATACTTAAATCTACCCATTTCGAATAAGTAGAAAAGAGAAAATGCTAGAGGTGACAACGGGGTAATAAGGAATGATAGGCCGAAGAGATTGTTCGAGGAAATAAAGAAAAATTCGAAAAAACCAGAACTTACATGAACTAAATCAAGAAATGATCTTTGAAATTCCTAAGAGGATTTTTGGAAGCTTTTGAGGAAACAGGATGGATGGTCTGATGATCGGTGTGAGTTTAAGTGTTTGAGTGCACTGGAGATTCAGAACTATGGTAAAGAAAAGAAAAGGTAACTCTCATATCAGGTTTTATATAAGAAACTAAAAATGAGTGGGAGTTATCCCGCCCAAATCTTGAAGGAAAATGTGGTCCGTTGGATCAAAACTCATCTGTTGGATGTCAAAGACACTGCGCTGCCCAAAGTAATTAATGACGCTTTGCGAATTTGGAAGCGTCAGAAGCAATGGTGAAATGACTGAAGTCACATTCCTACGTGTGTAAATTTGGATATTTTTACAATTTTAACTGCGGTTACTTTGGCAAGTCAAAATTCTATTTTTTCTCCTCGAATGAAAGGGAAAAACTAAAATTTTGAGGGGCTATTGTGGGGGCAAAAGCTCAAATCTGGACATTGGGCCCTAAGCCTTATTTGCTAATATAGATATGTCTGAGGAGAAATAAATGACTGAAGAAGCCCCAGAATAAATAATCGCGTAAGGAAAGGGTGGGGGGTTGAAATCCGAGAAGGTTACCCTCCTCAGACCTGACGAATATCAGTCGAGCAAGCATCTGGGTGACTTAGGTAACCTTCTAGGAGGCTCCAACGATGAGGATAGACTTTAGGCATGTACGGAAAGGATAAGAATACAGAAATATCTAAGGGAAAAGCTGTTACCACCGCATTAAATGCACTGCAGCAATTTTCTTGGCCGCATTTATATGGAGAAGACTTCTGAACAGTGTAGTCTCAACCACTACCGTTCACAGAGAGCCAGGGAAGATGCTTGATAAGACACATACTCGAGTGTAGGGTTAGATGATGAACAAATGTACGATAGAGATGACCTAAAAAAGTTTATATAATGTGAAAGATCCTCCATAAGTGGGGATCGAAAAAATCCAGTGGAAGAGAATAAAAAAAGAACTACTATAGCACTAAGCGTAGAACTATCTTTCAGAAATAGTGACTTGATTATGAATCCATCTCCTCGGACCTACATTTCATTCATAGTTACGTGCAAATTCATGCTCAGTTACATTTGAAATTCTAGCTAATCATTGTTCAATTTGCTAAAAGCCTAGTTCTTTCACTCACTTTCTACAAATTTATTGTATTGGGCTCGTTGAGCTCATAACCCAACTCTTGTGGGCTTGGGCTACGATTTGTGACTCTACAAAGATGTATTGCTAAACTCAATAGCTAAAATAGAACAAAAGTAGGGCTATCCAACCACTCTTTAGAACCAACCTACCCATTGAACTAATTGAAACCAATCAAACTGTCGACTAAACCGACTACTCTTGTAGTTGATAGTGGGTCCCTACCCTCAAAAACTAATGTTGGCAAGTTGGTAGGTAGGTTTTTTCCTCCAAAACCCGAGCCACCAACTTGACTGTGAAAACAAAAATCCAACCAATCTAAGCATTTTCTAGCAAAGATTCAATAGAGACCCATCAGATTCGACGAGATCTCCACCAGATCTTGCCGGATCAAGTGGAGATCTCATCAAATTTGACAAGATCTCACTAGATCCAATGAGACCTATGCTGAATCTGGAGATCTCGCTAGATTTGAGGAGATTTTAGTTATTGCTGGTTTCGATTGAACTGACCACCACTTGACGCATAATCCAACCCATCCAATCTAACTCCCTCACTGGTCAGTGGCAGGTCTAAAACTTCTCCATCTGATCTATTTGGGTTGGTTGCGGGTTGGGCACAAACCTAACTCAAATAGACCTGTGGACACTTCTAAAAAAAAGGTGGTTTTTAATTGCAAAATTTGACAGAATCTTTCAAAATTGGATGTGAATCTTCCTACAATTTAGGAGCTTAAATAATTATATAAAATACAAAGCTTAAATGATTAAGAGGTTGAGGTCTTTTAGATTTTTAAGAATAATTTCTTTATATCAATAACATCTACCAAGAATTAGTTCCAAAATGTTGTGTGCATGTGTTTAAAAAAAAAAAAAAATTGCAGCTTCCAAGAAAGAAAAATATAACCTTCAATCTTAAGGTTAAATTTATGTACTTTGAAGAAAAAAAAAGGTCAAAATCAACGTAAAGTAAAAATTTAAAGGGATTTATATATTAACATTTTTTTTTATGAATATATTTTAAAAAATAATATAGACCTTTTATTATTTTGTATTTTTCTTCCTTCTCGCAAATTAAAGATAACAAAAAGAAACAGTAACATTCTACAGACGGTGGATACTGGAATAGAAAAGCCCTCACACAAAACCCTCCAAAATCAAAAGAGCTTTCTTAGCTAAGCTAGGGACAGATTGTCCGTGCAGCATACCCCTGTCTGCCAATTCACAGAGTACTGGCCCATTCCGGCCTTTATACCCGTGACTCAGTTCATTAGGCTCCTTATGATAACAATCAGAACTCAACCCCATTTCTTTTTCTTACACATCTAAGAACTTTGTGTTGTACTAGTACTATTCCATTACTTTTCTCAAATATATATATATATATATATCCATTAATAATCTCCTTACCCTTAACCCTTTTTGCTTGAGAATTTATATGTATATATTCAGCTTCACAACTCATATGGTTGGTGCCAATTCCATCCTACTTTCCTTTCAAATGGTACTCTTAATTTCTAGGAACTTTCTCATATTATGTCCTCCTATTATGGTTGATCTTTTCTATCAAATTATATATTTCCTACTATAATTAATTGTGGCCAAAGGGTTGGTTTTGTATATAAAATAAGACCATTAACTAAATTCCAATGAAATAATGAGTTCCAGTTAGTTTAATAATTGGTTCGAATTTTGCATACATTAAAAAGAAACTAATAAATGTCTTAATTTGACGATAGAAAATAATTATCATAAGGTAAACCCAAAAATTTAAAATCTTATGATATTTATTAAAAGGAAAAAAAAAAAAGAAGCTTTCAAATAAATGGGTCCTAAATAGGTAAAACATTGGACATAAAGGTTAGTACACTACACCAAAATAAGTCTAATACATCAAGTGTTAATACAACAAAATTAGAATAGTGGTATTAGACATAATATCACATTTAAAAATTAAAAGTCATTGCAATAGTAACTTAAAAATAGTAAATTATTACATTAATAATAATTAGTTGTAATAATTTATAATTTTCAGTTGCAATAGAGATTTTAATACTAAATTGAATTTAGAAAATTTTTTGCAATAACTTAAATTGAAGAAATCAATTTTTTTTAATAACTTAAATTGAAGAAACCATTGTAATAACTTGATACCAATTATATATTTTGCGATATATTATAATAGATTGAAATTTCAAAGAGATGGCTTATTGCAACAAATTTAACATTGCAATAACTAAAATATCAATTATTTTACAATCTATTGTAATGACAAACATGAAGCTGCAATGAATATATTATTACAATGATCTAATTCCAATTATTTTACAATCTATTGTAAGAAAAAATATGAAAAATTTAACTATTACAATAAATATACCGTTGCAATAATTTGAACCCCAATTATTTTTGTCAATTCTTTACAATCTATTGTAATAAAATTCATGAAATAATAGCCTATTGCTACAAGATATTTGAAGTAATAAATTGTTTATTGCAATAGCAAATATATTATTACATCAAAATATTCATTAAAATATTTAAGGTTTATTGCAACAAAATTTTTTTGTAGCACAAACTTATTACCTCAAATTTTATTGCAACACTTCACATAAACTATTGCAATGACTTCGATGTTATTGCAATGATTTTTTTTGTTGTAATAAACATTTTTTGTTGTAGTGGTAATTGCATAGCATGAGTAATTCTTAGTCATTTTTTCAAGGGAATTCTTTAATTAGTAAATGGATTCCAAAGTCAAGTTATCTTCTGTTACACCTTACAGTAAGATAATTATCAACACTTATTTAAATGATTGGTAAGCTCCAACACATGATGATCTAAATCTAGTGGAATGCTTTAATCTGAATCTATTTCAAATAATATAAATATGTAACTCTCACCATTCAGCAAATGTGTGTGTATATATATATATATATATATATATATAACACGTAAGGAAGAGAAGGAACATAAGGTTAGAGCCTTGGGGGACCATACGAGGTCAAGGAATATACTCTCCAACCTATAAAATCAATATGATGGATTATGAGAGAACTTGTTGGCATGTGATGGGATGGGTTATTTTTATAGCTTTGTTGATATGATATTTATTTATTTCTTCTCCCTAGCTATTTTATGGTTTATATAGTTTACAGAAAATTTTATCTTTTTGTTTTTTTTCCCCTTAACCCATCTCACATGCACATTCTCCCTAGCAACTAGGCAGTGGGCACTCACAAAAAGAAAGTGTGGCGCTGCAGAATTTATGGTACGTACACCTCTATGAACAAACCCTGCACCCTACCTTGGCCCTTCTCTCATATGGTAGGGGTCCTCAAACTCAAACACAATTTCTCTCTCTCTCTCTCTCTCAGTTTTTGCTGTTCATGAATATCCAACCCTTCTGTTCTATCTACAACTACAATAACTTCCACTAGGTGATTGGTGAAGTTGAACCAATTTAATCATAAGTCCTGTCATGCTTTTCCACGGCTTTCTTGAACTTCAGCCACACTAGATTTATTATATATGTAGTGTAGAAGTTCAAGAAAGCTGTGGGAGAACATGGCAAGCCAGGACTTAATTGTTTGCTTTGCATTTGGTTTAATTTCACCTAATAATTCAAGTCATCATGGCATGCAATTGTTCTACAATGTGAATTAATGAGCACACCGGGCTATCTTCAACAATTATTCTTGTTAGTTTCTTGGTCACAATTCTCTTAGGACCATGAATTGCCAAGATCTAAGTTAAGCTACAGTTTCTCCTTTCATTACTATCTTTGTTATAATTTTCTCACTTCCATTAGGAAGGATGAATTTCAGGTTTGATTACCATGAGAAGTGAAACTCATTGTTGATAAATTCCATTGTGCACTGATGGTTGGATATTGGTTTGTATTCATATTTATATATGGAACTATTACAGTTATTCATTTTCTCCGTGGAACTATTACTACATTTGCCATATTCATTGTCTACTTCTTCAGAACTTTTAAGCTATATTTCCTCTTTAACTACATGTTCAAGCTTGCATCTTTGCAAATTTGGATAGACTTTAATGAGTTGTCAAATTTATTTACAATATGGGAGGTCTATGGTTGATTTCTGTGAGAATTGTTCTACATATATTGCCATGTTCATTGTCTATCTCTTCTGAGCTTTTAAGCTATATTTCCTCTTTAACTACCAGTCCAAGACCATTCGCTTGCATCCTTGCAAATTTGGATAGAATTTAATGAATTGTTAAATTTATTTACAATATGGGAGATCTTATGGTTGATTTTGTGAGAATTGAGTGCATTAGAGGCCTCAATGGTGGTTCCTATGGATAATGGATTCATGATAATTCATATGAATTATAATTTCTATAATTCAAGGCCCATATGAATTGCATGTGATTGTGATTATTAGCACGTGGTATTGTTCAAACAGGTATTTTCCTCATATTTAATACATTAACGTTTGACAAATTCCTCTATGAGTTGAAAAGTCATATCTCTTAAGATTTTGCTTTTTGTTTCCTGTTTTCTCCACAAAAATATAATATTAGAAGTAGAAATTAGAAAATTCAGAAATTAAACACTTATATATCCATCTATTATCTATCTATATAATTAATTGGAATGAATCTCTTTAGTTTCCATTTTTTGTTTTTATAATCTCAAAAATAACTATATTATCTAATTGAAAACAATACCAATAAGAAGAATTACAATATAGAGGTAAATTAATAAATTTAAATTTTAAATTCTAATTCTATAAAATTAGGCACATAATGCATATGTATAACTTCTTGATCCTGGAAGTTGAATATGGTATGGTATACATTTGATGATGGAGGTACAACTTGATTTTGTTTTTCTTGAATTTGAGCAAGATGTGAAAGTTGTAATCAATTTATTTAACTCATGTTCGAATACTAATAGATCAATCTTCGTGCTTTTGAATGATTGCAGGCAATTTGAATCGAATTCGAATAAAACATATGTTTTGTTAAGTTGTGTGCAGATGCGCTTGTTAAGCGAGAGTGCCTTCAACCCAAAGATTTTGTGACCCTTACTGTGCTTCCTTTTGAACACATTTCTCTTTTGTTAAATTTAGATGTTGGTCTGTATTCTAACAGGTTAACCTATACTTCTACATTTCCTGTTGATGAATGATTGAAGTCCTTATTTATATAAAAAATAATAATTAGAACTACTTGAGATTACAAATTATAATTGTTATGATTATAATATAAAGATCCTATAACAAATGTGAAGGCTGACTATGCTAGTTTATTTATTATTCCTTTAGTTTATCTTCAAAAGTTTGTGAAGAAGAAACAACCACAAAGAACATCAAACTTCCTTTTTAAAAGTATGTTTCATCAATATTGTGTTTAACTTGTATATGCACTATGCAAAGGATTGAAAGGAAAAGAAGTTGGTCTTCTTCTTTCTTCTTTCTTCTTTTTAATTTATTTTTTCTTCTCATTTGTACACCTCTTTTTTTCCATTTTCTTCATTGAGAAGACACCTTCTTTACATTCTGACCATCAAAAGATTTGAAAACAGATTTGTATTAGCTTGTAGTGTTGCGGGGAAGAATAGATTCCTCACATTTCCTTCCCATGGTTAACAATATATATATATATATATATATAACAGTACTTCCTCCCGTTGGTTTTCCTTTCCTTTTTTGTTTTTTGGTTTTCTTAAACCTTTTTTTAGAAGATTTTGTTTTCTTAAACCTGATAATAACTATTGTGTGCACATAGTTTTCTTCAACCTTAGTTTTGTCACAAAGTGAGGTAATTAGCAAGCTATCTTTGTAAGCCATGGTTGATGCTCCATTTTAGAACTGGTAAACAACAACTCTTCAATGTAATCAATAAGGTCATCGAGTGAAAACTCCTTTTTTCTTCAAGCTTTATTTTTCAAATCATAATTTTTTTGAGCATTGATATTGAATTTTTTTTCCTATATTTGATTAAACTTTCTGTCAAAAATTCTTATTAATATATATATATATATATATTTCTTTTCACTTGACATAACTTGATATATACCATGCAGTGTGGTATATCTGTCTGACATAGATCTAGTTTTATTTTTATATTATGGAATAGATGTAGGTCTTGAGGATAGAAAGTTTGTCATTCAACCTATTAATAAACTCCAATTTACACAAGCAAATTAAGCCATAGGTAATGGTCACTGAATTTCTCTAATTAACATGACATGGAATGGAATTGATGATGATGATAATACAACCTGCATTAGAAAGAGCCCATGGGTGTGATCATCTTCATAAATATTTCCATATTTGACTCGATGAAATTCTTTATGTGATATATGGTTTGCTAAAAATACTAGGAAGAGTCACAATTCCATTGAGCTTACTTTTATGTTGGCTTTATTTGCTTTTTCCTATTACTGTTTGATCTTTGAGTTTGCACTTTGCACGGCTATTCCGAATTGAACATTGATACAACATAATTTAAATTAGTACTGTACTACATGATCCACGTACGATGCAATATGTTATGTTTGACATTTGAATAGTATGTTGCTACTCATGGATGGAACGCACTAGCTAGGTGTGGGGTTTTGAAAAATTTATTAAGGCCTTATATAAATAATACTAAAATTACTTGTTGATTTATTTATTTTTTTTGGAATTTTGATCACCCAAAAATTATGAGGTTTCCAAAAACAAAGTTAGATCTCTTATTTATGAAGTTGGATATTTCAAGGAAATGAAAAAACATATATTATAAAATGATAATTAAGGTATAAGTATATAATAGAGATAATTAAGTATATATGTAACTACGTAGCCTTTCACATGAGGTTAAGTCCTACGCGTTTAGGGTCCATCCCTACATGAGTTTGAGCCCCACCATTTTGAAGCAAGTGGGTGTAGGTTGCGATGCTTATGAGAGATGTAGCTGATGACTAGAGAAGAAAAGGCAAAGAGAAAAGGTTAAAAGAAGAGAGGAGAAAAGGAAAATGACTGAAAAAGCCATATTAATTAGAATGTTGTTACCACCGCGTACCTTTGGAGTGGTGGTCACTCTATAAGTATAAATACTTATAAGGTGTGGGAAGTAAGGGTCAGGGTTCAAGTTTTTAGGATGGAGTTTCACACACATATATACTTAGATTAGGTTAGAGTAGAAATTCTATCTAGTAAAAAAAAAAAAAAAAAACATGTTGTTAGCTAGTAATGTAATAAAGAATGAGATTAAATTCAATAAAGATGTGGTATAAAACCTTACTTTTACCCATTCAATAATATCATGTCACATCAGATATTTGTAAATAAAAAATGAGGCGTTACTTCATACAATCACACTCACGCTGTCACCTAATTAAAAAAACAAAAATCCCAATCTAACTTTCTTCCTCCACAAATTGTTGGAGTTGCTACCAGATCGAAAAGCCTTCATTGACGACGTTGGAGTTTGGAAAATACGCCAGAACCACCGTGGACATGATGGTCTAGGCTGGATCTTCTAGATTTGGTATTTTATTGATTTTAAAAGAAAAAAAAAAAAATCAATGTCAATTAACCCAAGCTTAGGAAGAGCAAAACTTAAACGTCATTCTATTTGCTTTTCATGGAGAAGGAATTTTTCTCCTATTGTTTGTTGTAATCCTTTTGTTTTGAGGAAAGGATGTAAGATTAATACCAAAGTTTCAAGATTCAACATGTCTATGGCAGCTCCGACTATCTATTTCAGACCACGACTTCGTTGACGACGCTTTTCCGTTTGGAGGCATTTCCGGCAACATGTAGGAGAAGAAGTTTGGTTGGGGCTTTAACTTTTAGATGGTGGTGTCGGTTTTTATATTTTTTATTTTTATTCTAAATATTTGGGTGAACAAGTTTTTAGTTTGAGTGTGACTGGGTGTATTAGTGCTTATTCGTGCTTATTCTTTTATTTGAAAAAAAAATCTGATGCGTTAGTATTTTATTGGAGGGTGTAAAACTAGGTTTTTACACCAAGTTTTTATCTAATATGAACTCATAAAAAATAGATGAAAAATTATTACCTTTTGATGTTTAAACCGAACTTACCTCATATTATAGGTGCCAAAAATATAATATAGTAATGTCACAAGTACATTTAGTATGCCATTAGTCATATAAAAAGGAAAAAAAAGATGGATAGAAAATTAATGGTTGGATTAAATTATAACCTTACACCATAGATTGGATACCAATCTACAAAAAATTATATTTAATTAAAATCTCTAATGTTGAAAAGTCTAAAAGTACAAATAAGGGACAATTGTAGCAATTAGCAAATGTATAGTAGCAAGAGAAAAGGAACAAAAGTAAAAGGACTTTCTAGTTAACAACGTTTGTCTCCAATGGTAGAAGAGGGCACAATTGTTGAGTTTAAGATGGGGTCTATGACATTAACGAAGTTTAAAAAATAACGTGGTCTAAACCTTAGAAAGTAGAAAGAGCACAATTAATGGTCAGGAGTCTTAATTTAGCTTCGATCCAAAGAGGGTCAACCTCGAACGCCAACATTAATCCAAACATGTGTGATCTTACTTGAATGATCTCGATTAACAGCTGGAAGGTAGACAATGTTTGACCTTACATCAACAAGTTAAAATCCAATTTTCACGTCAATAATTATATTTGACAAACTTCTATTCACAAGTCAATTTCCTAGAAAGAACAAAATATATTGGCTAAGTTCTATCTTGTAAAAGAATGGTTGAATGTAAAACAATGATTTATTTTTTATTGGTTGAAATTTTTTATTAATTGCATGGATTACGACAAATAAAACTTCTACTAAATAGATAAAAAGACGATACTGTTTACCCAAAAAAAATAAAAAAAAAGACGATACTCATTTGGTTTGGTCAATTTGGTGAGGCAAAATTAATTATTTTTGCTTGAGGTGACTTATTATTATTATTATTATTATTAAAAGAGCCAACATCTCCTTCGACCGTACTCATTTGGTTTGGTTAATTTGGTGAGGCAATTTTTTTTTTTTTTGCTTGAACTGTCTTTTATATTTATCTTTTTAACATTAAAATTTTTTGTGTTGACACTGTCTTATATTTACACTATAAATTGTCCTTATATTTTCACAATTGTTGAGATGCCGGTTTTTTAAATAAGATAAAAATAAACAAGATCAAGACCAACCAACTAAAAATAAATGTTGTGTATATATATATATGTAGGGGCCAAAAACTTGAGCCTTTGCATTGGGCTTAAAGTCCCATTCTTTAATAATAATGCGTCCGAGGATAAGAAAGCATGGGGAAAGGCCCCGTAATAGGTAGTAGAGCAAATAAATATCCGAGGGTGTTGGTCCGAGAGGGTCATCCTCCTCGAATCTGACGAATGTCAGTGAAGTGAACTTCGTCTTACCCTGGGCGACCTTCCAGGAAGCTCTAGCAGTGAAGATAAACTTCAAATGTACAGGGAAGGGATAAGAACACAGAAATATCTAAGAGAAAAGCTGCCACCACCGTATTAAATGCACTACAGCAGCTTTCCTGACCGTATTAATGTGGAGATGACCTCTGAATAGTGCTTTCAACTACTACCGCCCATAGAAGACTATAAAAATCTAATTAACAGGATAGATACGGGGGTCGAAGGTTGGATGAAGGACAAATGGACGATGGAAATAGATCAGAGGGGACTATATAATGGGGAAAGACCTCCATAAGAAGGGGATCAAAAAATATTACAGAGAAAAAAATCAAAGAAGATACACTGTAACACTAGGAAGAACATAACATCTGAAATTGCCTATCCCTTCAAAAACTTACTCCTTGGACTTAAATTCAATCTCAAATTATATGCGTACTCTTTCTCGGACCAACTTAGAACCCTAATTAACTGTTAGAAAATCCATTATCAGTCCAATTTTTTGCCCACTCTCTTACAAATTTATTGTATTGGGCTTATTGGGCCCATTTCCACTTCCTATCTCTTTTGAGTTTGGGGTGCAATTTGTGACCTTACAATTGGCGCCGTCCGTGGGAAGAATTAGTGCTAGTAAGGTTTATAACAGTTATGACAGGTTTAGGACCACAGCAGATCAGTCCACCCTATGTAGAATCAGTTAACGTTCATCAGCAAGGTGAGCTCTACAACCTTGAACATGGAAATCACATAGATAACCAGCAAGGGGGCAGCTCGCAGATGCTCCATGCTGGTAGAAGTGGCTATCGACGAAGGAGTCACTTGGTACATGAGTAAGCTGATGAAAAGGATTTGCAACGAGAAATTGAAGATCTATAAAGGAAACTTCGTCGTGCATAACGAAACCAAACCCCTTCTAACTCTGATGTTTCTTCCAATGATGAAGAAGATGCCAGTTACAGGGAGCGCTTAGAAACCCCACCTAGTGAATCTTATTCTTATGAGAAGGAACATTCTCACAAGAGGAGGAGAAAGAGTCCATCTGGGAGGGGGGTAGGAACTAAGGTCATGAAGAAGGCTCTGAGCCAAATTTCTAAGTCCCCCTTTACTCGGGGAATAGAAAAGGCAAAGCTTCCCAGACGTTTCCATCAACCTACGTTCACCATGTATAATGGACATACCGATCCTGTGGAGCATATAAGCCAGTTCAAACAGAAGATGGCAGTTCATTCTCAGGACGAAGCCTTACTATGTAGAGTGTTCCCCTCCAGCTTAGGACCGATGCCGATGAGGTGGTTCGATGGGTTAAGGACTAATTCCATCAGCTCCTTCAAGAAGCTTACTCAATCATTTTGTTCTCGGTTTATTACGTGTAGTAGGGTTCCTTAGCCCTTAGATTTTCTGCTGTCTATGACAATGAGGGAAGGAGAATCTGTGAAATCGTATGCTGAAAGGTATTGGGAGATATTCAATGAGATTGATGGCGATTTTGATGAAGTCGCTATTAGAACTTTCAAGGTCGGCCTCCCCTTTGAACATGATTTGAGAAAATCCCTGACAAGTAAACCTGTCACCAGTTTGCGACAACTAATGGATAGGGTGTACAAGTATAAAACGATAGAAGATGATCAACAATAGGGAAAAGGGAAAGCTAAGTTTATCCCTCAAGAGAGGAGAGATTTTAGGTCAGACAGATACAACAATAACCGGCCGAGAAGGGATTATACCGAGCAGCAAGGGTCAAGTAATAATCAGGTGGTCGGAGCTGTATTTCGAGAACCCATGCATCAAGTCTTGGAAAAGGTTAAGAACGAATTCTTCTTCAAATGGCCCAATAAGATAATGGAAAATCCTGAAAAGCGAAACCGAAATCTCTATTGTCAATACCATCGAGACCATGGTCACACTACTGAGGATTGCAGAAGTTTATGGGATCGCTTGGACCAACTTGTTCGAGAAGGCAAATTGAAACAACTGTTGCATCACTCTAGTAGTTTGGGTGGTCAGACCGATACTCGGCCGGAAAGGGAGAATCCTTCAAGACCCCCTCTTGGAACTATCAACGTTATTTTTGCGGCGCCTGGTAGAACAGGGTCATGCCCTTCTAGAGTAATGTCCGTGGCTCGCCTGTCTTCTGAGGATGGTAGCCACGAGCCGAAGAGAACTAGACTAGATCGGCCCCTGGTCATGGGGTTCTCAGACGAAGACAAGATTGGAACTATTCAGCCTCATGATGATGCCTTAGTAATCATCCTCTGAATTGGAGGTTATGATGTGAAGAGAGTGATAGTGGATCAAGGTAGCGCGACCGAGATTATGTATTCTGATCTTTTCAAGGGGCTGAATTTAAGAACTGAAGATCTGACGCCTTACAGTTCTCCCCTAGTAAGTTTTGAAGGGAAGGTTATTATCCTGAAGGGACAGATCAGACTACCAGTGCAGACTGGTTCGGAAACAGTGGAAGTAGATTTTATCGTAGTAGATGCATATTCTCCTTATACCGCAATTGTTGCTAGACCTTGGCTTCATATTTTAGGAGCGGTTTCTTCCACCCTACATCAGAAGATCAAGTACCCATCTGGAGGCAAAATAGAAGAAATACTGGGTGATCAAACCATGGCGCAATAGTGCATGGTTGCAACCATTCGACACAAGCCCAAAGTAGAATCTGTGACCCTCGGAGAGGATTTATAGCAGGTAAAACCCCCAATGTTACCTATTGGTGGGATATCCGATGAGGTGAAATGTGAAGATCTTGTGAAAATCACAGTAGGAGATGATCCGGAGAATTTTTTCAAGTCGGATCCCAACTACCTCAGCAAGAGAGGGAGGAATTGGTAGAGTTCCTTAAACAAAACATTGACGTCTTTGCCTGGAATACTTACGAGGCTCCAGGGGTGGATCCAGACTTCATTTGCCACAATTTGAATGTTAATCCGTTAGTAGCTCCCAAAAAGCAGCTCTCTCATCGTCCGTCCAAGGAGCATGCAGAAGTAGTCCGTCAGGAAGTAACGAAACTCAAATAGGTTGGGCTATCAAGGAGGTCTTCTATCCCGAATGGTTGGCAAACACGGTAGTAGTCAAGAAAAAGAGTGGGAAGTGGCGAGTGTGTGTTGATTTCACAGATTTGAATAAAGCTTGCCCTAAAGATTCATTCCCCATGCCCAAGATCGATCAGCTGGTGGATGCCACTGTCGGCCATCCTTGGATGAGTTTCTTGGATGCTTTTTAGGGTTATCATCAGATACCTTTGGCCTTGGATGATCAAGAAAAAACTGCTTTTGTTACTCTTGTTGGGAATTACCATTACAAAGTAATGCCATTCGGCCTAAAGAATGCAGGTTCCACCTATCAGAGAATGATGACGAGGATGTTCGAGTCATTATTGGGGAAAAATATTGAGATTTATATAGATGATATGGTGGTGAAAAGAAAAATGGTGTTAGAGCACCTAGGAGACTTTTGAGTTGTCTTTGAAATTCTCAAAAGCTTTAAACTACGTCTAAATGCTTCTAAATGCTCATTTAGTGTAGGATCAGGCAAATTCTTGGGTTACATGGTTACTCACAGGGGAATTGAAGTTAACCCCGACCAGATTAAAGCCATTAACAATATACGAACTCCTCGGAACCTAAAAGAAGTGCAAAAGCTAACTGGAATGGCCGCCGCTTTGAACAGATTCATATCTCGATCAGCAGATAGATGCAGACCTTTCTTCCTATTGATCAACAAATGGAAGAACTTTGAATGGACGAAGGAGTGTGCCGAGGCCTTTTAGCAACTCAAAGACTATCTAGCTCGGCCGCCGGTCATGTCTAGTCTTGAGCCAGATGAAGTTCTTTTTGCCTATATTGCTGTAGCCTCGTATGTAGTGAGTTTGGTGCTGATACGAGTGGATAATGGTGTACAGCGGCCAGTATATTACGTGAGTAAGTCGTTGCATGAAGCGGAAGTGCGTTATCTACCACTGGAAAAAGCTATCCTGGTAGTGGTGCTTGGCACGCGTAAGTTACCTTATTACTTCCAAGCGTATACAGTGGTTGTTCTTACACAGCTCCCGCTAAAAACCATACTCAGAAGTGCCGATTACACGGGAATGATAGCCAAGTGGGGTACAATTCTGGGGGCTTTTGATATCAAGTACATGCCTCGTACCTCCGTGAAAGGACAAGTCCTCGCCGACTAGGTGGCTGAATTCACCGAACTTGAGGTAGATGAATTACTGGCAGACAGAAACAAGGATGAAAAATTTGTTGATATGATTTCCCAATACTGCCCTCCGACATGGGAAGTACATGTAGACGGAGCATCAAACCAAAAAGGCTCTGGGGATGGATTAGTACTGACGTCTTCTGAGAATGTTGTCGTTGAGAAGTATTTGAGGTTAGACTTTCCAGCTACGAATAACGAAGCTGAGTATGAAACTCTATTGGAAGGAATGGCTATGGTCCAAAGAATGGGAGGGAAGTCTATAAAACTCTTCTCGGACTCAAGGCTAATCGTCGGTCAAGTAAAAGGAAAATTCGAAGATAAAGATGAAAGGATGCGGGGGTATCTTAGCCAAGTTAAAACTATGCAGTCAAAATTTGAATCCTTTAACTTACTACATGTCCCTAGAAGTGGCAATGCACATGCGGACTCTTTGGCCATGCTTACAACCTCCTCGGCACAGGACTTGCCTTGAGTAATCCTTGTTGAGGACTTACGCAAACCCTCGGGAACAGTAGACATGGTTCAAATTAACCAAGTGAGAGCAGGACCGAGTTGGATGGATTCCATCACGCAATTCTTGAAGGAAGATATTTTGCCTGAGGAAAAAATTGAAGCTGACAAGATACGAAGAAAGGCTACTAATTATTGGTTGTCGGAGGACGGCAAGCTATATAGGCGTTCCTTTTCAGGGCCTTATCTGTTATGTGTTCATCCCGAACAAACCGAATCACTCTTAGAAGAGATGCATGAAGGAATCTGTGGAAGTCATACTGGAGGCAGATCCTTAGCACATAGGGCTAATCCTTAATCCACTGTCTAGTCCATGGCCATTTGCTCAATGGGGCTTAGATATCGTCGGACCATTTCCCAAAGCAGTGGGAAACAAGAAGTATCTCCTAGTCGGCACAAACTATTTTACGAAGTGGGTTGAAGCAGAACCTCTAGCTAATATTCGAGATGTGGATGCAAAAAGATTCGTTTGGAAAAGCATTGTTACTCGGTTTGGCGTCCCTCATGTGCTCATCTTGGACAATAGACTTCAGTTTGATAGCAAGATGTTCAGAAAATACTGTGGTGAACTGGGGATTACTAATAGGTATTCTACTCCGGCTTACCCCCAAGGGAATGGATAGGCTGAAACTATGAGTAAAGTCATATTAAGCGGGTTGAAGATAAGATTAGATGATGCAAAAGGTAAATGGGTGGAAGAACTTCCACACGTACTCTGGACGTACAGAACCACACCTCATAGGTCTACTGGAGAGACCCCTTTCTCAATGACTTACAGAGCTGAAGCTGTCATCCCTTTGGAGTATGGGTTCCCGACGACGAGAACCAGCTCGTTTAATCCAAAAGACAACGATGAGCAACTAGTAAGGAATCTAGACCTGATTGAGGAAAAGAGAGAGAATGCAATGATTCAGTTGGCTCATTATCAACAGAAACTAAAGCGGGGTTATGACACCAATGTAAGGTTAAGACCTTTAACTCCTGGTGACCTGGTACTACATAAAGTTGTGGGAATGGCAAAAAATCCGGCTTGGGGAAAATTGAGACCAAATTGGGAAGGACCTTATCGTATCACCTCCAATGCTGGCATTGGAGCATACTTCTTAGAAGATTTGGACGAGCTTGTAGTACCCCGTCCTTGGAATGTCAATAATTTAAAGAGGTATTATTATTAATAAATGTTTATTTGATCAATATTTGCTCTTTATGTAAAATGTTTATGCTACACTCGCAGTTCTATTAAGTGTTTAAACTTAAATCCAATCATGCCTAGAGTCCTCTAACCAGATGATTTGGGTTAGTTAACATTCTCGCAGTTCTATTAAGTGTTTAAACTTAAATCCAATTATGCCTGGAGTCCTCGGACCAGATGATTTGGGTTAGTTAACACTCTCACAGTTCTATTAAGTGTTTACACTTAAATCCAATCATACCTAGAGTCCTCGGACCAGATGATTTGGGTTAGTTAACACTCTCGTAGTTCTATTAAGTGTTTAAACTTAAATCCAATCATGCCTGAAGTCCTCGGACCAGATGATTTGGGTTAGTTAACATTCTCGCAGTTCTATTAAGTGTTTAAACTTAAATCCAATCATGCCTGGAGTCCTCGGACCAGATGATTTGGGTTAGTTAACACTCGCAGTTCTAATAAGTGTTTAAACTTAAATCCAATCATGCTTGGAGTCCTCGGACCAGATGATTTGGGTTAGTTAACACTCTCGCAGTTCTATTAAGTGTTTAAACTTAAATTCAATCATGCCTGGAGTCCTTGGACCAGATGATTTGGGTTAGTTAACACTCGCAGTTCTAATATGTGTTTAAACTTAAATCCAATTATGCATGGAGTCCTCGGATCAGATGATTTGGGTTAGTTAACACTCGCAGTTCTATTAAGTGCTTAAACTTAAATCCAATCATGCCTGATGTCCTCGGACCAGGTGATTTGGGTTAGTTAACACTCATTCTTCGTTACACTAAGTATTTAAACTTAAAACCAATCATGCCTAGTGTCCTCGGACCAGGTAATTTGGATGAAATTAGCACTCATTCTGAGTTTCTGTATGTAAGTTTAAACTTCAGCATGTCACATGAAATTCCTATTAGGGTTTATTGCACTCATTGATTATACTGTTATTGATAAAGATACTTATTCAATTTATATGTTGACCCACGTTGTAAACCTCTTTGGTTGAACTCATCGTATAATATGCTCTACGTACCCAATATAATCATATATACTAGTCAAACTAAAGGAGGATGGCATCAGAATAGTTTTCCATTATTTATCACACTCTATGAAGCAGAAGGAATATATTTTCATTAATATCAAAAGTGTAGTACAAAAAAAAGAGAGGGTACAAAAACAGTTGAAAAGAGAAATATATTACAACTACTACTGCTCTAGACTTTGGCCTTTGGAGCCCCTGGATCAGCAGCTTGTTCGGGCAGAGAGATAGTGGTGTCTGAGACTTTGTCTTTGCCTTTGTCCTTGCTCTTGTTCTTGCCCTGAGGAGCTTCAACATCTTTTTCTCGGCTAGTTTCTGGGCGTGAATCCGTTGGAACTTCCTTAGGGGCAGGAGGAACTTGACTTTTCATGGGCACCTCAGACACTTTGACAGGATGTTCTGGGGGAGTAGACTCAGAACCTGGGAGCACATAGATGTCTGAGTCATAAAATATGCTCTCAGGTTGCCTTAGGACGAAATCAGCAGGGACTCTAGCGGCATCAAGGGCCTTACTTCACGTGATATCGCAGTAGTCCCTCGCCACAGCAGAGAATTCCTTTGTGAGACGGCTTTGAGTCTCCTGCACCCCCAAATCATAGGCAGCCTGCTTCTTGGCCTCAATTGCCTCCTTTAGTAGTTGGGCAGCCTCCCTGGCCTTGCGGAGTTCTTTGCGGAGTTCTGTCACCATCTGCTTTTCTGTTGCCAAATTGATTTCGTAGTAGTGCAACTCCTTGTGAATGTCCTCAACCTGTCTCTCAGTTGTTTTCAGGCTTGCCTCGGCACTATCTTTCTACTTGAGAGCTTCTTTCACCTGCTCGGCTATTTGTGCTTGTTTATCTTTTAATGCACCTAGCTGAGCCTTTGCTGCGTCTCAGGCATCCAGGGCAACCCTCGTCTCGCTGCGGGAGTTCTTTACCCATTCCTTGGCCACAAAAACTTGTTGCGTGACCTAGTAAGTAAAAAAAATTAGTAATAATGATAAAATGACACTTCTGCTATAAAATGCAAGTAAATATAAATGAAAAAAAAATGAACAGAATCATTTACCATAGCCAAGTCCCTTTTTAGGGAAAGGAAGAGTTTCGGATGGTTAAAGCTCCTGTAGGCCACCATATCCTGAGGAAGGAGAAGAGGCTGTTCCAGAGCCTCAGCCACCAGGCCAGCATGCCCCTCGCCATAATTCCTAAGCATGGCATCAAACGCGATGGGCATACCGTCAACCTCCAACACGGGTGACCAAGTATGTGCAGGCCAACGTACTTGGGCCACTAGAGCTTCTTCTCGGTTGTCCACGGAGTTGGACCTTCTGCTCCTATGGTCCTGTGTCTGCTTGGCCTGTTTATTTCCTTTAGAGGGGCCCAACTCTCCTTCCTTGACAATATCCATTGGCCTTTTCTTCCTTAAATCTGGGTTCGATTTCAGCCCAAGATCAGCAGGAATCTGAGGAGGAGGAGGGGGAGGATTTGCAGAAGGTTTGGACTTATTCTTATCCTTAGGGGATGGCGCCTTATTCCTACTCTTCATCAGCTCCTTCAAGCTTGAACCAGTCTTGGGGGCCATTTCTTCCTCCTTGTCCGAAGTATCAGAAATAAAAGTTATTAGTTGGGCAGAAGTTTGTACGTACGAATGCTTGTCTGCCCCCTCTTCAGCCTCGTATATAAGGATGGTTTCTTCTTCTTCAAATTTGAATATGTCAATTTCTTGTTCAAGGGAAGAAGAGGAAGCTGTTCCTTCTCCGATAATAGCTTCCCCGAGTGGTACTTGTTGTAATGGTTGGGCAGCGAAAGGTATTCCTTGTGGGATAGGATGATCGACGGGCGGAAGATCGTACGGAGCAAGGAAACCTGGCCGAGAGACGTCAATATGAGCTAAACGGTGGTCGTTTGCTCGGATAGAATTGCCGACGTCTAAAAATGACCTAGAAATCGGCTCAAAGTCCAAAATCAAGTGAACTGCACGAAGTTGCCCGACGTCGTTCACAAAAATTTGTGACCTAAGCAGATAGTTAAGTGCTGGGATGTTGATTAGGCTGAGCTTCGGATTGGTATACGATTTATCTGTCAAATAAAAGAATCAAATAGTTAAGAACCTCGGCAATACAAAAATAAATAAATAAATGAATGTAAATAAATTAAAATGATACTTAAGTGCAGTAAAGTAAAGCCGAGAACAAACTCCTTAAATCTAATGTGAGAAATCCTAGATCTAAGTTGCTCTACCTGGCTCTCCTAGCTTGGTTGGGCAAGGTAGGCCGTCACTCCAAGGACCTGACAGGATGAGGTAGTCATCTTTCATCCCTTTGTTAGATTTGGGGAGGCAGGAGATTAACTTGACCACACTGGAGCGGGACTTAAGGTAAATTCCTGCTCGAGTTTCTATATGGCCTTCGTATAAGTGAGCGACATCATACCAAGTCAATCCCAGCCCCAGATGTCGGTCCAAAGCATCAATCGATCCTAGGACTCTAAAAAAGTTGGGAGCACATTGGTGGGGGCAGAGTCTATAGGCACGTAGGTAATCCCTTGTAATCTTACCCATGAGGATGGTCATGCCTCCTTTTATGAAGGCAATCATGGGGATTACGACCTCTCCTACTTTTTGGTCAAATTCCACTCCCTCTGTGGTGCAGTGTCGTATCGATACCTCCTGGGGAATGTTGTACTTTTCTTTGAACGACTCTATCAAAGTTGGAGTCTTTACTAGACGCTCAAATCTACCCATTTTTAGCTTGCGAATGAGAGAATGGTTAGCCGAGGAGGTTAGCCGAGAAGATAGAGGAAGTTTGGAGAATGAAACTTACGTAGGATAAGACGCGAACTAATCTTCTTGTCTCTTGAGGATCTTTGAAGTCTCTTTTGTGAAGATATGATGAGTAGTCTGATGAGTAAGGAATGTAAAGATATGAGCGCTCTGAAATTGCAAACTGTGATGAAAAGAGAAAGGAATGACGTTTAGAAGCCTTTATAGTAGAAGCCAAAAATTAAGGGGACGCAATCCCGCCCAAATATTGAAGGGAAAATCTGAACCGTTAGATTAGAATTCCACCGTTGGATGTCTAGAGCGTAACGCGGCTCAAAGCGTTTAATGATGTTGTGTGAGTTCCCAAGCGTCAGAAACTCTCATGAAATGACGGAAAGGACCCTTCCACGTGCCTGGGTTTGAATATCCTTGTGGTCTTAAATGTAATTGTGGGTACACATCAAAATTATACTTTTTCTCGTCGGATGAGAGGGAAAAATTAGAATTTTGAGGGGCTATTGTGGGGGCCAAAAACTTGAGCCTTTGGGTTAGGCTTAAAGTCCCATTCTTTAATAATAATGTGTCCGAGGATAAGAAAGCATGGGGAAAGGCCACGTAATAGGTAGTAGAGCAAATAAATATCCGAGGGTGTTGGTCCGAGAGGGTCATCCTCCTCGGATCTGACGAATGTCAGTGAAGTGAACTTCGTCTTACCCTGGGCGACCTTCCAGGAAGCTCTAGCAGTGAAGATAAACTTCAAATGTACAGGGAAGGGATAAGAACACAGAAATATCTAAGAGAAAAGCTACCACCATCGCATTAAATGCACTACAGCAGCTTTCTTGGTCGCATTAATGTGGAGAAGACCTCTAAATAGTGCTTTCAACTACTACCGCCCATAGAAGACTATAAAAATCAACTTAATAGGATAGATACGGGGGTCGAAGGTTGGATGAAGGACAAGTGGACGATGGAAATAGATCAGAGGGGACTATATAATGGGGAAAGACCTCCATAAGAAGGGGATCGAAAAATATTACAGAGAAAAAATCAGAGAAGATACATGGTAACACTAGGAAGAACATAACATCTAAAATTGTCTATCCCTTCAAAAACTTACTCCTCGGACTTGAATTCAATCTCAAATTATATGCGTACTCTTCCTTGGACCAACTTAAAACCCTGATTAACTGTTAGAAAATCCATTATCAGTCTAATTCTTTCGCCCACTCTCTTACAAATTTATTGTATTGGGCTTATTGGGCCCATTTCCACTTCCTATCTCTTTTGGGTTTGGGTTGCAATTTGTGACCTTACAATATATATAGAGTTAAGGTTCGTTTGGTAAAAATATACAGAGTTAGAAAAACATGTACAAAGACACAAAAGAATGAGAGATACCGAATTTTGTAACTTAAGGTTCGTTTGGTTGAAGGGGTGAAAAAGTGGGGGAATACAAAATGAGGAAGGGATAGAAAAGATTTAATTTTCTCTCATATGTGTTTGGTTGGAAGGATAGAAAAGTGGAAAGATGGAAAACTATGAAAAATGAAGTTGGTATAAATTTACAATTATATCCCTATTAAATAAAACAAAAGGCAATACAATTTTTTTATACACATTTATTTATTTAAAAAATTATGTATGGACATTTCACTTTTTTTTTTAATTATTATTTTAAAGGAACAAGCCAGATCAGAAAACTGGTGAAAAAAAAGAGAAAGGAAAGTGATAAAAACAAAAGAAAAAAGTGAGATGAAAAAAAAAAAAACCCAAAACAACGTGAATGTGCATGTTAGTAACAGAGAAAAAAAAAAGTAAATTTTTTTGAAAGAAAGTGATAAAAAAAAAGAAGAAGAAAAAAGTGGGATGAAAAAAAAAATCCTAAAACAACGTGAATGTTAATAGAGAAAGAAAAAAAAAGTTAGCAAAGAAGAATGTAAAGGGCATTTTGGGCCGCTCTTATTAGTGAGCTTCTCTCTATAGTTTTCTCTCCATCTTGGAGAGAAAAAAATTTTGTGGGCCCAGGGAAAAAATTTGAGTCCTAGTATTTATTTTCCTTTCTCTCTGCACAACCAAACACATTTCTAGAAAATTTTTCTTTCAATTTTCTTTCCAAAGTTTTCCATTCATCCTATTTTACTTCTAAACAAACATACCCTTGGACTTGAGCGATAAGATAAGAATGGAATATAAGAGAGGAGTGTGGACAGAGGCTAGGGTTTTGATATTCATGGGCTAGTTTGGGGAGTGCAGACGTGATCCAAATGGACACTAAGGCTATAAATTTAGGGTCTGTTTGGATAGAACTTATTTTGCAGAAATTGAAAACTGAAAACTGAAAACACTATAGCAAAATAATTTTTAAATGTATAAATAGTACCGTGAAACCCATTTTTAATGAAAAAGTTGCTAAAAATTGATGTTTGTGGGATCCGTGAACAGTGCACAAATACACTGTTCATGGCTGACTTGGTCAACAAGGCTGAAGCAACCAAAAAAAAAAAAGCAGACTTAAAACGCAAGCGCCATTTTAGTACTATCCAAACCGCATCTTAGGGTCCGTTTGGATTGAGTTTATTATTGCTGAAACTGAAAACTGAAAACTGAAAGTACTGTAGCAAAATAATTTTTAAATGTGTGTATAGTACCGTGAGACCTATTTTTAATATTTTTTAATGTGTAAACAGTGATGAACAGTGCATGAACAGTGAACCATGTAAGGTTACTGTTCACGCACGAAAAAAAAAAGAAAAAGAAAAAAAAAAGAAGCAAAACGTGAAACTAAAAACGCAACCATCAACTCGATCCAAACACTCACTTAGTCTTCTCTACTTAATTTTGTGTTGGGCTTGGGCTTGGCCATTGAAATTGTCTACTTGATTTTGGGTTGGTCTTGGGCCTTTAGGGTCATTAGTTCTTAAAATATAGTAATCGGCCTAACTCTCTCCCTCAAAAATCACAACGATTGAAACAACGGCCAAAATGGCAAAATAACCATAAAATTCTAACTATTTAGTTAGTAGACTGATTTTGAAACAATATATATAATTAGCAACTCAAGTCTAAAAGACTCGATTTTGGCCTGTAAATCAATTATTTAAGACTCGATTTTCATGATCTAATCACATCTGATGTGGCATTATTTTCCATGTGGCAAGAACTTGAAAATCGAGTCTTTAAGACTCGATTTATAATTCAAAAAAATTTTAAAAATCTCCCAAGTCTCAAGCACAGCCTCACCTCACCGGATCGGATCAAATCAGAGAGAGAGAGTCAGATCAGAGAGAGGGAGACCATATAAGAGAGAGAGAAAGAGTCAGATCAGAGAGGGAGAGAAAGAGATCGCACGAGCTCGCCCAGGCCGCGCGACCTGGGGCTCGCGTGACCCAGGCTGCGCGACCTGGGTTGCGCGACCCAGGTCACGCCAGCCTGGGTCGTGCGGCCCAGGCCGCCGGGCTCGCGCAACCCAGGCCGCGCGACCTAGGTCGTGCGAGCCTGGGTTTATTTCTTCTTCTTCGTTTTTTTTTTTCCTTCTAGCTCTGATTTCTTTTTCTATTGGTGCTGTTTTGTTATATATGGGCTTTAAATCAAGTCTTTAAGACTCGATTTTCAAGTGGTCAACACGTGGAAAATGATGCCACATCAGATGTGATTAGACCATGAAAATCGAGTCTAAAAGACTCGATTTACGGTTCAAAATCAAGTCTCTTAAACTCGAGTTGCTAATTATATATATTGTTTCAAAATCAGACTGAGTTATAATTTTATGGTTAGTTGGCCATTTTGGCCTGAAACAACACACCCCCCAACACCTCTCGCAGCAAATTCTCTCTCACACAAACCCTGACCCTAGCCACTGCCATCTCCCTAGAAATCTGGTTGCCTCTCATCGCTCTCTTTCTCTCTCATTGTAGAAAATAAAGAAAAGAAGTATCTTCAATCGGAGGGGGATCGATTGATCTGATATGGTCTTCAATCGAAGGTATTTCAATTTCCAAAAAAAATGCATTATCTTTTATTCCCATTTTGAAGCTGTAATTAGTGGGCCTCTTTTTTTCTCCCCTGCCAAATCTGGTTTCGGTGTACTGGTAAGCTTTTTGTTTAAAACCCATTTAGATCATCTAGTTATTTTGTTTTTTAACGGTGTTATTTATTTATTTATTTATTATGGTAGTTGTAAATAGTTAGTTTTGTATTGCTCGAGTAGTTTTTATATATGGTTGATTTAGTGTAGAAGAGGAATTATGACAAATTTACTTTTTTGAGAACTCCCATTTTCTCTTTATTATCTTGTAATGAAAAAAAATTTAAATGTGGTTATTAATATCTCTTATCTTGTAATGAAAAAAAAAAAAAAAAAAAAATCTAAATCTGGTTATTAATATCTCTCTGCTCCCCGAAGTTGTTGCTTCAACTTTGTGTTGTTCTGTCATTTGTGTTCTTCTCGTATTTCTTGTTCAGAAAAGATTATAGGATGGCAAGCTAACAAGCAAAGGAGCCGCAATTGATCTACAATCACAGTCACTGTCAAGGTTAGTCTCTTGCATTAACAGATTGCTTGTACAGATTTTGCTTTATTACTATCGTTCTAGCTGGGTTTCTGTGATTGTAAGATATAAAAGTTCATTTTTTAACTGAAGTAGTCTAATATGTAGGTGTATATATATGCCTTATTCCTCTTCTTTGAGGAAGATGACCAGTGTTTTGGACCAAATTGTAACATGAGTGGTCCCTTTACACTTTAAAATGATCAACTTGTCTTTAAGGCATTATATCAATGTTAAAAAGCACACATAGATTTACTACTGAGGATAATTGTTTGCGTTGTTTCTTTGGGTTATATTGGGGATTAGTTTGTCTACACATTTTGGGGATTGGTTCGAATTTCATATGATTAAATCAAGAGATATGGACATGAATGTGTATATTAATGTTCAATTTATTAGAGAAATGTGGTTCATTTGATATCATCCCCACACTAGAGAAGGACAAATAAGGTTCTATTAGGCAATATTGACATTTGCTTGGGATTGCATATGGTAGTTCGATACTTTTATGGACCCATATTTAGGAGGACAATTTCTCAAATATTATATAGAAGATTGTATTGGTACTTATTTTTGGCAAGATATAGACAATTGGGGTAATATTAAAAACTTGGCAAAACTACATTATTAGTCCCTGAAATTTACTTTATGTGCGCAATTGGTCCCTTAAGTTGTAGGTGAGCGCAATCGGTCTTTTAAGTTTTCAAAATGAGCAATATAAGTCCTTCAGTTAACTTCCGTTAGTAATATTATTTACGTGGCTAACGGAATAATGATTAGGCATTATTTTTAAATGATGTGGCATTTCTTTTTATTAAAAAATTAAAAAATTAAATTTACATATAAGAAAGAAACAAGACCATTCCAATTAAAATCTTTATCCTAACCCGGTAAAAAAAATCTCCATTTGCACAGTACAAGAGTGCTTTTTACTAACTCCACTGAGGCATTCTTGTAAACATGTGGGGAGCCATTCACTATGCCCCTGTTTTACAAGTGAAGCAGTAGATCATGTTTTATTTTTTAATTTAATTTTGGTGTGGAGCTGTAGGTCGGGGATATTGCTGACATTACGTTGCTGCAGCTCTAGTCACCGGAAGCTTGGGGTTGGGTAGTAGATTTGTGGGGATCTTGAAATCTTGGAGAATTTGTATGGTTTTTTTTTTTTTTTTTTCTTTCCCTGTTTGGTTGCTGGGAAAGTGAGGGGAAATAAAGAATTAAGAATTTGGGTTTTGGGTATTTGGCTGCTGGGAAATAAGTTTTTAGATTTTTGTTGTTTTAAGCTATATTTGATGAATAATCTTTTTCTTAATTTTTTGTAATTATCTAATGCGGCTCAAGATGTTAAGAATCGTGTGAATTGAGTTGTTTTATTATGTTGATATTGCCACTTCTTGTGTGCGAATTCGAACCCAACGTCAACCCACCATGGGTGAAGTGCAGGAAGGTCTTGAACAAATTGCAAATGGAGATATTTTTTTTTTTGCTTTTTTTTTTGGTATCGGGTGAGGATAAAGATTTGAATTAGAATAGGTTTAGTTTCTTTCGTATGAGTAAATTTAATTTTGTAATTTTTAATAAAAAGAAATACTACATCATTTAAAAAAATGCATAATCATTCTTCCGTTAGCCACGTGAAACAACATTACTAACGAAAGTTAACCAAATGACTTATATTACTAATTTTGAAAACTTGAGGGACTAATTGCGCTCAATTGAAACTTGAGAGACCAATTGTGCACATGGAGTAAACTTCAGGGACTAAAAATGTAATTTTGCCTAAAAACTAAGTTAAACTCATTAAATGTAGGATGATAAAGAAAAATGTATGAATAATAAAATCTTTATTGTGGATGGTTGCAGGTTAATTGATGAATAGCTTCAATTGTAACATATTTCATCATTTATTGAGAAAATTTAAATATTGTGGCAATGGGTTAGTAAAACTCAATTGTTTATTGTTGAAAGAAAATGGCATTTGTTATAATTCTTAGAATTTTTTAGCGAGTGTATATTGCCTTTAGTAAACAAGTTCTCTGAAACTATTATAGTAAATAGATATTCATATGTTAAATAGCTACTCTAAGTTTAAGTACATGTTAAATTAGAGTTCTATTTGAATTTATCACCAAGGGGCAGCGTGTTGCACCCAAACTAGTTATTTTATAAGTGAGATTTATTGATTAATTCATTTATTTTGGTTTGTTTTACTGTCCATAATATCATAAATAATATAATAATATTTTAATAAATAAATAATTATAAAATACCATTTTCGTCCCTAAACTTTCATACAGGTTCTATTTTTCTTTAAAATTTTCAAAAGTTCACTTTTTGTGCTTATGTCAAATTGTTTGTCTTATATGGCTTAACAAAGTGTTGATGTGGAATATGACTTTGACAAAATTAATATGTTTTTAAAATTAAAAACACAAGGAACAAAGTAATTTGCTTATGTGGATTAAAATTATCATAGTCAAATTGGCCTCTCACGCCCACATAACTGGATCAAAATAGCCTAGTGGAGTCGAATGTCCCTAAAGCTGAAAGGAAACTGCAACACCATAGTCGATTGCCTCAATCAACGACCCAACTCAGTGATTATAGAGAAATACACAAGGAGGGAGGTTGTCGTTGAACACTGTCGCTAGGTTGGGGTTGCCTTGAGGCCATATTATGACTATGGCGATGAGGTTTTCTTTCAGTGTTGGGGTTTAGGGATGTTTGAGATTGAATCACTAGGTTTGTGAGAGACAAATTTGTTTCACTGAAATTTTTAATTCACATGCCAATCATTGTGCACCATATTTTTTTAATTTTAAAAATAAATTAATATTGTCAATGTCAAATCACTCCATTAAGCTATGTAGAATTTTAAAAATAAATTAATATTGTCAATGTCAAATCACTCCGTTAAGCTATGTAGGATATAAACTAAGGGACATATATAGTAGCATGAAAAATAGAACATTTTGCAAAGTTTTAGGGAGGAAAATTGATCACTTTTGGTAGAACTATATTTGAACCAACTTTTGAGCAATTAAGCAAATAGAAAATTTTGCAAAAAGCTATATGCAAACGCTCTAACTATTCGTTTGAAAACAACTTATCTAGCTTTTTTTGTTGAAAGTATACGCAAGCAAGTAATAAAATAGAAATAAAAACAAATAGATTATTCAGGCAACTAAAGTTTATCTTACAGTATCTTCAGCTTTGTAAAACCATTGATCAGTAAGATATTGTTCTTTGTTAATTGCTTCAAACAATTCTACACTTTTTGCAATGTAGTCAGGTTTTTCATTTGACACCAAAAAGCAGTAAAATCAACTGATAAGCAAATAAATAATAAAAACTAAATAAATAATAAAAACTAGAGATTGATGGACAATATAGTGGAAATTGGTTGTTAGAACTTGGAATAGCCCATCATTATCTATTTTTTTTATCATTTATTTGTTTTGCTGCTTTTAGGTTGAAGATGGAAAGACCTAACTATATTGCAAGAATTGTAAAGTTGTTTGAAAAATAATATTTTACTACTTAATGGTTTTACAAGGTAGAAGATACTGTAAGATAAACTTCACTTTGCCTTTATAATTTATCTGTTTTTATTTTATTACTTGCTTGTATACTTAATGTTAGATAAATTGTTTCTAAATGGACAAATAAAGTGTTTGGATGCAGTTTTTTTGTAATAAACTTTTCTAGGTACAACTATATTTGAACTAACTTTCGAGTAAATAAGCAAATAGAAAATTTTGCAAAGAACTGCATCCAAACACTCTTAACTGTTTGTTTGGGAACATCTTTGCTAAAAATGTGTTAAAATATACATAGGCAAGTAATAAAATAAAAATAAAAATAAAAATAGATAGATTATATAGACAAGGAAAGTTTATTTTATGGTATGTTGTAAAAGCACTGAGCAGTAAAATATTGTTTTCTGTCAATTGTTTCAAATAACTTTAAAGTTCTTGCAATATAATTAAGTTTTCCATCTTCAGCTTAAAGGTAGTTAAACCAACTTATAATCCAATGATAAAGACTCTAGTTTTTATCATTTATTTGCTTATAAGTTCCTTTTATTGGGGCTGAAGGTAGAAAAGCCAAACTATATTGCAAGAATTACTGCAGAGTTGTTTGAATTAATTGACAAAGATTAATATTTTTCAACTCAATGGTTTTACGGGAAATATCATACTTTATTTGCCTATATAATATATCTATTCTTACTTTTATTTTTGGGATAATTACAGCAAACCCAACTGGGGTTTGGCCCGTTTTCACTTTACCTATCCGTGGTTTAAAATTTTACACTTTACCCATTTGAAGTTAGTCTCGTTAGCCTTCCGTAACCCACCTCTCCGTTTGCCGTTAGAAAAACACATTTTTAGGCAAAAACAAATATAACAAGAATAAAAAAGTTAGGGTTTTTCATTGCTTATGAACTTCAAGAGAACAAAGTGGAGGAACAACACACAAATCAAATGGCTCAATGAAATTATTTTTAAACTATAACAATATCAATAATTTCACAACAACATAGAAGTTCACATAACAAAGAAAAAGAAAGTTAGACTTCATTCTACCCAATCTCCAAAACCCATCACTTTCTTCTTCTTCTTCTAGAACTCACAAAGAAAAAAACCCAAAAAACCCAGTGATGCTTCCTTTTAGACTAAGCGTCGTTGTTTTGTTTCTTCTTGTGTCGCTTCTTTTGCCGCTGTTTTGTGTCTGTATATGGTCATTTTCGACGAGACCGAACGACGGCGAAGATGGGCTTGGGCTTGGGCTTGACGGATTGTCGCGGTTTGCTGAAGCGTCGGACTACCGTAATGGAAAAGAGTGCTCGCCGATGGATTGTTGGAAATGGATTCAGATCAAGGGAAGCTATTCATAGGTGGGATTTCATGGGAGACCACTGAGGAAAAGCTAAAGGAGTACTTTGAGAACTATGGTGATGTGGTCCAGACTGTGGTCATGAGAGACAAGACCACTGGTAGACCCAGAGGCTTTGGCTTTGTTGTCTTTGCAAATCCTTCCATTCTCGATAGGGTTCTTCAGGACAAGCACACCATTGATGCCGGAACGGTCTGACTCACACCTATAATGGGGTTTTCTTCTTTTTTATTTGCTGGGTTTTTGTTGTCTGGTGGTAATTGTAATGATTCGGCTTCTGGGTCTTTTTTGTTTATTTGTTTTCTTATTGGGTTATTGTGGTTCTGCTTCAATTTTTTTTTTTTAATGCTTGTTTGTATGGAATTTTGAGATTTTGGGTATTTTGGAAATCTTATTTTCTTGTTGCGAAATTGTGGTTCTGTTTAATTTATGCTGCCACTTATGTTTGTTCTTGGGATTTTGTTGTTTTTGAGTTTAATCGTGATGGGGTAATGTGGTTTCTCATTTTATTTTGTTTAATAATGTTGTTTTTGAACTCAAATTATCCCGTGCTTTGCTATTCCTTTACTATGTTCTTATAGAAGTTCTTAAGCAATCAAAACAAACAGCTTTTTTATTCTTGTTATATTTGTTTTTGCCTATAACTGTGTTTTTCTAATGGCAAACGGAGAGGTGGGTTACGGAAGGCTAATGGGACTAACTTCAGGTGGGCAAAGTGTAAAGTTTTAAACAACGGGTAGGCAAAGTGAAATCGGGCCAAACCCCAGGTGGGTTTGCTGTAATTATCCCTTTATTTTATTACTTGTTGCTATACTTTAGCACACTTTCAGCTGCCAAATAATTCAAAACAAAAACTTAATTCATATGTTCCACATTAAATCTATCTTAATGGTGCAATCGGCATGATGGGAATCTCTATGGTAATTCTATACCATTTCTTCTGCATGCATTAAGTTTTCTCCATAACTCAATGTTATTAAAAGCGCACTTATAGCTAAAATTTCAAAGCCCCAAAATTTTATCACTTAAGTGGGCGGAAGCAATGGTCATCCAATGAATGGGGCACCCTTTTCTAAGTTTTTTTTTTGAAGAAGCACAAAGCATGCCTACGTGATTTTTCTTTTTCTTTTTTTTTTTTTTTGCTAAAAAAAATATATGAATCATTAAACTTAACTACTCAATGTTCAAAAAGATGATATTTACCGTTGATCATATATGTGTGTGTATATATATATATGTATATGTATGTATGTATATATGTATATACTAACCTTTGAGCAAGCGCTCACACGCGTGTTCAGAGGCTTTTCAATTTTTTTGGGTAAATGTTAATAATTTGCATCTATTATAATTTAGATTTTTTTTTTAAAAATTTTTTCAAACAAATAAAAATGATAAACTTTAGATATAAACAGTAACTGTAATTTCTTTTTTGAACATGAAGGAAAAAAAAATCTTAAATTTTAAGAATTCTTTTTTTGAATTCAAAATAAAATTTGTTTACTTGACATTTATGAGCTTATTTATAAATGAAGTTATCATTCATTAATGAAAGTATTTTTGAACCACATAAAAATTCATTTGAAAAAGGGAATTCTGGTTTTTTATTTTTATTTTTATTATATATATATATATATATATATATAAAATATGCGCCACACAACTTGCTAAACAAAAAACAAAAGCAGCAACTTCTTGTTTACATATCAAAAGACACGAATATGTACATTAGAGCATTAGCATTGGAGAATGCTAATGCTATATTTAAGGGAAATTTGGCATTTGCAGCCTTAAAATCATCTGCATCAGAGAATTGTAAAGGCAAGTATTGCAAATTTTTTTGCAATACTGTTACAGTGCAATTATAAAGATAGAATTGCACTGTAGCAGTATTGTAAAAAAAAAAATAATAATATTTTATCTCTCACTCTCTCATCTCTGTCTCTCATCTCTCATTTCTGTCTCTCATTTCAGTCCACTCTCCTTCACTCCCACTCTGTATCTCCGTCTCCCACTCCCTGTTTCTCCCCATCAAACCCCATCAAACTCCACTCCCACTCCCACACCCACACCTTCCCCCCGCTGCCGCCCTAATTACATCCCCAATCGCATCTCTGACCCCAACTACGTTCGCATCTTCGGCACCACTCTCTGCGACGGCGAGCAATCCCTAATGCCTCTCTAACCTCCAAGGAAAAACTTGACGTAGCCCGGCAGCTTGCCAAGCTCGGCATCAACATAATCGAGGCCGGCTTCCCCGCTGCCTCCAACGACGATTTCGAGGCCGTGAAGACCATTGCCAAGGAGGTTGGCAATGCTGTCGATGTCGATGGGTACCTTTCGGTCATCTGTGGCCTCTCTCTGTGATTTGTAATGGGGTCTGGTGGTGTGGGTGTGGGGTTTTGATTTGTGGGAGTGGGTTTTGGATTGTGGTGGTGCAGTGGCGGCATGGGGCCATGGATGTGGCTGGGTATTGATCTTGCGTGGGGTCGTGGTTATGGAGACAACGCCGGTGGAGGCATGGAGATCAACTTCCGATGGGTTTTGATGGGGGTTCTGAATGGATTTTTCTTTGATTTTTTTGTGGGTTTCTTTGCATGGTGGTGGTGGGTGTGTTGTTGCCGTGGTGGTGTCTCTGGTTGTGGTGGCAAATGTGGGTTTCATTTGTTTGGATTTTTGCCGTGGGGTGGTGGCGTGGCCATGGGTTTCGGTTTGGGTATGTTGTTTGTGGTGGTGGTGGTGGTAGCAAGAGGTTGTAGATTTGGGTTTTTGTTTTTATTTGGGTTTTGATATATATTATTTTATTATGTAAATATATTATTTTAATGAGTAGGATAGAAAAATAAAAGTTTAGGATGTTGAAGGTATTGTAAAATGGTATGGTATAAATGATAAAGTGGCTTTTTGAAATGGTAAAATAGATTAGAATAGTATTCTCCAATGTTAATGCTCTTAGTATATCCTTGTACTTTTTGGTTTTTGCTTTTGGGAGCAAAAGTACATCAATATATTATTATCATATTGTCTAAATAGTAAAAACGCAAAAGTGCATTAGTATATATTATTATCATATTGTCTAAATAGTTTGTGATCAATGACTTCTTTAGTGTGATGTATTCTAAGGCCAAACCACATTAATTCCTCTTTATTGTTTCTGGGTCTTTTCTATTTTTTATTTTTATTCATATTTTCTACTTAAAAATGTTAATCATTTCAATCAAACTCAATATTTTGGCCTGGTTTGTGTTTTACTGAAATTTCAAGTCATATGTTAGGTGTCTAAACATTTCACCAGGGCGGCCTAACCACTAGCACAATTAGGCAAATGAAAGAAGACCCTGAAATTTTTACCAATAGTGTTAGCCAATTAAAAAAAAAAAAAGTTTTATCAAAGAATAAAGAAAAATGCTAAAGCTATTAGAAATTTTATTGTATAAAGCATAAAAAATGATGTTGGAATGAATGAAATTGGTGGATTTTAGCCACCTAATAAATGCATATTCGAATTGTTTTATTATGATCAGTGACACATTAGTTTAAAAGCATTATTAGTTTCTCAAAAAAAAAAAAAAAATTGTAAGCATTATTTAATAAAATTTGAAATATCCCTTACAACTCAATAAAACCCATAGTAGTAGTCCACTCCTTTTTTATTTTTTAAAAATAAAATTTTAATGATTGAATTTTTTTTATTGATATAAATATATATAAAGTTCTATGAAAAAAGAAAAAGAAAAAAGTATATATAGAACTATTTATATAACAACCAAATTGATAAAAAATAACAATCTACATTTAGTTGTTTTTGCTTTCTTTTTCCATGTGTTTGGGTTGTACCATGTGTTTTAAGTCTCTAGGAGGAAGTTTTACACACATACTTAGATTATGTTAAAGTAGAATTTCTATTTTGTATCAGAAAGGAGAGTTTTATTTTTTCTCTCTTGCTTTTGCGACCACTTACGCTAACATGGATTTGAAAGAATAAAGCTCTCTTTGAGGGGCATTGGCCTAATGCCAAGGTAGTCTTGTTCCTAAGCCAGTCACTAATTTGTAGAAATCAATCAGTGTTTGTGTATCTAAGCACCAGGGCAGTGTTAAGGTACACAACTAGGTAACACCTTTTAAATTTGAAGCATTCCTAGGATGGAAAACTCTCATTCTTGTGGAAGGAGTATGGCAGAAATTGATGAGATGAGATGGGATGGAATCGGATTTGTGGCAAAGAATTGGCATGGAGATTTGAGTGCTTGCTAGTTGTTATAGTTGCTAGGTGGATCATTGGCCCAACAGCAAGGGAAGCCCTTCATACAACAATTTAATTTGGTTCTACCCTAGATGTTGCCTTTGTAGGAAGCAAGGAGGTGCAAGAAAATTGCCTCCTTGGCAAGTCTCTTTTCGTCAGCATCGGATAAAGTTAAGCAATTGGTAGATTGAGACGCTTTTCATGCAGTTCCCAAGAGGATTGTAGGTCAGGCCACTGTGTTAGCTACTTAGCTTCAAATGCTTCAAAATTTTTTTTGTATATGGAATAGCCCTCTTGTTTAGTATTGGGATCGTTGGTTTGTTAAAAAAAACTAGGAATAATTGGGGAGAAAGAATATCACAAATATTGGAGAAAGTTTTACAGTGCCGAGAAATGATAGAGGAAATACATTTAAACAGAGTATCAACACCTCGGCCAGAAGAGGTGGGAGGGCTACTTATTGAGTTTTCAATACTCACAAAATTGGTACCAATGATATCTCCAATCTAATTGATTATTTTGAAATGGTATTCTTTTATTTTTATTTATTTATTATTATTATTATTATTATTATTTTTCATTTAAATTCTGACTCTTAGTTAAATCCAACTTGATACAATAACATCAATTCTTAGATGGTTTTAAAATACTCCCAGAACCATCTTCTTGGTCAGTGTTGCATGTAACTCTTCCCTTCCCACCACAAAAAGAAAAAGAAAAAAAAAACACCAAAATAACCATTCAACAAAGCCATTATTGAACAGAAAAACACATAATTCTGTACATATCCTTTTTAATTCAATGTTTGGAAAGGAAATTGGAAATTGAGAAGAAAGTGAACCTCGTTATTTAGTTAAATAAATAATTTCTTTATATCTTGTAATGGAATAATTAAAATTTATGCCAAATGAGCTAGAATATTGTATAAAATCAACCTGGCTTGAAACATGGTCCAAGTGTTTGTTGTGTTGGGAAATGTTGAGAAGCCGTCTTTCTTCTCTTAAATGTTCCTTAGAAGATGTCTCTTGCCCCTTAGAAAACCTTCGTTGATTAATTTCCATATATCTGGATCAATCTTTCTAAAGCCCTGCAAGAATCAAATTCCAGTTTTAGTTTGTAAAAAGAGAAAATTTTATGTCAATGAATGGAGTCATGTTGTAATTGGGGGACGAAGAGTGCATTTCTCTGATTTTGATGGTAGCCATAATTGAGGGGTTTTAATATGATTTTTTGTAAATTTTAGTTGCAGCTTTCTAAGGGTCGTCCATGGGCCGGGTCGGCCCGGCCCATTTTTACTTAGCCCATGGGCACAATGGGCTGGGTATAATGAGCTATTAATTAGTTAATGGGCTAAGTTGGGTTAGGTAGAAAGAAAAAACCTCAGTCCATGACCCTGCCTATGGGTAATGCCCATTTTGTCTTTAGCGAGTTGGGCTATCAGGTTGGGCCTAATGGGCTATCCATGGGCTTGTGTTAACATATTATTTTATTATTTTTATAAGAAAAGAATCAATTTTTTATAAGGGAATAATCAATTTATTTTTTTGAAGGAAAAAATTAAAGAATTTAATACTTAATTACAAATTTTTTTTATAGTTAAATCTATTTATTTATTTATTATTATTATTATTTTGTTGATGGAAACCTATTTAATTTTTTTTATTAAGGCTTTAAATAGTTTTTTATTTTTTATCTTTGATAAAAAAAAAATGTCAAATGGTTAATTCAAATTTGCTAGACTACTAGAAAAATATATATTTAGTAAACTAAGTTTAGCATAATTATTTTGAATATCTTAGTGGTTGAGGGAGTTCTCTTAAGAATTTTCTCTATAATATCTCAGGATCAATCCTTCATACACTTCCTATATATTTTTGTTATAAATTATAAGTTATTGGGTTGGGCTAATGGGTTAGGCCAATGGGTTGGGCTACTAGGCTAGCCCACCAGGTACCCATGGGCATAAAAACTAGCCCACGGCTTGACCCATTGGGCTAACGGGCTACCTATAGGCCTCAATAACAACGGACCGGGCCGCCCATTAGCTCGGTGGACCGTTGGGTATCTAGTCGGGCCGTGGGCTATTTGATGACCCTTACAGCTTCCATTTAGTTTCTTGCTTGCATCGTTTTTGTTGTTGGGTGTTGCAACTTTTGGTTGCTAGTGTTCTGATGTTTGTATTGTCGAACTCAAAAAGTTTGAATTTCATCCCATAAGGTGATAATTTAGTTTCTCTACCAATTTTTCGCCTGCCACTGGCCACATTTATCCCTATTTAGCATTGTATGAAGTGAAATATTTCATCGTTCTGGGTTTTGTTTTCAAAAATGATAACGATGACTTATAAGAGATTACATCCATTGATGTGTACTGGAAACTATAGGTGGAAGCTTATTTACCATTTCATTCACCTCTGATCCTTATCTGGTATATGGTAAGATTCTATATTCAGTAAAAAATAATAATAATAAAGAGAAAATTAATAGTAAGGATGATGTATGTAAAGAAAAACCAATTTATTAAAATTAACTTAACATGATCCTTTTTTCATATTTTATGTCTTTATTGATTGAAAAAAAATTATATAATACCATATTTTTAGACCATATTTAATACTAGTATTATATTTCTTTTAGCCAAAACAATGCTACTGATTTCTAAAAATATTACTAGGATGACGATCCCAATATCTATAGTTCACAACTCCACACTAATTCAACTTGTGGGGCCCGAGGACTGAGGAAGGATAAAACCATTGTGACCATCGTTCGTTCCTCGGGTGAAAGCACTTTAAGCCCCAGGGGGGGGGGGGGGTCGTTTGTGGAGAGAAGGGGAAGAGACAAAGAGGCTGTTTGGTTTTTGTGTTTCCATCGCCCATAACTCTGTTTCCATCACCCATAACTCAAAATATGTGGGTCCCACGGCTGAGAAGTCTGTTTGGTTTTTGTTTCTAGTTTTTGTTTTCATCACTCAATTCTTTGATTTTTGAGTGATGAGTTATGGACCCATGGTGTTTTCAGTTTCCAATGGTATTTTTATAATTAAACACACATAGAGGGACCTATGGTCAGAGCAACAGCCGCAACTTTTGACCCTTCCTTTTTTTTTTTTTTTTTTTCACTAGGTTCGATGAGTTTGGGTGGTCTTCTTCTTCTTCTTCTTTTTTTTTTCTTTTTCCTTTCACGCTGATCTTTTTTTTCTTTTTTTCTTTTCCCTTTCATGCTGGGTTTGGTCTGGTCTTCTTCATCTTTTTTTTTTTTTTTTTTTTTTTTTTTTTTTTTTTTTTTTTTCACATCGGGTTTCTGGGTTTGGTTACACCATCCAATTCATATCAAGTCAGACCCACTTCAATTCAATCAACATCAACCTTCAATTTAACATCAAAATCCATAATCCCCTTAAGTAAATCCAAAATCCAAAATCCATAATCAAAAATAAAAAATAAAAATCCAATATCCATACAAATCACTACGGATTGAAAGAAAAAGGAAATGACGATGCACACGAGGTACGATGACGCTGGGTGACGGTGGAGATTGGTGTCGCCGGTCCTTGATTTGTTAACAATGGCTGTGTTGGCTGGGTTCGTTAAGGGTTTTGGTAGAATGAAGGGGCAGAGAAAGATGAGAGGTAGAGAAAGATGAGAGTTAGGGGAAAAAGAAAGAAAAAGAAAAAAAAAGGAGAGAGAAAAGTTTTATGACATTAGGTCAGTGTGTGGGTCTAAGTTTTTTTAGTTTTTTGGTTAAAAACATAATTGAGTGATGGGTGCCAAATGTGTGGGGTTTAGGGAATTGGGTATTTTAAGTGATGAGTGATGAGTGACGAAAATTGAGTGAGGAGTGATGAGTGATGAAAAAAAAAAAAAAACCAAACAGCCCTAAAATACCTCTTGGAAATCTAGGTGGAAAGAATGGCGTTTAGAACGAGATTTGAGGTAGTTGAAAAAAGTTTCCTGTGAAAGCTCACCTATTACCTCTGCATTAAATGATTGGCAACAACTTTATCAGTTGCATTGATGAGGAAATGACCCTTGAATAGTAAGTTCAAAGTTAAACAACTCCTTCTACCACCTTCAATAGAAATCTAATGGGACAAGTGTCCTAAGAAGGACCTAGAGGATTGCAAATAGAGGGTTGGGATGTAAGAAGCGTGGTAGTATATAAAGGAAAAGAACTTCTAGATGAAACCCCGGAAAAAAAAGATCAAGAAAAAGAGATTAGAACAATAACAATAAGGAGAAAGAGAGAGAGAACAGTGTGTATCCTTGCATAAAAACATCGTCCTCGGGCGAGCTTGTAATGAACCATCAATATACTTGTTTTTAACTACTGTTCATTCCTTTCCTATTTGAATTTTCGGACTTGAGCCTGACTTGTTTTATCCATTCTCTAAACAAATTTTTATTTGTTTGGACCTAGTTAGGCGGTATAGGCTTCACTATTCTAAGTAGATTTGGACCTCTAATTTTCGTGTCCTTTTTTAACTGCTGTTCATTCCTTTCTTGTTTGAATCTTTGGACTTGAGCTTAACTTATTTTATCCATTCTCTAAACAAATTTTTATCTGTTTGGACCTAGTTAGGCGGTACAGGCTTCACTATTCTAAGTGGATTTGGGCCCCTAATTTTCGTGTCCTTACACAACTCTATAAACGACCCTAGGGCTATCTAGTTCAATTTGTAGGTTTCAGTTAATTCAACTGGTAAAGTATCTGATGGTTGAATAAGAGATCTGAGGTTTAGTTCCCGCTTATACCTAAAACTAATTGGTGTCTTGGTCTAATTACAAAGAGCTACTATTAGGAGCGGACGTCATAGGTTGAAATTTTCCATATATATAAAAAAAAAAAAATCATTTCCATGATTTGGCAATCTGTGATTGCAATTTTAACAACAATGCTAGTAAAAATCTATTCAGAAATATTTGTAAAAATTATAAGTAATAAACAAATCAAATTTTGAGAATTGAAATATTTTATTTTAGTAAGGATTGAAGTAATTAAAATATCCTTGAAAGTTTTTTTTTTTTTTTTTCTCTCCCCTAAAATCGATTGAAGCAATTAAATTACATCTTTCACAAATGAATGAACTTGCATTCTGCATAACGAAAATCCAAACAGATAATTAAACTAAAATAAAAATTTGAGACAATTTCTTACACAAAATAATTCAAAACTTAATCTCTTAATATTCATAAAAAAAAAAAAATCATTAAAAATCCTCTTTAGGAGGACTACACTTTTTCTTATCTAATTTTTCTCATGTATTAGCAAAAACGGTATCAATTGAGAGTAACATCTATGACTTTTGTACATTAACAACGGTCTCAATGGCTATCACATATTAGACTTATTACCACCTTACTGATTGTATATTTATTACTAGCCCCCTCACGCTAAATTTTAGGAATTTGAAAAGGAATAATTTTATGTGGAAGTTAAATATATATAGGGTAAACTATGTATTTAGTTCTTATCTTTTATGTTATATTTCAATTTAGTCTCTAACGGGTCATTCTCCGGTACCCCCTATTTTTTTTCAGGGGGTACGGTATCCACATAAATCTCAGCCGTTAAAATTATGTTGTTTTAACCTTTACCGTTAACTTAAGTTTTGTGGGAAACCTATTACCGGTAGACCAAGTAAACATATAAATGCCAAAAAATATAAATAAATAAACAGTGGTGTTTTTCTTCCCTAGCCTTCTCCTGTCCTCCCTCTCTTGCGTTCTCTTAAAAAACCCGGATTCCTTCTTCTCAAATGGTTTCCTTATGTCCATCAATTTCACTGTCATCTCGTTAGTATCCCCATTTACCAACCGCTGAAGTTTCTTAAAGGATCAAATCTTTTGATTTTTAAGGTAAAGATCAAATAAAATCCTGATTTCTTTGTTTGTTTTAGATAATTTTTTTCGATTTCGCTCTTAAATTTCATTGTACCACAACGTTGGCAATACTTCTGTGCAGAAGAGGTACTAATTTTGTTATTTCTTTTCAAGTGGCATATGAAGTGCTTGTTGAAATGCTTCATAGGGATTCGGTTTTTCCAAACTTGTTATGGCTATGTTTTCGATGATCAGGGGGTTTGGGTTCTTGTTAGTGTGGTGTTCAATTTTTTTTTTTTTTTTGTTAGTAGAGGGAAATGCTCTTCTTGAGACATTTGGTCTGCTTGATAATTTGACCAAACTCAATCTGGACCAAAATCCTCTTGTAATCCGACCAGTGGAGGTT
Organism: Quercus rubra; assembly: GCA_035136125.1. Classification (NCBI taxonomy): domain Eukaryota; kingdom Viridiplantae; phylum Streptophyta; class Magnoliopsida; order Fagales; family Fagaceae; genus Quercus; species Quercus rubra. The sequence continues at coordinate 47,832,288 of CM068734.1, forward strand.
GTCAAGGAAGGGGTTGAAGCTATCAAAATTTTCATGGCTAAGAGGTGGCTAGATATACTGGTGGAGGAAGAAAGGAAAAGCATGCTTGAAATGCAAGAACAGACTGAGACTGGATGGTTGACTGGCAGCACCTCCTGGTTGAAAATTCTGTTACAAATGTTTCAGAATACTTGGGATCTCCCAGGGGATCTCCTAAAGACCCGTTTCTTGATCAGCAGCTATGATGCTTTGATAATTCATGACTCATTTTGAGTGTCACACTTTTCTTTGCTCAAATGTCAAAGCTAAGGAAGATCAAACTGGTGGCTTTGGTCTGCTGCAATTTTTGTACTTGTTTCTTTTCTACTGCATCCATTTCAAGCTTGAGGGTGATGAATATCTTACTAAATTTTGTTCTTTTTTTCCAATTCAATTGTTGGGAAATATGAGTTTTGTAGGAAAAAATAATAGGTAGCTTGCTGTGCATCCTGTTTCTAATGACAACAGTTGAATGCTTATAGTTGTACTTGTACATTCACTAAATCTGGAGTGTCAAATTTTGGCACGAATCTTGCAATTTTCATTACCTTAATCAAAATTGTTTCAACTTCTTTTATAGAACATCATGCATCGAGGAGCTACGTCATCACTCATATATTGGCTCATCGATGAAATGATCAGAAATGTATTTATAGCTTTTGTTTCCTAGATAGGTATTTACAGTTGCAACTAAAAAAGATGTTCAACAAATTTGGGCCATTAAATTTTCTTTGCCTTTTGTTGTTATTGTTGTTGTAGTTTCTTATATATATATTTCAGTTTTACCAAGGCTTTTGCACTACTTTCATGGGGAGTGTAGGTAAAAGAACAAGCACAAGCACCTCCCCATTGCTTTAGGGTAGCCTAGTCTAATGATAGGGACAACAACCATCTTGAGGGCGAGATGATTGAAACACTATTGCTTGTAAAAAAACAATACACAAAAGAAAAAAACAAAAACAAAAACAACTACAAAAGATATTGTAGTAAGTATAAATTAAAGATTCAGAAGTGGGTCAGATTACTATCCATAGGGTGATCTGATTTGATTTATTTGTTTCCAAGTATTGTATCTTCATTGATATACATATTTTGAGAAAAGCATCCTAGCTATTCTCATCAAATCATTGAGCAAGTTGTTGCAACTTTACGTTGTAGTTAATCTTGTGTTGATGAATATATAGAATGTATAAAATTTTGTTTCGCAAATAACATATTGTGAATGAGTTTTGTAATTAGTCTTTTGAGTCCTATTGCATTTTAAATTTGTATAGTCTAAATGTAGTTCTTTAGGTATAAATATGATTGGAGCAAGTTTTAAAATTGAGGATTGAATTAAAAAGATGAATTATATCAAAGTGTCCACATGACTTTTATTCTCTTGAAAACAAGGATTACATATCAAGAGTCTTCCATAGATGCCTATCCAGTTTTACAATCAAAATTTGATCCAAGAGAATCGAAAATAGAGGAACATGATCCTATTATGAACAAAATTTTATTAAAATGTAGTCTTTGATTACAAAACCATAAAATTTCATCAAATCTAGTGGTTCTTATGCTATTTTTTTTTTTCAAAGTTTGTAAGTGTTTTAGTCATATTTTGAATGATTGAGGGATGTTTACTTCATTCTTAGTGTTTTAGGGCAATTTTGTTAATTTTTTAGTGTTTGTTTAATTTATTAATTTGGAAAGTTTAAAGTGTATTTTACTCATTTTTGAAACTTTAAGAGTTTATGGGTATTTCGGTTAGTTTAGGGTTTAAGAGATGTGTTTGATTAAAATACTCATGAGAAGTCAATAATCACCAAGTTGTCTTGAAAATCTCTAACATGACCAAAATATCTTTACAATCACTAAAAAAAAATCCAAGATATCACTCTAACATGGCCAAATTGAGTGGTTTTGAATTTTAAGGTGCATTACGGTCATTTTTTAGGTTCTAAGGGCATTATTATCACTTTTTAAGTTATAAGGTCATTTTAGTCATTTTTTAGGTTTCATGGTCATTTAGGTAATTTTTTTTGTATCTAAGGGTATTTTGATTATTTTTTAGGTTTAGAGGGTATTTTAATCATATTTTATATTTTAGAGTCATCTTGGTCATTTTTTAGGTTTTAAGGATATCCCAATAATTTTTGAGAGTTTCGGGGTTATTTTGGTAATTTTTTTAATTGTTAGAATGTGTTTTGGTAATTTTTGTATATTTAAGGGTATTTTGGAATTTTAGAGACTTTAGGAGTATTTTTGTTATATATATATATATATATATATTCTTCGATTGTTAGGTAATTTGGTGGGGTTGGTTTGGGTTAGTTATGCCCATATGTAATGTTGGTACGACTTAATGTGACGATGGAACCATCATATTGCGTAGTTCCAACATCACATGTGAGGATGAAACCGTCAAAATAAAAAAGTAAAGGAACCACCAAATGTGAGAAAATAACTGTTACATGTGACAAAAGAATTGTCACATGATCATCAAATTTGAGAAAAAAATAATAATAAAGGAACCACTATATGTGACAAAAGAACTATCAAATATGATATTGGAACTAAACAATGTGATAATAGAACCGTCAAATATGAGGAAAAAAATAAGGGAACCACCAAATGTGAGAAAAGAACTGTTAAATGTGATGTTGGAACTACACAATGTGAGGATAGAATCGTCAAATGTGATAAAATAATAAGGGAAACACCAAATGAGACAAAAGAACCGTTGCATGTGATGTTGGAACTGTACAATATGAGGATGGAACCGTCAAATGTAAGAAAAAAAAGTAAGGGAACCACCAAATGTGAGAAAAGAATTATCACATGTGATGTTAGAACTGCACAATGTGAGGATGAAACTGTCAAATGTGAGAAAAAAGTAAGGAAACCACCAAATGTGACAAAAGAACTATCACATGTGATGTTGGAACTGCAAAATGTGAAGATGAAACCGTCAAGTGTGAGAAAAAAGTAAGGGAACCACTTAATGTGACAAAAGAACTGTCATATGTAATGTTAGAACTGCACAATACGAAGATAGAACCATCAAATGTGAAGAAAAAAAAGAGTAAGGGAACCACCAAATGTGACAAAAGAACTGTCACATGTAATGTTGGAACTGCACAATGTGAGGATGAAATCGTCAAGTGTGAGAAAAAAGTAAGGGAACCACCCAATGTGACAAAAGAACTGTCACATATGATGTTAGAACCGCACAATGTGAGAATGAAACCGTCAAATGTAAGAAAAAAAAGGTAAAGGAACCGTACAATGTAAGAAAAGAACTGTCATATGTGATGTTGAAACTACACAATGTGAGGATGAAACTATCAAATGTGAGAAAAAAGTAAGGGAATCACCGTATATGAGAAAATAACTGTCATATGTGATGTTGGAACTGCACAATATGAGGATGGAACCGTAAGATGTGAGAAAAAAGTAACCTGGTGTAGCAGGTTACCTAATAGTGGGTACCGTACCCCCCCTTTTTTTAGGGGGGTATCGTAGAATTACCCGTCTCTAACATTTCAATTGTATCAATTTAACATTTCAGTGCCAATTTAGTCTCTATCTTTATTTTTTGGATGGAAAAGTACAACGTGTCAAACAGCCTAAATAAGAAATCAATTTATTGCCACCTAGACTAACATGTTAGCATAATCTTATTATTATTATTTTTTTTAATAAAAAAAACAACAAATAAGTGAAAGTGAGTAACTTTTGGGATCAAAATCCCTAACTCACATTTATCAAAATAAATAAAAAAATCCCTAATTCACGATTGCTTCGCGTTTTGGTCCTCTAGAGAGAAAGGTGAGGCACTACGGTGACCACTATTCCTTCTTCATATTCCAGACTCCTATATTCCTTCTTCGATATTCCAGACCATTTGACAAGCAACATTAATCATAACTTTGCATATATAGGAACTCTCCCGTGTATATAACCTTTTAAACCTGTCACTTTACTGCGTGGAAAGTAATATATGCTTTTCACTACTGAAGAATTGAATTGGAATGCAACAAATAATTTTGGATGGTAATGGACCTTTATGTTGCTTCATCTCTTCAACAACATAGTGGACAACAAGAAGTTTTGCTGATATAATGAGAGGTTTGAGGACCAATAGGAAGATTGTGAACCCATCACAAACAGAAGCAATTGTGAGTTAGAGATTTTATTTATTATTTTTATTTTCTTGGTAGACGGGAGTTAGGGATTCTGATCCCAAAAGTTACTCACTTTCACTTTTTTTTTGTTGTTGTTGTTGTTTTTTTTTTTTCAGAAGAAAATTTTAAGATTATGCTGACATATTAGTCTAAAAGGCAATTGGTGTAGTAATAAATAAATTTTTTTATTTAAGTCGTTTGACACGTCAGACTTTTCTATCCAAGAGATAATGACAAGAACTAAATTAACATGACATGAAAAGATTAGGAATCAAATTGACATAAATGAAAGGTTATAGATTAAATTAAAATAAAATGTAAAGGATAAATACCAAATAGGTAATTTATCCATATATATATATACACACACACACACACTAGCCATCTTGTGCTTAGAGACTCTTATTTTTTTTTTTTTCTTTCAAAAATTAATAATTTTCAATCTATAAAGTAATCACATATATACAAAGTAAATCGCAAAAATGTGCAACTTGAAAAGACTTTGAAGATGAATTTTTATTACATCAATATTGTAAAATAGAAAGAAGGAGAAAAACCAACCCAAAAATTTATATATATATATCAACAAAAAAAAATTCAAAAGTCTTGAAACTCACAATAAAATAATCATAAAATTTGAGGTAGCTATCTAAAAAAATTATTGGTTCCCATTGCTTTTATTTTATTTGATTTTATTTTTTGGATATAATCTACCACCTTTTTCTCATAGAGTACCTTCCTTCTCTTTGTTAGAAGTTTGTGATGGTTAACGTTAAAAAGATTTTTTTGGTTGTAATTTTTAAAACAAATAATTGTGGGAAGTTTTTAGAATAACACTTACATGATAATTGATAAGTAGTTTTTTTTTTTAATATATATATATATATAAATAAAACACTAAAAAAGTAAGTGGATAAGAAACATGAGTTTAGTGGGATTTTAAAATGGAACCCAATTTTACATATTTATTGTAGTAAGTGTATAGGATATAAAAATAGATAAATAGATAAATAAAAAAAAACAATTGTAATTTTAGGAGTAATTTTTTATATGGAAAAGATTGTTATTTTTTTCAAAGAAGCAAACGTGCACATGTTTTTATTTTTATTTTTTATAAAATTTCTTTTAAAAAAAACTCTAATTTATATGTGGATAAAACAATTTAATAACCAATAGGAGAGTGATTTTGTATTGTAGGTAATGTTTTAGTGGGAGTTAGAGATATGTTTTTACTGAATTATTCTTTAGTTTTATCTCTACTTAAATCTAAGGAAGTATGTGTATTGTTGAACTAACCAAATATCCAACCCAAATAGGGGAAATCTCTTAAATAAGAGTGTATATATAGGCCCTTTTGGATATACACCACCGTAAGTTTCTTTAAAATCTTCTCTCTTTTTTCTGTATGTATGTGTTAAAAATATTTAGTATTCTAAAAAAAAAAAAAAAAAAAAAGAGTGTATATATATGGAATGATGCTACAAATACAAACTATATTACAAAAATTTTTACAAACCACTAATATAGTGAGTGATTATTGGTAAATAAAAAAATGATATTAATGATGAATTTAGATGAAAACCAATAAGAGGTTGGACTATATCAACACTTTGTAAAAATGTTATACAATAATTTATGGTTGTAGTATTACTCATATATATATATAAATATATAAAATACTTATTTATTTATTTTTATTGATGGGATATATATGACACTTATCACTACCACATAAATTCACAATAACAATAAAAAAAACATTCTTCTAAAAAAGACATAAAAATGCAAGAACATAAAAATAATTAATGTAATATGCCAAAACAAAAACATGTAGGGGTACGCGCGGCAATAGAATTTGAATATATTGTCTTGTACATGTTTGTGAAAGCCAAGTATAATAAGTCGGTTTGGAATACAGAATACTACCTGGATTCGGTAAAAGGGAGTTGCCGACTTATATAGGTATATTTATTGGGCACAAGAACAACACAGTGAGTTTACTTTACACACAAGAAAATCTCAGTATACGGTGGGATTGGAAATCAAAGGCGAGCCAGACAGAGTCAGTGTCTAATAATGAAGACGAAGGTGGGTTTTCGATTTGATCCGAGGGATGAGACTTTGATAAACTTTTTGAAGAACAAGGTAAAGGGTCATCAACAGCGTCGCCTAAATCATTTTGTTGTCAAGGATTGTGAGGTATATGGCGAAATTCCTCCATGGGAAATATATGATTCTCATACACACTATCATTTGCACACATTCGGCCAAAAACTCTTCGTGTTCGCGAACCTCAAAACAACCGGCAATCGTGTGTGCAGGGCTGCCTCTTGTGGAACCTGGCTTGCAAAAAGCAAGCCCAGAAGAATCCTTGATTCTCAGGGAAATCTTATTGGGATCGACAGGATGCTCAATTTTAAGGCCAAGGATCATGATTCGGGCAAATTCAATAAGACTAATTGGATAATGCACGAGTTCTCCCTTGCAAATCAAGAATCTCCTAGAACCAACACAGTCCTCTGTGTTATCTATAAACAAAATAAAGGGTCAGATTATGAGGAGGCCAATGGAAGAGTTTCTACTGCTGCTGCTGAAGAGGTCTCAAGCTTCAATACAACTGCTGTGATGTCACTTGAACAAGAAGAATCCCAAGCCCAACAACACAGAAAAAGACTCTGCCTTGAGCCTAATGCTTGCCCTGATGCTGATGTTTATACGCATGAAGAACTTGTTGCAAGGTTGGATCACACATCCCCGGATGAAGCATTGAGCCAAATATTTTCTGATTTACCACCCTTGGTTGAACTATGCAGTCAATCCGAATCTGACCCTGTTGCTTAAGCTGATCTGATGAAGAGACTGCTGCATTAATTGCAGATCTGACACAACCGGATGAAGCATGGAGTCGAATCTTTTGTCTATGAGATTGTTCTAGTCTTAGATTCTTTTTCTTTCTCTTTTATAGTCTTGCACAGATTGTTCGTTCTTCTCTTTTCAGTTCTTTATTTTTAATTTTTTTTATCTGAATCAATGATGTAACCAGATGACCAATCGTTGGAACTCTAGCATATTTCTCAAGTAGTCAATAGCTTATAGTTAGCACATCTATTTGTGTATTCATTTAAAAGTAATCTCAATAAAATTTTCACTTTTCGAGTAACATTATTGTTTGTTGCCTTGGTGAATTCTTTTTTTATTATTGAAATGGTTCACAAACCTTCTTCTTATTAACAAGGCAGAGTTTAAATTTGTTTCCTATGCTACCCCATAGAAATTCCTTTCCAACTTCTCGATACACAGAAATGTTGAAGGGTTAGAAAAAAGTGTAAGGATGTAGGGATGGTCCTAGGATTTCAAGTTGGGGGGAGTATAAGCAAAAGTAAAATACTATGTCCACAACATTTTCATTTTGGGTATCCCTTGTGATGTGACTGTTGGAAGTATAGTTTGGAAAATTGTCCAAATTGATTAACAAAGTTACAAAGTAATATCAATAACATACCAATATAACAAGATATACTCAAATTAACTTATAAGCAAAATAGACAAGTACAAAAGCGTATAAAATTAAGGATTTAGTAAAACTTATCATCGAGGCATGGAACTAAATCCGCTGTCCTTAAGAAGCGATTTTGCCTTCACTGGAATGAATCCGTCGGTGCAAATGCCTCAGGTGGTCGTTGTCCAGGATACAATGGCAATTCTGTTAATGTGCACTCACAAATAGAGTTTCGAACTCATCACAAATGCTCAAGAGAAAATTTTTAGCAAAAACAAAGTAGCTAGAGTATCAAAAGTAATATATGTTTTTTTTTATTTTTAATTTTTTAATTAATATCATATATGCTGAATTTTTGATAGTCTTAGAGCTCTAAAAAAAAAAAAAAAAAAAGTAGCTAAAGATGATTAGAGTGAAAAAGGGAAAGGCAAAAACAAAGGATTTTTCTTTTCCATTGATGTCACAAGCTGCTATGTATTGTCTGCAAAACATGGGAAGGTGCGGCTCCAATTATCTCCCATTTTAAATAGAATGGCTGACACATGGCATATAGGCAATCCAATGGTTATAAACAAAAACCACTCAAACACAAATTTTCTCACTCTTCGTTTGTCTCATTCTTTCTCTCATTTATTCTTCTCTTCAGCCCCTCCCATTCCCAACTCAGAAAATCAAGTCTTCCTTATTTTTCTATAAGAACAATAAGAATTTTTGCACCATAATCATGATATTTGTTGGTGGGATTTCATTTTCTTCTTCCTCATCCTTTTTCTCTTGTGCTCTCTTCACTGTTTCCTTCTTTTTTTTTTCTTAGAACTGTTTCCATCTTGTCTGTTTCACTCTTTTCCTAAAATTTTTCAAACAGCCATTTGCCAAACTATTGAACGTTATCCCCAACCATTGTTTTTTTCCAACTCCTTAATTTGTTTGGTGACCAAAAATGATGGGAAAGGAAAAGAAAACAAATGATTGTGTAAATAACTGTATTCCTCAATTAGGACCAAAGTTTAAATTTTATAGAATAAAAACAATAAGTTGCCAGGGGAATTTTAGCCTCGGTCCCTTCAAACCATAATACAAACATAGATTCCTACTAGCATAATCAAATGATTATCATTCATTTTAATCACTTTGGTTGAGTCTGATACCTTAAATCTTGGGCCAAGCCATTAAGGTGAAGTTCTGAGAACATAGTGATCTTGATTAGGCTTTTGCAGGCAAAGTGTTGACAGAGGCAAAGAAAAGGAGAAACAAGAAAGTGATGGAGAGAAACAAATTAGGAAGGGAAATCTATGTAAGGGTAGAAGAGAGAAAAAGGAAGACTTGATTTTTAGAGTTGGGAGTTGGTACAACAAAACTGGGAGGTGCAAAACAGTACAAGAGATGAAATGATGAGAGAGAAACAATGAGACAAACGGATAAAGTGAGATATTTTGGTTTGAGTGTTTTTTTTTTTTTTTTTGGGTTTATAACCGTTGGATTGCCTATATGCCATGTGTCAGTCATCCTATTTAAAATGGGAGATAACTAGAGGCTACTAAACGGGAGGGGAGCCAAACCCTTTGTTTGCTGCCAAAAATTCCCACGCCAGCCAAGGAAAATTCTAGAGCATGGGCTTGGGCTTTACAACAAAATATCATGGGCTTAAATTTTAAAACATACCCAACAATCCCCCACATGTTTTAAAATTTTTATTTTTAAAAAATTGGGCAATCACAAGATGAAATTAGTGTTGATGTCTTGTGGACTTGAATCAACAATTGGCATTTGTATTCTAGAATTCACAAAATCTTGGTGATACTGATCTTGAACCAGTTTCATGAACCACAAGAATAATAACACCTTTGCTTGTGAATTCTTGGACAAGTTCTTGATTTGGCACATTTTTGCCATGCGCCCCACCTAGATTTTCTTTAGAGAGTTTGCCCTTACTCTCATAGGAGGATGCCCCACCTCCACACCCACATAGTTGAATTCATCAAGTGTGTACTACCACACGCCACCTATAATGGCTATGAATTCATTAAAAGTTTTAAACTCAACCTCACTAGTTTGGTAGTAAGCACTATCTACACCATAAGGAGGGACAATGAGATCTCATTCTAACTAATAGTGCTATCTTAAATCTCTCCATATTGCCTACTGTTGACATAGGTTGGGTTGTCATCATGGGTGATTCACTCAATGGGCTTAAGTCCCATACCCCTTGATGTATCATATACCAATTGTCTAGTTAGACCTTTGGTCAAAGGATCCGCAAGATTCTTTTCTGATCGTACAAACTCCATGGCAATTACAGCATTGCTTATGAGTTGCCACACTATATTGTGTCTTAGGCGTATATGCCTTTTCTTTCGATTATAAATTTTATTTCTTGCACATGCAATTGCAGTTTGGGAATCACAATGCAATGATATTGATGGTAATGGCTTATCCCATTTTGGTATATCAACAAATAAATTTCTAAGCCACTCAGCTTCAGTACCTACCTTTTCTAAAGCAACAAACTCAGACTCCATAGTTGATCTAGCATTACAGGTTTGTTTAGAAGACTTCCAAGATATAGCTCCTTCACCTAAGGTGAAAATATAACCACTAGTAGAGTTGGTCTTATCATTATTTGATATCCAATTTGCATCACAATAGCCTTCTAATACTGTTGGACGACCTGTATATGTAAGGCCCAAATTCATGGTGCCTTTCAAATATCTCAAGAGATGAGTTAGTGCATTCCAATGTTCATAGGCATGATTATGTGTATATCTACTAAGTCTACTAATAGCATATGCAATATCAGGGCGTGTACAATTCATTAGAAACATCACACTACCAATAATTTTAGCATACTCAGATTGTGCAATAGGAGACCCTCTATTTTCTTTAAATGTATGCTTGGGTCATATGGAGTTCTCATAGGGTCACAATCTGAATGTTCAAATAGCGTATAAAACACTATGAACGTTTAGACCCCTAATAACAAATTACCAATTCAAGCTTAATATCAAACAATTAATGTGTGGAATATAAACATAAGCTTAATACAAAATTGATAAACAATCTAAACCAAATAAAATCACATTCACAGTAGAAATTAAATAGCAAAGATTAAGGGAAGAGAGATGTAAACACAAGGACAACACAGTGATGTGTTATCGAAGAGAAAACCGAAGCCCTCGTTGTAAAACCTTTTTGCTGCTCTCTAAACGGTCAATAATCCACTAAAGAATCAAGTTAGGATACATGAACAGCAGAAGATCCTTCAAGCCTAATCTACCTAGTGTACCTAAGCCCTTTAAGCTCCTACTCCAACAAGGTTATGTCGAACCTATTTCTTCTTTAGCTTACCGAATTCCGGTATAGCCCATAGCATTAACCAATGTGAATTGGTCCCTTCCTAACTGCTTCCCAAAGCACCAAAAAGCCTTTTCGCAGATACGGGTATGATGAAAAAAGTTTTGGCTAATGAACCTCTCAAGGATGTAATAATGGAGAGGGTGAGAGTAGAGGAATATGAAGAGTCTCTATGTTAAGATTGTGGATGAGTCAATCTTGTTTTTCTCTAGGGTTCCTCTCTCAAAATTCTCTCTGAAAACTCTCTATATTTCGTGGGTATAAGGGGTATTTATACTAGTGTGAGAATGGAATGCGAAAAGTCAGTTTTTCCAAAACAGAGCTAGCTGGCGACTTGGCCTCGCGACTTGACTGAGTCGCGAGCTAACATAATGGCTTGGTTGGATTTTTTGTCTTGTAATGTTCCAACTAGTGTGATTGTTCATCTTCTCTGAATGCTTCACTTGTGTGCATCATCTGGTGGCTTGCCAATCACGAGCCACCTGCAAGATCCAGTCGCGAGTCTATACTTCACTGCACAGTCTTGAGCATTTCTTCACACTTTTTCACATACTACTCTTACATGAATCCCACCTAAATACAGGGTTATTAATTGCTGTATTACAAGTAAATTGGCACAGAATAAAGCCAGCAAGATGGTTGATTAAATTCAACCTTACACAATCAAAATTATTGAATTTTTTAAGTACTTTCTCAACATAGTGCGATTGGGAAAGTGTAATCCCTTCACTATTCCTTATGACTTTTATTCCCAAAATTACATCAGCCTCTCCAAGGTCTTTCATATCAAAGTTTGAAGATAAGAGATCTTTTGTACTTTTTACAACATCCACGTTAGTTCCTAAAATTGACATGTCATCCACATATAGGCATATGATAACGCCACTATCACCAGAGAATTTATTATACACACATCTATCAGATTCGTTCACAACAAATCCATTAGAAATTAAAGTGTTATCAATTTTTTCATGCCATTGTTTAGGAGCTTGTTTCAAACCATATAATGATTTTCTAAGTTTACACACTTTACTTTCTTGTCCTTGAACCACAAAACCCCCTAGTTGGTCCATGTAAATTTCTTTATCTAAATCACCATTTTTGTTTTGACATCCATTTGGTGAACAATCAATTTATGTATTGAAGCCATAGCAATTAGAATCCTAATTGTAGTTAATCTTGTCACCGGTGAATAAGTGTCAAAGTAATCTACCCCTTCTTTTTGAGTATATCCTTTTGCCACTAGTCTAGCTTTGAATTTGTCTATGGACCTATCTGCTTTTAATTTCTTTTTAAACACCCATTTGCAACCAATGGTCTTGCATCCTCTAGGGAACTCAACTAATTCCCATGTATGGTTAGCCATAATTGATTCTAACTCACTATGGATTGCATCCTTCCAAAAGGTTGCATCTACTGATTTCATGGCCTCTTGATAAGTTTTTGGGTCATCTTCAATGAGAAAGGTAGTGATAAAGTCAGGCCCAAAGTTGGTTCCATTTTTAGGTCTTTTACTACGTCTTAACTCTTGTGTTGAGTGGTTTTCATCTAAGTTTGAACTTGATCTCATTTGGGGTATGACTGATGAGGACTCATTAGTGAGTCTCATTCTATTCATATGAAAAATATGCTCAAAGAAATCAGCATCCCTAGTCTCCACTATGGTGTTAGTCTCCAAACCTAAGCACCTATAGGCAAGCCCACAAAATCACTATATTTGACTAAGAATGATCTTATTAGATTCAAAAACAATTTTTAGGCTTGCCTTATTGAGCAAGAACCCAGAAACTAAATTTCTACACATGTTAGGATCATGAAGAACAAAGTGCAAGGCTAAAAACTTACCTGAAGTAAATTTCAAAAGTACCTTTCCCATTTCAGCAACTCTTGCAGTACCAGAGTCTGCCAAATAAACATTCTCTTCGTCTATTACTTCCTCATAATTAAAAAATAACTCCTTGCTGAAGCAAATGTGTCTAGAAGCCCCAATGTCCACTACCCAATTAGTTATGTTATTGACTAACTTCATCTCCGAAATAAGTGTTGCCTCAGATTCTAAGACAATATTAGGAACATCATAGATTTTGTTAATCAATAAGAACATAAATCGCTTCTTAAGATTGTTGGAAGTATAGTTTGGAAAATTGTCCAAATTGGTTAACAAAGTTACAAAGCAATATCAATAATATATCAATAAAACAAGATATGCTCAAATTAACTTATAAGCAAAATAGACAAGTGCAAAAGCGTATAAAATTAAGGATTAAGTAAAACTTATCACCAAGACACAGAACTAAATCTGCCGTCCTTAAGAAGTGATTTCGCCCTCACTGGAATGAATCTGTCGGTGCAAATGTCTCAGGCAGTTCCTCTCTAGGATACGACAGAAACTCTGTTAACGTGCACTCACAAATAGAGTTTCGAACTTGTCACAAATGCCCAAGAGAAAATTTTCAGCAAAAATAAAGTAGCTAGAGTATCAAAAGTAATATATGTTTTTTTTTTTTAACTAATATCATATATGCAGAATTTTTGATAGTCTTAGAGTTCTAAAAAAAAGAAGTAGCTAAAGATGATTAGAGTGAAAAAGGGAAAGGAAAAAACAAAGGAATTTTCTTTTTCATTGATGTCACAAGCCGCTATGTATTTTTTGCAAAACATGGGAAGGTGTGGCTGACTATTTTATAAGGAAATATGAGAAGATTGAGGGTTTTATTTGTTGCCAAAAATTCCCATGCCAATCAAGGAAAATTCTAGAGCACGGGCTTGGGCTTTACAACAAAATATCATGGGCTTAAATTTTAAAACATACCCGAGAGTGACCACAGCTCTCAATATATGATTTATTACTTAACTGTGAAATATTGAATTTTGTATAATTCTTGTTGACTACAGAGATTGTCCAGACTCCAGACTTATTATTTGTGTGCTGCTAGGAGGCGAGTGCCATTCCTTTTTGCTGCACTGACGGCTGTCGTGCTCTAAAAAGCACTACTAGGATAAATGAGGCGTATGGTCTGCCTTTAAAAAAAAAACATTACTGTTGTTGCCATGTATTGACTAGCAACTTCTTTAATCAAGTTGTAATTACAATAAGTTGCTTTGTTGGTCATTAGATTTTTTTTTTTTTCTTTTTTTTTTCTCGATAGTCTGAAGGCATAAAGCTGTATAGTGGAGTATTCACCAGTTAACACATAGGCACACACTGGCCAAAAGCTGAGAAGACAATATATAAGAAATTTGGGACGATCATTTTACAATAAAAGACATCTGATTGTTCTTTAGCCCCTTGTCAGAATCTTGCTTCATTGAGTTGATTTTTTCAATAAGGACCTGCTTGTATAACAAGTATTCGTCTAGCCTCTGTCTCTGTCTGTCTCTCTCCCCCTTCTTTCACAAATGTCTTCTCAGCAATATACTGGTAAGATTATTGTGAAGCAAAAGAATTTAGTAACATTGCATGAATTTTCAAGGTTAATTGTAGATATCCACCTTAAACGATGAGGGAATTTGCAATTATCTACCTGTACTGTGGTACACCATTCATTTCAGAGTTTATTATCTTTTATTTTATGGACCAAATGCGCATGTCATTAATATCCGACTTGACAGGGACTATGTCAAAATTAACCATTTAGTTCTCATTAGCCTTCTAATTTGTCATTGTAGATATTCTTGAAAGGGTGTTTAATAGCACAAATATTTGTAGTGTATGTAGGATGTACATCGCAAATGACCCTATTGTTTTGGGTGGATTCCTGCATTTAACCTTCGTTTTTATTTTGATAGCAATTTGTATTAACTTCAGTTATGCTTTTACAGGAACACTACAAATGAGGATGGGATGTATAACGTATTAACTTTCCCATTGAAAATTACCATTTATTCTTTATGGTGCATTGTCATTCAGTATTCCCTCATGACTGCATCCTCAGCCACTATTCACAGTAGGTTTTGCTGCAATTCAGCTTTCGGTTGCTGCAGGCTGCCATGTTAAAACTACTTGTGGAAGTCAAAGTATAGATCAATTATTGGCAGCTGGTGCTAAGAAGGCGGTTGACTACACTGCTTATGTCATTTTTAGTTTGCTTCATCCTCATATGCAAGCAGTTTGAAATTCTGACAACTTATGTAGATAGTGGATTTGATTTGAACTATTTTCTTCATTGACAAACTCCCATGTATCTGGATCGATCTTCCTAAAGCCCTGCAAGAATCAAATTTCAATTTTAGTGTTGCCACTTGCCAGTAACCGATGAATATTAAACCCTCAGTCAGATTGAGATTATCTTTTTTCCTTGGTGACACATTAACCCATCAAACTTTTGAGACAGACTAATTATTTTCTATTAGTCAGCAAGATCAAATTTTATGTCCTGTACATGATAAGAGAGTAGAAAACAGTGAGCTAAATATTATATTGCTAACTTTTTGAAACAAATAAAAATGAGAAAGGTGCCACATAAAAAAAGAATCATTGAGTTAATTATATGAAAGCAGCAGTGGTATTGGTATACATGTGTGAGTGAAGTTCAACTTTGAATAATGATGAGAAAAATGGGTGGTTCATATAACATAGTTGAGCCCATATCCATTAAGTTTATACGCCTTTTTGGGTTAAGTGTATTTCAATATGTTATATTAACTAAGTTTTTTTCTCCTCAACAAGTGTGAGTAAAACTCTTGCATGGATTGATTAACAAAAAAAGAAAAAACAAATTAATGAATTGAGGTGTTTTCTCCCTCAAGAAGTGGGAGTGAAACTTGCCCACTAAAAAAACAGGAATTGGATTTAATGAAGTTGGAAAATAGGAGATGATAACCAAGGAGAAAAACAGAAAATTACAAAAACTTGCCCACCAAAATCTGTTAATTTAATTACCAATGTGAGCGGTGGAGTTGGCATCACAAATTATGAAATTAATCTTGAATAAAGATATTGATTATAAAACTTTGTAATTTATGGTGTACATTACAAATGTCCCATAATTTGGGGTGAATAATCACAATAAACCGAAGTACATAATGCCAAAACTTAAGATTGGCCCATAGGTTAGGCAGGTTGTGCTTTTCTTAGTTTGGTGGTGTTGTGGGCCTTTTTTACATTGTTGGGCCTCAATTCCTTCTATTGCAATGTAGCCCATTAGTCTGAGGTAAGAGAGTTGGGACTGGCCTTACTGTGGCTATGCTTCAGGCCAGCTTGTGCACAAGTTGAGCCAACCCAGTGTAGACACACCTTGGCATGAGTGCTGTAGGCTGAGCATATGGCGTGGTCATAGCAGGAATAATTGTTACAAACATTATGGTAGGAATACAGTACAGTAGGATAACTACAATACTAAACAAAATAAATAAAACTAACACCGAGAAGATGGTAAAACAGAGTTACAGCATAATAATACAGCAAATAGAAATAACACTATAGCAAAAAAGGCAAATAACTCAATAACTGAACAATAGGCGAATCACCCATCAAATATGAATAGTAAAAAAAAAAAAAAGAAAAAAAAAAAAAGAGGAAAACTTGTCTGCTAGACAATAAACTAAACTTTTTAGCAGAAGAAGACCCAAGAAGGGAGCCAATCTCTAATGCGATTATCCTCAAGAAAGGATCCTACCATAAAAGTTGCACATTTTAGAGAAAGGGTCTAAATGGTTTGAGCTTCGATTCTTAATCTTCAGATAGTGGGTTTGCCAAGAGGGAGAGAGAAGATAGTTTATTGATGCATGCCTCTATTCCTACCATTCACTTTCTTTCTCTCTAGTTTCCTCTCCAATCTTTATTTCTTCTCTCTTTGGTTTTTCTATGTGTTCTTTTTTGTTTCTTATCCTTTCTTTTCTACTTCTTCCCCTCGGTCTGTTTGTCTCCCTTCATTGTTCATGGCTACCCCCTTTTATACCACCTACCATTGTGGGATTTATCATTTTCGTCCCTCAACTGCTTTTGGCTCCGTATGGCTATCCCTCTAGGACTGCCCACTAGCTTGCCGACGGCCCAGCTACTACCTCTGCTCAGAGTGTGTTAGTTGCACCACTCTTCATTTCTAGATAAAATTACTTGTTTTGTTTATTACTTCTCTTTGTTTTTGTTTTACCTATATGGATAAGGATTAAGCCACCTTATCACTTATCTCTATGGTGTGTATCAAGTGGTCACAACCCATACTTACTTCTTTTGAGTGAGATGTCATCACAATAGGACATTTCCCCCAAAGAAGCTTAAGCGAGAATCTCATAATAGGCCCCCTTTTCTCCCCATCGCCAAACCACACCCTCTAAATACCTTGACCAATGGCACACCTCCCATGTATTGGCTGGGTACAAGTAGGTAGTGCCCTGGCCCTTTGTGCATGCTCCACTCCATCTAAATTTGTTTCTTTCTGGCCTTCACACCATTTCTACTGCCCTTGCGTTGTTTGATTCTACTATATGTACTAGTTGATGTTTATCTTTTGTGGTGCGAAGGATGTGTGGGCTTTTGGGCTTATATTTTCTTCCTTTCATCCCTTCTTGGATTTGGTATCGCTTAGGCAAAAGTCTTCATCTTCCTGCTAAGCCCATACTTCCTTCTTTATGGCCGTGGGCCTTTTTGGCTACTAATCCTGCCATATCACTTGTTTTGTCTGCTACAGCTTTGCATTTCTTTTTATTTCTTATTTTCCTGTGGGCTTACGGGCTAATGTTCCTGCCATGTCAACCCACTTCTTTGTCAATCCTTTGCTTAGGGCTTCCTTGGCCCACTTTCCACGTCTTTACCTTTTTTGGGCTTTTTGGCCAACATTCTTGCCATGTCAGCCTATTTTACCACCTTATTCCTTAGGTTTCCTTGGCCCATTTGCTACTTCTTTATCTCTTTTTACTCTCATGGCCTTGTTGCTAAATTCTCTGTGCTTCCTCGGCCATTTTACTACACTTTTACCTCTTATTACCTTTTTGGGCTTATTGGCTATTAGGCCAACCCATTGAGTTTACCAATTCATTCTCTAGGCTTCCTTGGCCCATTTACTTCTTCTTTAACTCTTATTATTCCCATAGGCTTATTGTTTCATTCCTTGGGCTCTCTTGGCCCATTTTCTCATTCTTTGCCTCTTTTCATCTTCATGGGCTTTTGGTCATCAATCCTGCTACTTCAACTCATTGGGCTTGTTTCCTTATTTCTTTATCATTTTGCCCCTCATTTCCTTCTCACCTTTTCTATTGTTGGACTTCTTTTGCTATTGGGCACTTTGTAAAAAATGAGCATCAACAGGTGGCAAAGCTTCTTTTGGCTCTTATGTTAAGTTGCTTTGAAAATTTAAAAAAAAAAAAAAAAATTGTTTCATATTATTGTAGTTCAATGAAATTGATTGGTCAATTTTGCAAGAGAAAGCAAGGTTGAATTTCTCCTCCCATTTATTGTAATAATTGAATTACATATAAAAATAAAAAAAATTCTACTAGTGTGAGCGCATTGAGTTTTTTCTTAAAAAAATAATTTAAT
The DNA here is from genome assembly GCA_035136125.1 of Quercus rubra. Lineage (NCBI taxonomy): Eukaryota > Viridiplantae > Streptophyta > Magnoliopsida > Fagales > Fagaceae > Quercus > Quercus rubra. Next base: position 47,850,805 of record CM068734.1, read on the forward strand.
AGTTACAATAAAAAATGAGAAAATTTGAATACTAGGTGTTTCTTTTGAAAAAAACTAAAAAATGTCAATTGAGAGTTACAAAACTATTGGCAATTTGAGCTTTTTTTAATAGGTCTAGTTAATGGATGTCATTAGGACATTTGTTAATGGATCATTTTAGAAATGTTTTATTATTATTTTCATGAAAAATATAGAAAAAATGTTATAATTTTTTTTCTTAAAAAGTTTCTAAAAATATTTTTTAAATCAATACACTTAGAGCATTTATTAAATTTTTCCTAGATATGAACGTGACTTGTAAAATGCCAAGTACGTTTTACATTGTATAAAATATAAGAGTAATGCTATAAAATCAAACTATTTTGCGACATTTTTACAATTGCTGACGTAGTTTTAGCATTTTTCAAATAGTTATTGTAAATATAAATGTAATGTTAGTAATGAGTCCATATTAGAACTAGTAAGAATTTACCACATCAACTGATTGTAAAAATATCGTAAAATAATTTGTGTATGTAGCAATATTCAAAATATATCTGCTAAGTATCGTTTTGAGCTCAATATATATATATAAAATTGCTAAAGCTTCGCGTTAGGTGGGTTCTGCTTTTCTAAATTAGGTAGCAAGTTTTCTAAACAAGTTAATTAGCTGAGCTAAGTTAGCACACCCACCTGGGCCACCTCCATAACTTGGTAGTTTCCAACTTTCTCCTATAGTTTTTCTAAGTATACAACAAACAAACGTTCAACAATCTCCTATTCTTGTTCTTATCAATCTGCTACCTTTAGCATGGCTGAGGCTCTAGTTTGTATCATCTTAGAGCAGTTGTCTTCAATCACTACTCAAGAGTTTAGGTTGGTTCTGAATGTTGACGAGGAAGTCCAAAAGCTTGCAAGCAATTTCCAGATATTCCAGATGGCGCTCAATGATGCCGAGAAAAGACAAGTGAAAGAGAAACCTGTGAAGCTTTGGATAGATAAGCTCAAAGATGTATCCTATGATGTGGAGGATGTGTTGGATGAATGGAACACTGCAATACTCAAATCAGAAATTGAGAAAGAAGGAGGCAGTGGCAGAGCCACACACCTTGGCCCCCCCAAAATTTTAAAAAATTATTTTATAGTATTTATATTATTTACATTTTTAAAAATGTAGTATATAAAAATTGAAGTTGGCCCCCTAAATTTTGAGTCATTTCAATGGTGCTCTTAAAAGAAAGAGAAATTATATTAAAATTAAGTGAAATTATATTAAAATTATATAATTTAAGAGGTTTAACAAATTAAACTATGCAAAAAATGATAAATTTTTGTAAATGTTTAATAAAAGAAATACATGACTTATGTATACTCATTAAAATTTAGAAAATGATAAATTCTCTTAGTAAATTAATTTATATGTGTGTGTAGAGGTTTGTCTTAAATAATTTACTAACATCACAACTTGGCCTCCCAAACCAAAATTTCTAGCTTCGCCCCTAGAAAGAGGAGTTGGTAAGATTTCTGATCTCAAGAGGAAGGTAAGCTCCATCATTCCTTCCTCTTCTGGTTATTTGAGTCAAGTAAAACAACTTTTTTTCCGTTATGATATTGCTCACAAGATAAAAGAATTGAATGGAAAAATAGTTGAGATTGTTAGGGAGAGAGAGATTTTCCGGTTTGAATTGTCTAGGGGCATTGAAGAAGTTGAGAGACCAAAAAGTACATCTTTTGTTGATGTGTCTAATATATGTGGTCATGATAAGGATAGGTGTGATCTAATAAGCAACCTGTTAGGCAAGGGTGGTCATGAAGAGAGAAGCCCTCATGTCACATCTTTACTGGGTATGGGAGGTATTGGAAAAACAACACTAGCCCAATTAGTCTACAATGATCTTGCCGTGAAGGCCCATTTTCAAAGTAGAATGTGGGTTTGTGTTTCTGAACCTTTCAATGATGTTAGGGTTGCCAAAGCAATTATTCAAGAAGTTGGAGGTCTTTCCCCCGACAACAATACTGAATTGGAAACTCTACTAAAAAGTATTTGTAATTTGATCAAGGGAAGGAAGTTCTTTCTTGTCTTAGACGATGTATGGATTGAAGACTACAAAATTTGGGAGCCATTTAAACTTGCACTCCAATATGGTGCCCAAGGTAGTAGAATTCTAGTGACTACACGTAAAGAAAGAGTTGCAGAAATCATGGGGAGTGCCTACAGGATCAATTTGGAGGCACTGTCTGATGAAGATTGCTGGCTGATATTCAGTAAAATTGCATTTTTGGAGAAGAGTCTACAGCAATGTAAGCAACTAGAAGACCTTGGCCGAGAAATAGCAAAGAAATGCAAAGGCTTGCCACTTGTTGCAAGGACTTTAGGGAGTCTTATGCGCTTCAAGAAAAGTAAAGAACAATGGAAAAATGTTTTAGATAGTAGTTTGTGGAAATTAGAAGATGTTGAAAAAGGTCTTTTTGCACCATTGTTATTGAGTTATTATGAATTACCCTTCACAATGAAACGATGTTTCTCATACTGTGCCATCTTTCCTAAAGATTATGTGATTTATACAAATGATCTGGTCAAACTGTGGATGGCACAAGGATATCTCGACTTAGAAGAAAATATGGATATGGAATTGGAAATTATAGGAGAAGAGTACTTTGAAAACTTGGCCATGCGTTCCTTCTTCCAAGATTTTGAAAAAGATGAGTGTAATGATATGATAAGAAGTTGCAAAATGCATGATATAGTGCATGACTTTGCTCAATTAATAATGAAAAATGAATGCTTTTCAATTGAAGTCAATGGTGATAAAGAGTTTGGGATAGACTCTTTCACAAAAGGACTTGCCATTTGTCAATAACACCTAGAGGAGAAACACAATTTCCTGTGGCAGTGTACACGGCAAAAAATTTATGCACTCTCTTACCTTTGAAGACTTCATTCTCAAACATTAACCATGTCCTACCCGATTTACTACAACATTTGACATGTTTACGTGCATTAAATCTGAGTTGTAGTTCTATTGAGAAACTTCCGGATGGGGTGGAAAAATTAATACATTTAAGATTCATTGACGTATCTTATAACAGTAAATTGAAGGTATTGCCTGAATCAATACGTAATTTATGTAATTTACAAACTTTGAATGTCAGTAGTTGTCATGGCATTGAGAAACTGCCTCAAGGGATGAGTAAACTAATTAAGTTAAGACATCTTGTTCTTCATGGGATTAATTTTACAAAGCCATTTCCAATGGGTATTGGGAAATTGAGTTCTCTTAGAACATTGGAGCAATTCGTTGTAAGTGGTAGGGGTGATACTGGAGGATGTAAACTCGAAGAATTGAAACTTTTGAACCACCTTCAAGGAGCTCTTGTGATAAAAGGGTTGGGAAATGTGATAGATGTAGTTGAGGCTGAGAATGCACATCTCAAAGAGAAAATACACCTTTGCCGTGTGTGTTTAAATTTTGATGGGACAAGTGAAGAGAGTAGAAGAATGAAGAATAATGTACTAATTCTCAATGTCTTAGAGCCACATCCAAATTTGGAGCATTTACAAATCTATTGGTATGAAGGCAGCATAATGTTTCCCAATTGGATTATGTCCTTAACCAAACTGAAAAAGCTTGAAATCAGAGATTGCAAAAATTTAGATTCTATACCTCCTTTGGAGATGCTTCCATTCCTTGAATCATTAGAAATACGAAATGCAGATAGTGTGAAAAAGGTTGGAGTTGAATTTTTGGGAACAGAATTTAAAGACAATAAATACAAGGGATTAACAGCATCACTTATCTTGTTCCCAAATTTGAAATCTCTAACATTTTGGAACATGAAAGAGTGGGAAGAATGGGGTGGGATTGGGGGGTTGAAAGAAGAAGATTGCTTTACTATAATGCCCTGTCTTCTGTATTTGGAAATTGTTGGCTGCCCTAAGCTAAAGGCACTGCCACACTTTTTTCATACAACTCCATTGAAGGAATTGTGTATTAGGGAGAGTCCAATTCTCAAAGAAGATTGCCAAAAAAGAGATAATGGACCCAAGATTATTCATATCCCAAGAATCTACAATATTCACCTGAATCTTGAAGAAGAAGATCATTGAAGGCGAAGTCAATTCTCTGCTCCATGTGAGTATTGCAAAACTGATCCATTCACTAGTAACTTACTGTTTTACTTCTATTTGGATACAAATATGAATTTAATTGCATAATTGCCTGGCAGAACCTCTCCCAAAAAAATAAAAAACAATGTTAATGAAATGTTGATGGTGTTTAAGAACAAATATAAGGAGATTACATATGTCAAAAGAAAAAAAGTACATGTTTGAATGGAAAGTTATGGAGAGGGAATTTTTTTTATTCTTTTTATTTCTGTACACAGTTATTTTGTATGGATTTTTCTCTGCCCAAACTTATGTCATCATATATCTCATTCTTTTAAAATTGCAAAATGCTGTGTGCAATTGGCAGAATGTTTTGCAATTTCCACCAATATAACAATGTTATCTATCAAAGAATCAATGATCAATGCCAAGTGGTGATGTGCATGCAACAACTGCACAAGATGTTATGTACTCTTATAGTGCAAGGCATATCATGTTATTTCTTATTAATCTTTTCTCACAAGATGTTTTCGTTGTACCAATCTTGTGGTAAATATTTATTCTATTTCAATCTCATGTAACCCAAACTCTAGCATATGAAGAAGCATATCTTATACTAGTGCAATATTCACACGTGGATGCACTTGTCAGGCATGCGTGGTGGCTTGGTTGATTGGCACTCCATTAGGCTCACATGATGGAGGAAGCAAATGCACAAGGATGAAACTTATATTAGAGAAAATGGTCTCATGTTGCTTTTGTTTCTTTCAGAAAGCTTGACCAGAAAAAGGCCCTCCAAATAAATCTCTCTTCATAATGATAAAAATATACTAGCATATGCTATCAGTGTACTTCTTTTGAGTAATCTATGCCATATGGTAAAGCATGAAAGGTGAACTAAATAGCTGACCATTTGCAACTTAAGCAATATCCTTATCTTTTTGAGTTTGGAAGCATATGTGCCAATATTCAATGATTTTTACTGTCACAGGTTTTCTGAGTGATTGGAGCATTACCATATTCCATGGAGAAGGGAAAGAGAGGGATTTTACCCCCAGGAGGAGGGATGATTTGATAAATGGCTGCCCTTTGCTACTATCTGTTGCTGCCCAATACTTATGCAGTAGACAATCAAGCTATTTAACTCTTGGTTTGAGTTCAACCCAAGTATTTAATTTCTGATTCAACAACAGGTAAATTTGAATTTTTATTTTTCTTCTGGTGCTATGGTTGCATTTCCAACATATTGAGTTCCCAAAAATATTTTGGTTTCTCAAACTTAGACAGCATATAAAATGTTTCGTTCATTCTGGACTTCATTGAATCCAGATATCATGCAAAAGGTTTTTGTACAACAATTTTTTTGTTTTTATTTTTATTTATTTATTTATCATTTCAAAGATGTTGCGGGACAATCAGAACCTGAATTGTGGCTTTCTTTAGTACTCAATCAATGTAGTGACACATGTAAAGGCAAAACTTTAGTACTCAATCAATGTGGTGGACATATGAATGGCAATGTGCCAGTAACATCTTTGCATAATCTTACATCTAGAAGTAATAATTTTGTCAAAATTCATCAAAAAGAAAATAAAAATAAGGAAAAAAAGAAAGGAACCCACTAGCCTTGAAGCTGCATTCCATCCGGATTTAATGTTATTAGATTATTTACTTGCTATTTATCAAGTTTTAATTCAATACTTTATGTTTTTTTCTTGTCTCAAAGGCTGAAGAATGTCACAGGATGGACTTCAATGTGAGGGACGGCGAGTCAAGTGACTATCAGGAGTTGAGAAAAGGTCTTATAAACACCTTGGCTTTATGAGTTATATTAATAACAACTAGTAAGTTGCCCGTGCGATATACGGATAATGTTATAATATTTTATGTAAAATGATTTTGAAGAATGTTATATATGTATTATAATATAATTGTTATAGAACTTTATTAGTAATGAGTGCATCATAAAAAACATCAATTATAAATTGCACACACATATCTATTATAATTATTCAATTGAAATAATGAGTTTTTTTTTTTTTTTTTTTTTTTTTGTGTGGAGGAATATTATAGAATAAAAGTTGATATAGAATGTGTCTTTCTTTTTCTCCTAAATTCTAAAACAAAATACACATTTCAACCACCTACAGTCAATCACATCTACATCATTCACAAAGCCCACAAATTCACAACTTTCACCCTTAACATTAAAATCCTAATTGCCATTGTTACTCAATATAAAATTCAAACCTCCTATCCTTGATTGTAGCCAACTCGTACGGGTTAGGATTAGATGAAAGAATAATGTTAGAGCTAGGTAGATATCATCGAAAAATTGAAACTAAATTACATCGTTTTTTGTCTGTGTATATTTGACTTGAGATTGCATGAAAGACTATGGGTAGGTATATATAAAGAGGTAGAAGTGTAAGTGGTGAAAATAGTGCATTAAAATGCAAAAAGTTTTGTGTGTATGTGTGAAAGATGAAAAGTCTTAAAGTATTGAATCAAATAATACAAAAAATATTTATTTTTTAATTAGAAAAGTCTTGAAACAATGACCCAAATGAAAAAAAAAAAAAGAAGTCAATATGTAATTTGTTCTTATCTCTGACGTGTCACTTGAGAATTTTTCAATTCTCTTTGCATAAAATATGTCACTTGGCAGAACCTCATACTTTCTCATATGAGGTATCTGCTCAGATAATTTTTTGATATTTTATGTAAGACGGTTTTGAATAATCTTGTACATATATTATAAAGAAAAAGTAAACTAAATTAGATTAAAGAAACATATACATTTTGAGATATTAAAATTAATTTAGTAGTTTTGCTGTATATTTGTAGCCTTCTCAAGGTAAGATTAATTTTTTAAAAATCATGAAATTAACCAAAGATAAATGCAAATGAGTAACAAGACCATGAAAATCAATTAATTTGTGTTGTGTTCACATATTTCATACCATAAAATGAAAGTATGTCAAACTTTCTCACCATCTTCTATTCATCGATAGTGTGACATTAAAACATGATGTGGGTAAATGTGTATGCATGTATCTTATAGATGATTTAAAATTAAACCATGGTAAAATATGACTTTACATTGCACACCAAATATTCTCTTTACTTATATACCCAAAACAAAAACTATCCAACCAAATTATTGAAATCTATATCATATTTAAGCCCCTAATTTTAAAAAGAAAAAAAGAAAAAAAAAATCCAAAGCAGTTTTGGCGTCTTGATGGTAGTGGGAGGCTTGTATAACAGAGGTGATAACATTTTAGATTCCCATTTCTCTCTCTTTCAAATGCTTTGACAGTCTTAGGTCTTTTATTTTGGTAATATATAGTGAAACAATACATTTTATTTAATAATCCACAATATTTTTGTGTCTCTCTATCTTTCTTCATGACCTTATTTGGTTAGCTGTTACTAAACTTAATTATTATTATTTTTTTTCTTTTTTAAAAATACTAAAATGTTGGGTATGCTAAAAGACATGAAGAATAGAGAAAAATGTGGTGTAAATTTAGTCAATTAATGAGACATTAATGAGATAACAATAAAATAAGTTAATGTAAACTTTTGCTTAACAATAAAAAAAAAAAAAAAACTTAATGATAGAGGTTAAAAAAAGCTAAATGCAAAATTAGAGCAAAAGTTTAAAGTGTTTAACATATTTTAAAGTAATAACATGAAGTAACATATTTTTTCCAATTCCAAAAAATATTTATAGTTAGTTTTCAATTAAAATTGTTTAATATACCAGTGACATTAGATAATCAATTACATTATATGAGAAGCTCACCTGGTGTTGGTGATGTAGAGAGATAGAGCCAAGAGAGGGTGTGTTAGACCAATCCCAAACTCAAATGATATGTATAGGTTCCTTGTATTATTATGAACTTTTTTTTAGAATCACAAAAATTAAAAGTTATTCATGATTTGAGATAGATTAAGAAGAGAATCAAGCACAAAGGCATAATCCCTTGTGTGTGATGTGTGTGTTTGATTCAAAACCAAAATGTTTATATGATGTGCCAAAACATTAGTATTTTACTAATCCAGCCAAATCTTGCGCCAAAGAAAAGATGTAACAAAATTCACCTATGTTTATGAATTGCAGAATATGATGCTTGTGCTAGATGGAAGCATACATAAATGCATTGCGCTTATTTTTGCTGAAACCAAACCGTTAAAATTGGGAGATTTTTTTTTTTTTTTCAATTATCTTCTGGTCACAACTTAATTTAAAACACAGAAAAACAACCACCATCCTATTAAAATTTGAACCTTGAAAACTCATTCAACCACAAAGTCTCTGTAAAATTTTGGACTAATAATGGGAATTAGAAAAACTTACCCCATGCTAAGCAATATAGAAATAACACAAAACGTGGTTAGTTTTGCTTAGAAGAATTTAAGCTCTATATATGGGAAATTAATATTAGGAAAGTAAGATAAAAGGGCGTCTTCATTTTCATTGATATAATGGGTATGACATGAGAGAACAAATTGTAATAAAAAAAGTAACTTAAGAAAGAGAGAGAGAAAAAAAAAAAAAAGAATTAGCAAGGATTTGGTAGGACGTGTGGGCTTCAATTGTTTGGTTCCACTAGCCACTGCCATGCCTGCAAACCACCCAAATTAGATCAAAGCAAATAGTTCTTTTGGGGCTTTAATTGTGGAGAGATAAAGATTTAAGGCTAAAAACTTTTAAGATGGTGCAAAAGAAATATGAGTTACGTTTGGTTGGTTAGTCCATTTAGGAAAAAAAAAAAAAAAATCAAACACATAGCAAATCATCAAATATTGTTGAAAGCAGCCAAAGGCACCCACCCAAGCAACATATCAATATATCAAAAGAAATAGAAGAGAGATAAAAAGAAAGAAAAAAGGTCACTTACAGTTGTTGCCTGAAAAACAGTCAATGAGTAGGAGAGATCTTGGTGATTTGGTTCCAAGCCAACCTTGCCATAGGTAAACAAACGTCACAAAATTGAACAAAGAATTAGAATTGGGTTTTAATTTTTAGGTAAATACAGTGGTATATATTTTTTTCTGGCAATACAGAGATGAGTTTCCTATTCATAAGGAAACCAAAACGCCAGTAATAGGGACTACCCAAGATAATAATTGAGGGGCCTCAACCATCACAAACTGGCAAAAAAACTTCCCTCTCTTCTAGATCATAATTTGTGTAAAATAAATGAAATGTTGAATTGGCACCTTAACTTTCTCATTGCAATGAAAGCTTAATAATAGACTCGTTCAAATGCTTACAATTAATCATTAAATAGATAGATAACCACTTGATAGAACGACAATTGAATAAAAGAAATCTCACCAATCTTCATTTCTCCTATGAGCAACATGTGAAATAAATATTTTTCATTCACCAACAATCATGTAGTCTAAATCCTAAAACTTCATAGCAATTTGAACCAACAACTGTGGAAAAAGATAGCTAGCATAATCAAAAGAGACAAAAGAGAAAGTACCTTTAATATAAAGGCTTTGAAAGCCTTTTCAGAATTTGGGTTTGCAATTGCTAATAGAAGAAAGCCCAAGATCTGCTGATTAGAGCCAAAAGTGATGGGATTTTCAATAAAAATTAATGCCATAAAATACCAAATATTTAAACATTGAATTGGAATTGTGAATCCAGAAAGAACAAAGTTGTCAAACAAAGCAGCTAGCACAGGGAAAACCAATTATACATGGATAGACACGTCTAAAGCTGATTAGCCACAAATCCATTAAAAAAAAAAAAAAAAAAAAAACATGGGAGGAAAGGAAGGAAAACTCACCTTGAGTTGCTAGAGTGCTACTGGTAAAACAATGAGAGAGGAAAGAGAGATTGGAAATCTTAAAGTAATTTAATACCAGGTGGCAACTGAAGCATTTGAAGAATTCAAAGAGTCAGGTGAAAGGGATGTCATATTATTTATTATCATTAACTGATCCTTATCATTTACATAAGCTATTAAAGATGGGCTTGGGTTATTTCCTATGAATGGTGTTTGAGTAGTAGAGAAGAATGGGATGAAGAAGTTAACGTGAAAGTCTAAACGTAACATTAGAGAGCCACATGGCAGGACCTCATGCTTTTTTGCATGAGGTCTCTGCTTTTATATATATATTGATTGATTGATTAGAAAACCTCTTTTTCTAGAGCAATATTCATGGAAGTGAACAGAGTTCCCTATGGGTTTGTTACAACTTCTATGCCGTCTTGATCCCATCATGTCTCACTCCAAGACATTCCTATTTAGTTTTGGTTTATTTCCTTGAAGTAGGTATATAAGACTAAAAACTTAGATGTACTGCCTCCCTCCTCTTTGGGCTAATGCAAAGTATGATTAATAGTGACTTTACCTGCCTTTTTTTATTCTCTTTGTCATGCAGTTGCTATCATTCATCACAAATCTTAATATACAAATGGTGGGAGTTGAAGAACTGCGGAAATTATTATAGGTATATAGTACTCACCAAAGGAGTGTATCAATTAAAAGTTTACTCAATCTTTCATAAATTTGGATGTTTGATAATAAATTTATAATTGCATACAACACTGTAAGTAATTATCTCGATAAAATTTAGTGCTATTTCATTACCAAGGATCCAAAAGATCTTTGTCCTATACTATTAGGTAAGCCATGAATTGAGGAAAGGATAATGTATATAATTCTAAAGAGACATATAGATTTGTTGAGAAATGATGGGAATTTTTATTATTATTATTAAGAGAAGTCCCAGCGTATTCTTGAATTTAATAAAGAAGAATTTCATTCTAAAGTTTTTGAGATATCAAGTTAGGTCAAAAAGTTGGAGGTTGAAAAAAAGCTTTAGCAAGAAATTCATGAAGGATCAAGGAAGAAAATATGGAAAAGCTTCTTAGAAATCACATAATCCCACAGGCAACTTGCCACAAGTTAATGATTTTCTTAGGGTTCAAACTTCTAATTTTGTCATTAATTCATTGCTGGTTAATGTTGCAAATCAATTAAAAAATAAGGTGAAAAATTTTTAAGTTGCATCTCCCTAGAATAAATTTACTAGGAATTTAAAGATTGTGAAGCATTCGAAATATCTTTTCCTATGGATTGGAAATTTTCAATTTGAAGCTGGAACTTGTTGATAAGTTCTTTTTAAGTGAAAGGGTCTAACAAAGAACATTGTGCTTATCATGGAAAATTTTTATTTCTAATTTTTGTATTTAAGAATTTTCTAGAATAAGGTTTAATTTTCTTGTTTTGAAAAGTTTTTAGGAGTATTTTGATCAAAACTGAGTTCTTATATGGTAGCATATTAATTAGAATTGTTTTAGGAATCCTTTTTCCTTGCGAATAAGTTTTCTGGAACTTTTAAATTGATCCCTAAGTTGTAAAACAAAAATTAAAGGTATTCTATAGATAAAATTTCAGTTTGTTAATTGTTAGGAACCTTGCAGGTGCAATCTACCTTGCTGCAGCTTTGCTGCCTTGTATTAGCCTGCATGTGTATGCTGTGTCGCCTGATGCAATGAGTTGCCTGTGCTGCTATATCTACCTGTAGCTGTTCTGTGTTTGGCCTGCTGCATCTATGTGTTATGTCCACTCCCTGCACTGCAGTGTGCTGCCTTTGCTACTTCATGTGCTCCTTGCTGTTTGTGCTGTTGTATGCTCCCTATGTGCTGTTCAGCAGATCCTACAGATGTGTATGCTGAATGTGCAAGTGATGCATTGTACTGAGGAATGAATGTACTACTATTTAGTTAATTGCCTACAATTAATTCAGTATGTGTTCAATTAGAGAGCTATTTGAGAGCTAGGAGGTTGTTAGCAGTCAAGTTTGCAGGCAATTAGAGAGTGATTAAGCTAGTCTTGGCTCTAATAATTGATGAGAACTTGTATTATTGTATAAAAGGCTGCTAAGCCTTCGAACTTTATTAAGCAAAAACATCAAATATCTCTCTCTCTTAAACTCTCAGTTCTCTCTCAATTTTTCCTCTCATTCTTAGAAGTTAGCCATTACCCAACATTCTACAACTCATCAAGTACCTTAGCTCTAATTCTCTATTTGCCTTTGGATTCTATATCGCAAACAACCAAGGTGTTTTAAGCTCTAGTTATGTACGTGCCCTTTGCCCACTAGGTATGATTGATCATAACTTTTCTTGCCATTCATTCACCTGCACGATTGTCTGTATTTCACCACCAACTATTAGAACTGAAATTGAACGTTTGCTTCTTGTTAGAACTTTGAGTACTAGTTACAGAGTAATTGTAACTATCAATGAGGTCCAGAGAGTCCGTAACCAGACCAACTTTCTTTGGGCAGAAATCTTGCATCAATTCCCTTTCTAATAATCCAATTATATCAATTTTGAGTTGGAACCGTGTATAGTTCCTAATAATAGAAAGATTTTGGTAAGCAAATACTTTGTGTGACCAAAATACCTGACTACATTTCGTTATGTGAACGTGATCCTAGAAGTTGCTTTAGAATGACATTTACTACTGCCAAATAATCTCAGCTAAGAATCTTAGCAAGATGGTCCTATGCTAATTGTTATTCTTTCATTCCTTCAACTTGTTTAAATTATGTTCCTTATGAGAAAGCTCATCTTGCTCAAGGGGGCTGGGAATGGTCATGCAAAACATTTACTACGTATTTTTTCACATAATCTCTGTGGCACCATAATTGGAACGTCATGAGGGATGTGTGAGACTTACAAAATTGTCTACAGCATTTAGGACCAGGGCATATTTGATATATTAGTGTCATGTTTGCTATCTATTTTAAGATCTCTTTTACATTATTGTCTTTTTTTTTTTTTTTTTTTTTTTGAGAACTAGGCAAGCGGCTCCAATTTGTATAATTAACTAGGCAATAATCTGCACATCACATGGTATATAATAATAATAATAAAAAAATCAAAACTCGATGCTTGCCACAATTTCCTAAATTATCAAACTCTAAGATTTTTATTACATTTGAAATTTTAACAAACACAATGACAAAAGATGAACATAACGACAGAATATAAAATTTGATTCTAGATAACGACAAATAATGTTAAAAATTAGTCTCTTGAAGCAAACAGGTTTGTTAAAGCCAAAGAGTTATTTCTTCAATAGTAAATTATTTTGTCCTCTTTTCATTAATAGAATTTCGTTGAATATGAAATTAATTGCGGCACCATAATATTGGATATGAATTTATGTGATGATTTTTTTTACAATTTAACACCAAAATGCTAACAACTTCGTTAGTTGACATCATTTCCAAACTATTTAGAAAACTAACATTTCAAGTCCCTAAACCAAGAGAAAAAAAAAAAAAAAAAAAACTTACGGACAATTTCTTCTTCTCCTCTCTCCGTTTCTTCGCCTCTACACCTCTCTTCTTCTCTCTAGTCTCTAGCCTCCTCTAGTCAAGTCCAAATTAGGCCTCCAAGGGCGAAGCTCACCACTAAGGTTCTCTCTCAAATCTCGTTCCCTATCTTTCTTGGACAAAACACCAAATCAAAGCCCATGAATTTTCCCCCTCTCTTTGCAAGTTCCGATCGGGATGAGTTTGTTGGGTTTGCAGTTTATGTTCGGAGGTGGGTTCCGATTGGGATGAGTTTATTGGGTTTGAGTTTGAAATTTATGATCTGGATGAGGTGGTGGTGCATTTGTTGGGTTTGGTTTTCCCAGGTTCCAATCGGTGTGTTTGTTGGATTTGGTTTTGCAAGCTCCGATCAGCTTGTTTGTTGGGTTTGGGTTTGGTTTTCCTAGTGAGATGTTTATGTGAGGAGTGAACACAGACTAGAAGGATTTGAAGGTGAGACCTAGAAGGATACTATACAGACTTGTGAGGAGTGAATACCTGTGAGAAATTGAAGGTGATATCTGAGGCTATGAGCGTGAGGAGTTGAAGAATCAACCTGAAGCTGAAGTTGTGAGTGTGAGGGAGGTTTTGTGCAGAACATATGTGAATAGTGATTCAAAATAGTAAGTTAGGAACGGTTTGAAAGATTTAAGAAAAGGAAAATCTCGAGTTTTAGAAACTCGAGATCCATATTAGAACTCGAGTCCGAAAGACTCGCTTTGTAAGTGTGAAAATGCCACATAGATCTCGAGTCTTTAAGACTCGAGTTTTATGTAAAAAAAAATTTCACCTATAGTAGCGTTTTTAAGCCTTACAGTGACGTTTTAAAGCCCTATAGTGGTGTTTTCCTGCCAAAAAAATTTTGTAAGTACCAGGTTTAGGGAGCCCTATAGTGGCGTTTTTAAGCCCTATAGTGACGTTTTAAAGCCCTATAGCTGCGTTTTTCTACAATTTATGGAAATCGAGTCTTTAAAACTCGATTTTCACGTCGATTTTTTTCTCACTTTAAACCAATCATCTTAAAAATCGAGACTTAAAAACTCGAGTTTTATCTTAGAACTTTCAACATTGTTTTGAAACGTGATAACTAACTAAATTTTTTAATATTTATTGTTATTTAGAAAAAAAATTCGAGTGTGAGGAGATGAAGGTGTGTGATATTTTTTTTTTTCCATTTAACACCATTTTAGGAACAATTTTGTTAGTTAGCAGGTTTCCAAAACTATTTAGGAAATTAGTATCTTAAGATTGAGAGAACCGAGTTCAGTTGTAAAAATCGAGCCTTAAACATTCGAGTTCCAAGCTAAGGTGGATAAAATTATCCACATGGAACTTGACTCTCTAAGACTTGATTTCCACATAGCTGAATGAAGAAGGAGGGAATTTGCAGAGTAGCAGTGTGAGGGGGTTCTATATAGTAAGTTAGTCAATGTTTGAAAGAATTAAGCAAAATAGCATCTTGAGTTTTAGAATCTCGAGATCTAATTAAAAATCGAGTTTTAGAAATTCGCTTTGCAGTTGCTGTGCACTTGCTGACTTGGCTTAAAATGTCCACCTAGATCTCGAGTCTTAAAGACTTGATTTCTATACAGCAAAAATCGAGTCTATAAGACTCGATATTTAATAGAAATATGCGTAGAACTCGAGTATTATAGACTCGAGTTTTGTTGAGAAAAATTTTAAACACACGCATTCTACAAAATTTTATAAACATAGATACACTTATCCTCACTAACTGTCACTCAAAAATAGAGCATCCTCACTAACTCTAACCCATACGCTCAGCCTAACTAACTCTCGCCCATACACTCAGCCTCACTAATTCTCACACCACATTGCCTCTCACTCTCACTCACCACACTGTCTCTCTCACTGCTTTTCCCTCTCAACAAATTCATATTTCAGATAAGGTTTTTTTTGATTTGATTGTCATTGTAGTTGGTTGTCATTGTAGTTGGGTATTAGTTGTCTATGGGTCTGGGTTAAAGAGTTTGACTATTTATTTTGTAGATAGCTAACATAACTTAGTTAAGATACCAATATTGTGAATTATAGAACTTAGTTTTGTTAGTGTTAATTTTTTGACTACTTATTTGCATGGTTTTTGTTATCAAAATTTTATTCATTATTTCTAGGCTCTTATTTTTATCATGATCTTACAAGTTTTTTGACTTTATTTATCATTGTTTTGGGTATGAAATGGGTAGTGAATGAATGGGTATGTAATGGAATGAGTATGTAATTCATGCCCTTTGAATGTGTAATGAAATGGCTTCTTTTTTTTTTTGTATTGGGTATGAAATGGGTATGTAAATGTTATGGGTATGTAATTAGATAAAATATTGTATACTTTTACAAGGATTTTGGCTTTTTTTTTGGTATCGGGTATGGAATGGGTAGTTTTAGCATGACGGAAAAATGATTTGGGTATGAAATGTGTAACGAATGTGTAATGAAATTCATACCATTTGAATGAATTGGAATTTGTACTTTGTGTAGTTTGACGAGATAAAATGTTTTTTTAACTAACATGGTAACTTGACTCTAACAGGTTCACAATGCCTGAAATTGATATAATCCTATACCACGGTGGTTCGCTTAAAAATGCCAATGCGAACAAGGGATTGCCATTTGAAGGGCCGGGTATACAATTGTATTATACCCAAATTGATCGTAGGTTGAGGACCTTTGAGGAATTGAAGATGATAGTTATGGAAGAATTGTGTGCGAATCTTGCTGTACACAACATACAAATTACTTATCATATGCCACATGAGTCTTGAAGAACCGGATTAATTACAAGTATATGGCGATAGAAACAGAAAAACATGTAAAGATGATGTTTGACAAGTTGGAGAGAATACCTGAAGTAAATGGTATTGAGTTGTACATATAGTTGGAGCTGTGTGCAGAAGTTGGTATCGAGGAAATCCAACAAACAACCACAAGTTTATAAGTTACAATTCCGAATGCTGAATATGAGTATTCTACACATGTAGAGCATGATGATGTTCATGCCGATGATGATGATGAAGATGAGGATGATGATGACGATGACGACTATGTTGATGAGACTACTACTATTAACTGTGAAGATTTTGTCGATAGAGATGAGTTTGAAGAGAGGATTGAATGAGGGGACTTTGAGAAGGATATGGATGACGATGAGACATTGGACAATAGTGAACCTGATGCAGACAATGTTATTAGTGTCCAAAACATTACAGACACAATCCCTGCCTACACACCTCCTGCCTTGTCATTTTCTGCAAATACTTGAAAAAATATGGTTGATCCTTCACATATTGAGATACCATTTATCTTGGAGAGAGGAGATGAATTTGTGCAAAAGATTGACTTTTGCCAATAAAGTGGAGTTGAAGCGTGTATTAACACTTTGCCCTCAACGAAAATAAACATTGTATGATCAGTAGGTCAACGAAGAAAAAACTTTATGCAAAATGCATGGATGAGCCATGCAAGTGGTATGTCTGCGGAGTCATGAAGCCCAATTTCAACGGACTATGGATGGTCACTGTGTATGTGGGTCCTCACACGTGTATACAGATTAGGGTGCAAAATGATGGTAGAATGATGAATTGTAATTTTATTGCATCAGAAATCCTTAAGAAGTTATGTGAGGATCACACTACCCCAATTAAGCATCTCAGATCTATGATAGAGTCGAAATATGAGGGCCATAAGCGTTCTTACTACAAGATATGGGATGCAAAACAAAAGGCGATTAGGAAGATTATAGATTATAAGTTCATTCCATACCGGGACAGACCGGAATAGGGTTAGGTTATATACATTCGAATTATGAGAAGGGGTTATTCGAGCGTATCTAAATAGATACTATGTTTACATATGGATCCCTACGTCGTTACATTCCATTTAGGATTAGGAATAGGCGTAATCAGACCTACTTTTTACATCTCTCTCGTTATTTGGGACCCTATTCATCTCTTTAGGCTTCTATTGAATCGAGAAATAGGTTTGATTGTCTATCTTTTTGATATAAGGCATCCTCCGAATAATTCAAATCGAAGCAATTGGATGCCCGACTCGAGCCTATATGACATGACCAATCAATAGAAATACCCTTGTCATATATTCCATACATCACACTAGATAGATATCATATTCATGGAATACGAGTCACCTTCAAGGTGCCTTGGTGGTGAAATGGTAGAATCACCAAAGTAATGTCTAAACCCAATGATTCAGAGAAACGATAAAGAATCCTGGAATAAGGAAATACCACTTTCAGTTGTCTCAATAAATAGATTCTAATTAAGAATCAAACATTTTGCGATCTCAGATGTGTCGATATCAATGGTGACTCATTATTTCGATGAATCATTTCTTCGGACAGAAGAAGATTATGTAAACACTTACTCGAAATCTCACTTATCAGATTCCATTGTGGAAGACACAATTTTTTCTGAAGAATTCGCCATGATATATCTAATCCATGCATAATATCATGAAAAATGGATACAAATTTTTGGCTGCTACTTAGTATCGGAAATAGGTCCGAAAAAGTATCTAAAAATAACAAATTTAGATATTTGTACCCTGTCGAAGTAAGGAACCATGGCATATATGTTTGGAATAGATTCCATTTTGAGAGAGTTGAAAAAGCACTATCTCGTTGAAAGGTTCTATACATCTGCCCTTTCTCAAGGCATTTCTTTAGACAAAGACTCCGTTTTTTCCTTTTTTCTGATGGTAAATATTTCTCAGAACATGGAGTGCGAATCAAACCCATGTTTGAATTGAAATTGAGATACCGCTGCAAGTTCTTCCCCTCTGAATCAGATAAATTCATATCTGAAGGAGGTTTACAATAAGTTCTTTCAAAATTGACTATTTGTCCCTCTGTTAGAGGTGTTCTAACTTTATTGCATTGTAAAAAGTAAAAAAACTATGCTTGGGACCCACTCTTTCGGTAGATTTTCTCAAGGAAAGAATTAATATTTGTTCTATTCTTTGAGTAATAATAATAGATAGTAATAATAGATGAATTCCATTTGTAGGAATAAAAATAAGTAGATCTATTCTATACCCGATAAGTACCAATACGCAATGGTAGAGGGGATTGATCTCACTTTAATTTTCTCTGAGTGAAGACTTACCCATTTGTTCTCCCTTAATCTCATGCCTTAATTTAATAAGGTGGTAAAATGTGCTAATAAGTCATACAACATTAATAGATTCGTGGTAAAATCCCTCTATGATTTGTTTCTGTATTCCTGATTTATTCGCTAGGTCAGTCTGGTTGGTTCTTTGCGCCCAGTTTTGGTGTCGCAGCTATATTTCGATTCATCCTCTTTTTCCAAGGGTTTCATAATTGGACATTGAACCCATTTCATATGATGGGGGTTGCCGGTGTATTGGGCGCTGCCCTTCTATGCGCTATTCATGGTGCTACCGTAGAAAATACTTTATTTGAAGATGGTGATGGCGCAAATACATTCCGTGCTTTTAACCCAACTCAAGCGGAAGAAACTTATTCAATGGTCACCGCTAACCGCTTTTGGTCCCAAATCTTTGGGGTTGCTTTTTCCAATAAACGTTGGTTACATTTCTTTATGTTATTTGTACCAATAACCGGTTTATGGATGAGTGCTCTTGGAGTAGTCGGCTTGGCTTTGAACCTACACGCCTATGACTTCGTTTCTCAGGAAATCCGTGCAGCGAAAGATCCTGAATTTGAGACGTTCTACACCAAAAATATTCTTTTAAATGAAGGCATTCGTGCTTGGATGGCGGCTTAAGATCAGCCTCATGAAAACCTTATATTCCCTGAGGAGGTTCTACCCCGTGGAAACGCTCTTTAATGGAACTTTAGCCTTAGCCGGTCGTGACCAAGAAACCACAGGTTTCGCTTGGTGGGGCGTATAAAAAATAGAATTCTAAACAAAACAATTAGAATGCTATTTAAATTAAAATTCCTTTTCTTTAGTTCCTTCTAATCAATTTATATAAAATTCAAATCCGAAGTGAAGTGAAACCGCGAGACTCTTAGTTTTATAGCTTAGTTTTATAGTATAAATAGAAATAGTATAAAAGTAATATATATATTAGAAATGGGATTCGAGTGGGTGAATCGTGAGCGGAAGAGTTATCAGTATTTATCAAATCTGTTCCTATCTAACGGAATGCTATTGGATCAAATGACAAAGACATTGTTGAAAAAAAGATGGCTTTTCCCGGATGAAACGAAAATTGGATTCATGTAACAAGAGAAAGGTTTACCATTCCTTAGCCAGAAAGATATGTGGCCATGAAATAGGGATTAAGCGGAACAGAATTGACTAGGTGGTAGAGTCGTGGAAACACCTCTCTCTAGCATATCGAATAAACACTTTATTCTACCCCTACATGATCAACAATTCCATGAGCTTGGGCTTCTGTTGCTGACATAAAAACATCTCTTTCCATGTCTTCGGATACAACCCATAGAGGTGTGCCCGTTCTTTGTACATAAACCCTTGTAATGGTTTCGCGCAGCTTCATCATTTCTTCCGCTTCTAGGATAAATTCTCCTACGGGTGCCTCATAAAAAGAACTAGCAGGTTGATGGATCATTACCCTGATTATATAACCTAATAAATGGTTCTTCTATCTCGAAGAGAAATCAAAGAGAATAAATTAAATAACGAGTAATGATATGAAAACCAAAAGATAGAATTGAACAACCGTACAAGCATCTTTTGCGCATTGCATACGGCTATACAATGGAATTTACTTTATAACCTCCATTCCATTGAAGAAGTATAAAATAAAATTCAAATATTCAAATATAGGGCCTATCTGACCCCGATCGGTAAATAATCCAATAACCATCCTTCATTTTATTTTGGAGTAGTTAAAACATACTATGATGGTTCCCTTGCTTTATATATTTATTTAGTTTGTTATTAAGCAATCCCAAAGTTTCTTTTTTTTTTTTTTTTGTATTCTTTCCTAAGATAAATATTGTTATTATCCCTCTGGTGTGAAAACAAAAAAGTTTGTGACGCTGCAATAGGCTTCCGATAAATCAGATAAAATCGGAAATGCCCTTTATCTCATACTATTCGTTCGATATATAATCTAATGATTGATTTTTGAAAAAAAAAAAAAAAAAGGTTTCTCATATCGAATTCAAAATGCCATGCTATTATTACTTAATAGTCATATTTCATATGGCGAAGGCATAGTCTTCTTTTTTCTTTCAAATACAAAACTCATTGGCACCGAGCTTGAGGGAATGCTAGACGTTTGGTAATTTCTCCTCCGACCAGAAGAAAAGATCCTATTGAAGCGGCCAATCCCATGCATATTGTCTGTACATCTGGTTGTAATCCACCGAAGAAGATCCTTCTCTTTCTCTTTTTTCAGAAGAAAAGGAGGATCTGGACAAAATAAAAATGGATGAAATGGAAGAGATCCGAATGAATGGAAAGGAAAAAACAAAGGATGAATTCCACTTAAAAGAGACACGCTATAAAAATAGACCCATTTATGAAACTTCTTATCTAGATGTGATTTTATTTTCTTTTTCGGATAAGAATAAGGAATAATAAAAAGTACTTAACTCATATTTAACTGATTTGATTATTTTATGGATCCATTTTACATTACTAATTAAAAATTTCAAATTCGATCCATAGACATAATTTCAAATTTTCTTGAGCCGTATGAGGAGAAAACCTCTTATACGTTTCTAGGGGGGGTATTATTCATCTACATCTATCCCAATGGGTGGTTTATCGAATCATTGCAATTGATGCTCGATGCCGAAGAGAAGGAAGAGCACTTCGGAAAGTGGGCTTTTAGGCAAAATTTTGGAAATGATACCCTTATTTCCATGCCTTCCAGCGACTTTATCACCTTCTTTTATTTCATGTTTCTATGAAATATATACATGAATTTTTTCTGGATTATAACTGGAAACTGTTAGGATTAGTGCCCTTAAATCCTATTGTGTAATATTATGTATGCTATTATGTACGACATTATGTATGACTTAATGTTGTGATTAATAAAGTTTCTTTATTATTATTATCTAAAATAATGGTAACATGAATATTTGGACATTATCATATAGTCCATGAGATGCATAGTATGTGATTTATGTGATTTAGTCACAGAAGATATAGATCACAAGTTCTTTGTAAACTCATAATTTTGGTTTGTAGTCGGTGATGAAATTAGACATTTCATCTGCAAAGACTATAACATATCAACTAAGATGATTTGTCTTGATCATGGAAGTGGAGACTTCTAGTTGATATGTTGATATGTTTTAAGAGTTAAGACATATAGAACTGGACCGCTGTGAGATTTATTATTCTCCTAACGACTGTCAAATGAATAATAAATCTCACGACTCCTATTTGCATGAACTCTTAATCCTGAGAGAATAATGGACCTGATCATGAGGTGTAGGTTGCTTTGATATATCAGGAGTGAGATCTAAAGGCACGATCAAAACCTCAGTATGTTGGGCAACCACATTTAGTGTTGATGGAACATATATTCTCAAGATGGAATTCATAGTCTCTTAACGGAGATATAAAATATTTCCTTGAGATAAGTTTAATGGTTTTGGTTATTCAGAGAGTTAGGCATAACCACGTTAGTAACAAATTACTAAAGTATATATTTATGAAATTGGATTTCATAAATATATGATGAATAACTTTAAGGATTAAACCGGGTACTCAAGGATTAAGATGCAGTAATTTTCAAAGTGGCAGTCTACATTCATGACTTTGTATTACTACGAATATTTTTTGAAGGGGTTGCGTGTATAATAAAGTCTTGGGATATAATTTATAAATAAGACCTAGAGTGCAATTATATTTATATAGTGGTATTAAATATAATTAATGGTAACTTTGGACTTGTCAAGAGTTGACAGAAAAGCCCAAGGCCCATTGGAGCTAGTGTCTTATTGGTCCCTTTTGGTCTCACTCCAAGCCACACATTAAAGCCCAATTGGAAATGCCCAATAGGCAGCCCAATTAGATAATCAGTTAGTTATAAAAGGGAGAAACATACAGAAATTTATTTTAAGAGAATCATCATTGTGAAGTGGTGTGTATGTGCGAGTGAAACCACTCGATTATTCTCCCTTAGAAACTGATTGAGAGACCACACTTCTTGGGCGTAAAGTGGAATTGGAGTGAAGATTAAAAGTGTTTCCAAGAACTTCTAATCTTTTGTTTTGAATTTCACTGCACCAAGGTATGCTATCTTGTTCTCAAATTCTCAAAATCACATAGTGCATGTTATCAATCATGAATGAAATAGATCCATGAATGTCGCTTCCGCTGTGAGTTTTGTAGGGATACAAAACCAGATTTTCCTTTAGAAACTCCCTTTTTCTGGACCCACCTAACATCAATAACTTGGCCCCTACCACCTATGGGTAGTTTTAGACAAGTTTCTTTTGAAGCGGATACCTGAATGCCCAGTATGGCTCTTGAGGCGTATATGATACCTGGGCCCCAGGAGGGGGAGATGTAAGAAAAATTACCAACTTGACCCTTAGCCCAAGCGTTATATTTGGTTATTTACTAAAATCCCTTTTTGGGGGAGAGGGATGGATTGTTAGTGTGGACGATTTGGAAGATATAATTGGAGGGCATGTATGGTTGGGTTCCATTTGTATACTTGGTGGAATCTAGCATATCTTAACCAAACCTTTTGCATGGGCGCGCCGTGTGCTTGTATGGTCTGGGGAGGCTTACTTGTCTTATAGTTTAACTGGAAACTCCCTTTTTCTGGATCCACCTCACATCAATAACTCGGCCCCTACCACCTATGGGTAGTTTTAGACAAGTTTCTTTTAAAACGGATACCTGATGTCATGATAGATTGGCTAAACTAAATAAAAATTCAACAGAAATAGCATTGAAATCCATTTTTATAGACCAATCAGAATTGCCCCCTAGAATTTATAATTGCCTCAAAGGGTCCAATATACATACCCTCTTGGACCTTTTAAATAACAGTCAAACCGACTTTATGAAAATGAAACATTTTCGCAGAGAAGACATAAAACATATATTGGACATTCTCGAAATAGAAAAGGATTTCGTATAAATTTAAAATCCATTGGATTTCATCTTTTTTTTATTAGTTAGACAAAAACTTTAGAAAAAAAAATGGGTTTTGAATCTTTAGCACAATCCATAACTCAAAATAGATCCAAAATTGAATTATTGCAGAGATGTATCTAGGGAATAGTCGCTGCAAAGCGAATTCCCCCTAGATACACATGTCGTGATATTTTATTTCACAATTGAATCAATTTAAAAAATACCTAAAGTTAAGGATTTATCAATAGGTAATGTTGCTCCAATACCCAACCAAAGGGCTACTGCGGTACCAATCAAAAAGACTGTTGTTGCTACTGGACGACGAAATGGGTTTTGGAATTTATTAACATTCTCCAAAAAAGGTACTGTAAATAAACCCGCGGGTACTAAAACCATTAAAAGAACCCCCAATAACTTATTGGGCACTGTACGAAGTATTTGAAATACGAGAAAGAAATACCATTCGGGCAATATTTCTAAAGGAGTTGCAGATGGATCCGCGGGTTCACCAATCATTGATGGTTCTAGAACCGCTAAGCCTACGTTACATGCAATAGTTCCTAGAATTACTACTGGAAAAATATATAAAAGATCATTGGGCCATGCGGGTTCTCCATAATAATTATGACCCATACCTTTAGCCAACTTACCCCCACATGGATATAAGTAGATAAACGGGAATTAATTCTAATTCCCACATGATGAAAAAAAGTAAAAGGTCTTGAGAAGAAAATAATCCTATTTGGCCGCTATACATTGCTAACATCAGGAAATGGAATAATTGGGAATCTCGAGTAATCGGCCAAGCCGCTAAAGTAGCTAAAGTGGTTATAAACCCTGTCAGTAAAATGGGTCCTATGGAAAGTCCATCTATTCCCAATCTCCAGTAAAAATCAAAAAAATCGATCCATTTATAATCCTGTGAGTTGCATTAATGGATCATCCAATTGGAAATAATAATAGAATGCATAAGTTGTTAGAAGGAGTTCTATGATGCATATAAATAGAGTATAGAGCCTAATTACCTTCTTCCCTTTATGAGGGAGAAAGAAAATTAAGGAACCCCCGAATATTGGTAAAACGGCAACTATTGTTAACCAAGGAAAATAATTCGTCATTAATCATTTGAGATAGGATTTCAGTACATACACGTATGTATATAGGTTTATCCTTTCTGTAGTTTTGATATAAGGATTACGTTAATGTAATAACGTAAAGAAGTCAACCCCACTTGTTAGAACAACTTCCATTGAGTCTCTGCACCTA